>JASCYN010000150.1:1660418-1667918 GCA_030408155.1 Lophura swinhoii
GGCGGGCGCAGCCCCCCTTCTTCTCTCTCTCTGGCTCCACTTGTCCACGGTTTTCCTCGGTTGCCACCCCGCCGGCTAGCTGCTCGCGGCCGGCACCCGCCGGGCCCCGAAACGAGGCCGGCGCCGGCGCCTCGCTCAACGAACTCGGTACGCCTGCGGCTCGCGGGGCCGCTCGGCCGTCACACGGCTGGATTCGGTCGGGCGAGCCCTTCCTCCGGCACCGAGCGAGCGGACGGACGAGCCGGCGCGGCCGGGCTGCGCGCCCCGAAGCCGCCGTCGCCGCCGCTCTCGGCCCGGGCGGGCGCCTCACCTCGCCTACGGCGGGAAGCGAACCGGAGAGGAGGCCGCCCGTGCCTGAACACCGGACGCCGCCGCGGCTTCCCCGGGACGGGGAGCGCGGAAGCGCCGGCCCGCCGGGGGCCCTCTCCGACGCGACCCGAATGGCCTCATCGATCGACAGGAAAAAGACGGGTAGGGGGGAAGAAAGAAGGACGGGAGGGGAAGGCGCGAGCCCTTCCCCGGGACGCGGCGGAAAGCCCGCGCGCGCACGTGCAGGTGGGTGTGCGTGGGCAACGTCTGCCGAGAGGTGCTCGCCCGTGCCTGAACACCGGCCCGCCCCACGCTACCCCGAGCGAGGCGGGGAGCGGGATAGGACCGGCCCGCCGGGAAGCCTCTCCGACGCGCCCGAGGAGCGCCTCTCGTGTTCGGCCGGGGCTCCCGCGTGCAGGTGAGGATGCGGTGCGGAAGGAGGACGAGGCGCCGCCGCCACGACCACCGACGAGCTCCGGGTCCCGCCTGCCACCGTCACGGCGGGACCCACCGGGGACGCCCCCGGCCCTTCTGCCTTCGAGTGCCGGCTGACCGGACCGTGCCCTTCTACCGCGCTCGCTTTCTCTCTCGCCTTCCTCCCGGGGCTGGCTAGCTCTCTCCCGCCTTCTCCGCTTCGCCCCGGCGAGCGCGGTAGCCGGATTCCCCCCGTTCAGTTCGCTCTCTCTCTCGCCTTCGCCCTAGGCGGCACGGGAGCCGGCTACTTCACCCGCTCAGCGCGTTCTCTCCCGCCTTGCCCGCCTTTTTTTCACCGCTCGCCCGGGAGACCATTTTCAACCACCACCGAGCGGTGGAGCGGGGAGCGAGGGACAAACCGAAGCGACCGGATCGACCGAACGAACCGACGCCCGAGAAAGCCGCCGCAGCCGCCGCCGATGCCCCTTCTGGCCGGCCGGTCAACCGAGCTCGCGAGCGCCCGCTCACCACCGTCTCCGGAGCAGAGTCCGCACTCTCTCCTACTGACGAACAGCGAAGGCATCCGAAAAGAAAGCTCCACGGACGTCGGCGCCGACTACCGGCAAAGCCGCCGGGAGCAGCCGAGGTTTACCTCGACGTAACTGGAGGCAGAGAATTACAGCGACGCCTCTGGCAGCTCCGGAGACGCAGCGCCCCCCCCCACAACACAAAAGACACAAACAGCAGACGGAGCCGGGTAGACGTGGCCGGCGCTGCCGAGCCGGCGCCGCAGCGACCCCTGGCCGGCTGCGCCGAGCGTGCGAGCCGCGCGGAGCCGGGTAGACGTGGCCGGCGCTGCCGAGCCGGCGCCGCAGCGACCCCTGGCCGGCTGCGCCGAGCGTGCGAGCCGCGCGGAGCCGGGTAGACGTGGCCGTCGCTGCCGAGCCGGCGCCGCAGCGACCCCTGGCCGGCTGCGCCGAGCGTGCGAGCCGCCCGGGGCCGGGTAGACGTGGCCGTCGCTGCCGAGCCGGCGCCGCAGCGACCCCTGGCCGGCTGCGCCGAGCGTGCGAGCCGCGCGGAGCCGGGTAGACGTGGCCGTCGCTGCCGAGCCGGCGCCGCAGCGACCCCTGGCCGGCTGCGCCGAGCGTGCGAGCCGCGCGGAGCCGGGTAGACGTGGCCGTCGCTGCCGAGCCGGCGCCGCAGCGACCCCTGGCCGGCTGCGCCGAGCGTGCGAGCCGCGCGGAGCCGGGTAGACGTGGCCGTCGCTGCCGAGCCGGCGCCGCAGCGACCCCTGGCCGGCTGCGCCGAGCGTGCGAGCCGCCCGGGGCCGGGTAGACGTGGCCGTCGCTGCCGAGCCGGCGCCGCAGCGACCCCTGGCCGGCTGCGCCGAGCGTGCGAGCCGCGCGGAGCCGGGTAGACGTGGCCGGCGCTGCCGAGCCGGCGCCGCAGCGACCCCTGGCCGGCTGCGCCGAGCGTGCGAGCCGCGCGGAGCCGGGTAGACGTGGCCGTCGCTGCCGAGCCGGCGCCGCAGCGACCCCTGGCCGGCTGCGCCGAGCGTGCGAGCCGCGCGGAGCCGGGTAGACGTGGCCGTCGCTGCCGAGCCGGCGCCGCAGCGACCCCTGGCCGGCTGCGCCGAGCGTGCGAGCCGCCCGGGGCCGGGTAGACGTGGCCGTCGCTGCCGAGCCGGCGCCGCAGCGACCCCTGGCCGGCTGCGCCGAGCGTGCGAGCCGCGCGGAGCCGGGTAGACGTGGCCGTCGCTGCCGAGCCGGCGCCGCAGCGACCCCTGGCCGGCTGCGCCGAGCGTGCGAGCCGCGCGGAGCCGGGTAGACGTGGCCGTCGCTGCCGAGCCGGCGCCGCAGCGACCCCTGGCCGGCTGCGCCGAGCGTGCGAGCCGCGCGGAGCCGGGTAGACGTGGCCGTCGCTGCCGAGCCGGCGCCGCAGCGACCCCTGGCCGGCTGCGCCGAGCGTGCGAGCCGCCCGGGGCCGGGTAGACGTGGCCGTCGCTGCCGAGCCGGCGCCGCAGCGACCCCTGGCCGGCTGCGCCGAGCGTGCGAGCCGCCCGGGGCCGGGTAGACGTGGCCGTCGCTGCCGAGCCGGCGCCGCAGCGACCCCTGGCCGGCTGCGCCGAGCGTGCGAGCCGCGCGGAGCCGGGTAGACGTGGCCGTCGCTGCCGAGCCGGCGCCGCAGCGACCCCTGGCCGGCTGCGCCGAGCGTGCGAGCCGCCCGGGGCCGGGTAGACGTGGCCGTCGCTGCCGAGCCGGCGCCGCAGCGACCCCTGGCCGGCTGCGCCGAGCGTGCGAGCCGCGCGGAGCCGGGTAGACGTGGCCGTCGCTGCCGAGCCGGCGCCGCAGCGACCCCTGGCCGGCTGCGCCGAGCGTGCGAGCCGCGCGGAGCCGGGTAGACGTGGCCGGCGCTGCCGAGCCGGCGCCGCAGCGACCCCTGGCCGGCTGCGCCGAGCGTGCGAGCCGCGCGGGGCCGGGTAGACGTGGCCGTCGCTGCCGAGCCGGCGCCGCAGCGACCCCTGGCCGGCTGCGCCGAGCGTGCGAGCCGCGCGGAGCCGGGTAGACGTGGCCGGCGCTGCCGAGCCGGCGCCGCAGCGACCCCTGGCCGGCTGCGCCGAGCGTGCGAGCCGCGCGGAGCCGGGTAGACGTGGCCGTCGCTGCCGAGCCGGCGCCGCAGCGACCCCTGGCCGGCTGCGCCGAGCGTGCGAGCCGCGCGGAGCCGGGTAGACGTGGCCGTCGCTGCCGAGCCGGCGCCGCAGCGACCCCTGGCCGGCTGCGCCGAGCGTGCGAGCCGCGCGGAGCCGGGTAGACGTGGCCGGCGCTGCCGAGCCGGCGCCGCAGCGACCCCTGGCCGGCTGCGCCGAGCGTGCGGGCCGCGCGGAGCCGGGTAGACGTGGCCGGCGCTGCCGAGCCGGCGCCGCAGCGGCCCCCGCCCGTTCCTCCCGCCGGACTCTGCATGCCGCCGCTGTCCGGCCGTGCCTCTCTGAGCCGGATAGACCTTGCGCAGTGCGGCCGCCGGCCCGGCTGCGACCGGGTGGCTCGGCCCCCCCCCCCCCCCTGGCGGGCCGTCCTTCCGTCGTACCCGAGCCGCCGCAGCGCCTCCGCCTCCGCCTCGGAGCGACCGAGTCGTTCGCTCCCGGGCCGGCCCGTTCCTGGCGTACTCGGGCTCCGCGTCTCGGCGCCAAGCGCGGCCGGCCGGCCCCGCTCTGAGGGCCGTCCGGCCGCGGTCGGCGCGGTTCGGTGCGGGGTCCGCGCGGCAGCCGCCGCGGCTCGGGGTCCGGCGGAGGCCCCTTCTCGTTCGTCTCGCGTGCGTTTGTTTGTTTGTCCGCTCGTTTCTTTATTTTACTGGCGTGTGTTTGCGTGCGCGTTCGCTCGTTTGACACTTTTCGTTGGATTCCCTTTTCGCTTGGTGGCCCGGCAGCTCTTGCCGTCGGGTCTTTGGAGTCGGGTATTTCTAACCCGACCCGCCCGCGGCTTGCGGGGTGGGGGGGGATGATGTGTGTGTGTGTGTGTGTGTGTGTGTGTGTGTGTGTGTGTGTGTGTGTGTGTGTGTGTGTGTGTGTTTGGGGGGGGGGAGGGCGCTTTTCCGCTCGCCGCTGTGTCGCCCGCCCCCCCCCCCCCCCCCCCCCCAATCCCCCCCTTCCCGTACCCCCCCCCTCCCCCTTCCCGCTCCCGCCCCCTTCGGGGACCCGCGGACGCGAGCTCTCGAGGAAGCGCGCAGGCGCTGGCGGGTCCCCGCCCGCGCGTAGCCGGGCGGGCGGGAAAGTCCGGCGGGCTCGCGGCGGGACGGCCGCTCGCGTCAGCGCGGGGAGGAAAAGAAATGGCGGGAAGACGGCGGCAGAGGTAGGCCGGCGGGGAACGGTAGGCCTCGTCCGTCCCGGGGCTGGGTGTGCGCGGGCGTCTGGGATTCGTTCCTTCGACTCATCCGGACGCCGGGCTCGCCCTGAGCCTCTCTCCCGGGCGGCAGGCGTGCCCGTTCCCCCACCCGCCCCGAGAAGAAAGAAAAAAAAAAAGAAAGAAACGGAAAGAAAGAAAGCGCGTGGCGGGCTGCGGGTGGGTCCGCGGCCGGTTCCGGGGCGGGCGGGAGCGTGCGGGGACCGGTCGAAGCCATCGGGTCTGCTGGCCCGCCGGAGGGAAGCGAGAGAGAAAAATTAAAAAAAAAAAAAAAAAGAAGGAGGGTGGCGGAGGGGGGGGGAACCGAGGAGGGGGAGGTGGCGGCGGTGATGGTGGTGGTGGTGGTGGTGGTTGTTGGCGGGGGCGGTGTGGGCGGGTGAGGTAGAGAGCTTAAAAAAGGGAAAAATGAAATTAAAAAAAAAAAAAAAAGCAGGCGGGAACGACAAACAAACCCGGTCCGATCGGGCGGGGTGGGAGTCGGGTGGGCGGAGGGGGACGGGGCACGGGCGGCGACAGAAGAAAGGAAAGGCGGGAAAACAAAATAACGGAAAACCGAAATCCCGCAGCTCTCTCGGCCGACGTCCCCCAAGAAGAAGGAAGGAACGGACGACAACCGAGCAAACGAGCGCTCGCACGGACGTCGGACGGACGTCTTCGAGAAGAAAGTAAGAGGGGCCGGGGAGGCAGGGGGGAGAAAAAAAGAGAGAAAGAGAGAAAGAGAGAAAGACGGGGGGGGGGGGGGGGGGGGGGGGCAAGAGAGAAAGAGAGAAAGAAAGAAAAATACGTATACAGGTGCTGCAGAAAAGCGGGCCGGTCGGGCGGGGCACGTCCGGGAGAGGGCGGGTTAGGGCTAGGGTTAGGATAGGCGGGCGAGGAGGTTCGGGTAAGGGTCAGGTTGTCGGGTTTAGGCTCCGTGCGCGCGTGTGCGGGCATGTGTGCGCGCCGGGAAGTTCAGGTGGCCGGCCGCGAGATCTACCCGTAAGCCCGTCGCGACCCCCTTCTTCCCGACGGAGGGCGCGCCGGGCCGGGCCTGGCCTAGTCACGCGCGCGCGAGCGAGCGAGCGAGCGAGCAAATAGACAGGTAGACGGGCAGACGGACGGATAGGTAGATAAATATATTAATTAAGTAAATAACTAAAGGAAGAAACGGAAAAATATTCAAAAAAAATCAGAGAAACATATAAGAAGTTTCTAAAAAATCGAAAATAAAAAAGCAGGAACGCGGAGGGGGGGAAAAAAAAAAAAAAAAGGAAAAAAAAGAAAGAAAAAAAAAGGAAGAAGGACTAACATTAAAAACCTATGAAAAAAAAGAATAATTTTACAAAAATGACGTGAGGCGCGCCCGGGGGTGGGGAAGGCTCAGGCGGACAGCCGCCAGCACGCACGCACGCGAGCAAGCGAAAAGGTACATAGGAAAATATTCTAATTGAATGAATAAATAAGGAGGAAAATTAAAAAAAGAAAAAAGAAAAAAAAAAAGAATCAAAGAACATTAGAAAAACAGGAGCTGAAACGTTTGAAGTTAAACAAAAAAATAAAGACAACATAAAAACATAGGAAAAAATTAAAAAGTAAAAAACAAAAACAAAAACAAAAACGCGCACGCACGCTCAAGCAAGCGAGCGAGCCAAGCAATAAACAAACAAACAAATGGAAAAAATATTGGGGGCGGGGGGGGGGGGGGGGGGGGGGGGGGGGGGGGGATCAGAGAAACACATATAAATGGATAAGTTTTTAAAAAGCTGAAAAAGGCAAAAGTCAAACGGGAAAAAAAACATAGATAAAGAAAAATCACGTCGAGGCGAGTCCGGGCGGTGGGGGACGAGGGGTGTTGGGGGGGGGTGGGGAGCGGGAAGAGGAGGGGGGGGGGAAGCAGGAGGAGGGGGAGGAGGCGGCGGCGGCGGCTCTGGCGGCACACCGCGACCCCCCTCACGAGCACCCGCGCCTCAGCGTGGGCCCGCCGTCCCGAGCCGGGCCTACTCACGCGCGCGCACGCACGCGAGAGAGCGAACGAGCAAATACATACGTAGAAAAAACATTTTATTTAAATAAACAAATAGGAAAACAGAAGAAAAAATGAAATAAAAAGATTAGAAAAACGAGGAAAGTCAAGGAAAATTTTAAAAAGAAAAAACGAAATTAAAAATCGCTTTGCGAGGGGCATCTGTCTGGGAGAGGGAGGGTCAGGGGTCAAGGCTGGGGGCGCGGGGGGGGCCCGAGTAGGGCGGGCGGGGGCAAGGAAGGCCTCAGGCGCCGGCCGCCGGCTCTACCCGCATCCCCGTCGCGACCTCCCGCGCCTCGCGAGGGCCTGCCAGGCCGGGCCGGGCCTACGCGCACGCGCGCGCACGCACGCGAGAGAGCGAGCGAGCCGACAAATACGTAAACAGAGAAATAAACAACTAGGGAGATGTTCAAAAAGCATTGGAAAAACACACGGAAATTGAAAAGCTTAAAAGGAATCGAAAAAAGGAAAAAGCGCGGGAATAAAAACGTTATTAAAAAAAAGAAAAAAACAAAAACCGTGCGAGGCGAGTCCCGGAGGGGGGGGGGGGGGGAAGGGGGCTAGGGTTAAGCTTGCGGGGGGCGGTAGGGGGCCTGGGGTAGGGCGGGGGTGGGGGGGGGATGCGGGAGGAGGAGGAGGAGGAGGAGGAGGAGGAGGAGGAGGAGGAGGAGGAGGAGGAGGAGGAGGAGGAGGAGGAGGAGGAGGAGGAGGAGGCTGTGTCGGCCTACCCGCAACCCCGTCGCGACCACCCCACGCCTGGAAAGCCCCGCCGGGCCGGGCCGGGCCTACGCACGCAAGCGAGAAAGCGAACGAGCAAGCGAGCGATCGAGCAAGCGAGCAGACAGGTACGTAGAAAAATATTTCGATTCCATGAACGAT
>JASCYN010000150.1:1680418-1687918 GCA_030408155.1 Lophura swinhoii
TCTCTCTCTCTGGCTCCACTTGTCCACGGTTTTCCTCGGTTGCCACCCCGCCGGCTAGCTGCTCGCGGCCGGCACCCGCCGGGCCCCGAAACGAGGCCGGCGCCGGCGCCTCGCTCAACGAACTCGGTACGCCTGCGGCTCGCGGGGCCGCTCGGCCGTCACACGGCTGGATTCGGTCGGGCGAGCCCTTCCTCCGGCACCGAGCGAGCGGACGGACGAGCCGGCGCGGCCGGGCTGCGCGCCCCGAAGCCGCCGTCGCCGCCGCTCTCGGCCCGGGCGGGCGCCTCACCTCGCCTACGGCGGGAAGCGAACCGGAGAGGAGGCCGCCCGTGCCTGAACACCGGACGCCGCCGCGGCTTCCCCGGGACGGGGAGCGCGGAAGCGCCGGCCCGCCGGGGGCCCTCTCCGACGCGACCCGAATGGCCTCATCGATCGACAGGAAAAAGACGGGTAGGGGGGAAGAAAGAAGGACGGGAGGGGAAGGCGCGAGCCCTTCCCCGGGACGCGGCGGAAAGCCCGCGCGCGCACGTGCAGGTGGGTGTGCGTGGGCAACGTCTGCCGAGAGGTGCTCGCCCGTGCCTGAACACCGGCCCGCCCCACGCTACCCCGAGCGAGGCGGGGAGCGGGATAGGACCGGCCCGCCGGGAAGCCTCTCCGACGCGCCCGAGGAGCGCCTCTCGTGTTCGGCCGGGGCTCCCGCGTGCAGGTGAGGATGCGGTGCGGAAGGAGGACGAGGCGCCGCCGCCACGACCACCGACGAGCTCCGGGTCCCGCCTGCCACCGTCACGGCGGGACCCACCGGGGACGCCCCCGGCCCTTCTGCCTTCGAGTGCCGGCTGACCGGACCGTGCCCTTCTACCGCGCTCGCTTTCTCTCTCGCCTTCCTCCCGGGGCTGGCTAGCTCTCTCCCGCCTTCTCCGCTTCGCCCCGGCGAGCGCGGTAGCCGGATTCCCCCCGTTCAGTTCGCTCTCTCTCTCGCCTTCGCCCTAGGCGGCACGGGAGCCGGCTACTTCACCCGCTCAGCGCGTTCTCTCTCGCCTTGCCCGCCTTTTTTTCACCGCTCGCCCGGGAGACCATTTTCAACCACCACCGAGCGGTGGAGCGGGGAGCGAGGGACAAACCGAAGCGACCGGATCGACCGAACGAACCGACGCCCGAGAAAGCCGCCGCAGCCGCCGCCGATGCCCCTTCTGGCCGGCCGGTCAACCGAGCTCGCGAGCGCCCGCTCACCACCGTCTCCGGAGCAGAGTCCGCACTCTCTCCTACTGACGAACAGCGAAGGCATCCGAAAAGAAAGCTCCACGGACGTCGGCGCCGACTACCGGCAAAGCCGCCGGGAGCAGCCGAGGTTTACCTCGACGTAACTGGAGGCAGAGAATTACAGCGACGCCTCTGGCAGCTCCGGAGACGCAGCGCCCCCCCCCACAACACAAAAGACACAAACAGCAGACGGAGCCGGGTAGACGTGGCCGGCGCTGCCGAGCCGGCGCCGCAGCGACCCCTGGCCGGCTGCGCCGAGCGTGCGAGCCGCGCGGAGCCGGGTAGACGTGGCCGGCGCTGCCGAGCCGGCGCCGCAGCGACCCCTGGCCGGCTGCGCCGAGCGTGCGAGCCGCGCGGAGCCGGGTAGACGTGGCCGTCGCTGCCGAGCCGGCGCCGCAGCGACCCCTGGCCGGCTGCGCCGAGCGTGCGAGCCGCGCGGAGCCGGGTAGACGTGGCCGGCGCTGCCGAGCCGGCGCCGCAGCGACCCCTGGCCGGCTGCGCCGAGCGTGCGAGCCGCGCGGAGCCGGGTAGACGTGGCCGTCGCTGCCGAGCCGGCGCCGCAGCGACCCCTGGCCGGCTGCGCCGAGCGTGCGAGCCGCCCGGGGCCGGGTAGACGTGGCCGTCGCTGCCGAGCCGGCGCCGCAGCGACCCCTGGCCGGCTGCGCCGAGCGTGCGAGCCGCGCGGAGCCGGGTAGACGTGGCCGTCGCTGCCGAGCCGGCGCCGCAGCGACCCCTGGCCGGCTGCGCCGAGCGTGCGAGCCGCGCGGAGCCGGGTAGACGTGGCCGTCGCTGCCGAGCCGGCGCCGCAGCGACCCCTGGCCGGCTGCGCCGAGCGTGCGAGCCGCGCGGAGCCGGGTAGACGTGGCCGTCGCTGCCGAGCCGGCGCCGCAGCGACCCCTGGCCGGCTGCGCCGAGCGTGCGAGCCGCCCGGGGCCGGGTAGACGTGGCCGTCGCTGCCGAGCCGGCGCCGCAGCGACCCCTGGCCGGCTGCGCCGAGCGTGCGAGCCGCGCGGAGCCGGGTAGACGTGGCCGGCGCTGCCGAGCCGGCGCCGCAGCGACCCCTGGCCGGCTGCGCCGAGCGTGCGAGCCGCGCGGAGCCGGGTAGACGTGGCCGTCGCTGCCGAGCCGGCGCCGCAGCGACCCCTGGCCGGCTGCGCCGAGCGTGCGAGCCGCGCGGAGCCGGGTAGACGTGGCCGTCGCTGCCGAGCCGGCGCCGCAGCGACCCCTGGCCGGCTGCGCCGAGCGTGCGAGCCGCCCGGGGCCGGGTAGACGTGGCCGTCGCTGCCGAGCCGGCGCCGCAGCGACCCCTGGCCGGCTGCGCCGAGCGTGCGAGCCGCGCGGAGCCGGGTAGACGTGGCCGTCGCTGCCGAGCCGGCGCCGCAGCGACCCCTGGCCGGCTGCGCCGAGCGTGCGAGCCGCGCGGAGCCGGGTAGACGTGGCCGTCGCTGCCGAGCCGGCGCCGCAGCGACCCCTGGCCGGCTGCGCCGAGCGTGCGAGCCGCGCGGAGCCGGGTAGACGTGGCCGTCGCTGCCGAGCCGGCGCCGCAGCGACCCCTGGCCGGCTGCGCCGAGCGTGCGAGCCGCCCGGGGCCGGGTAGACGTGGCCGTCGCTGCCGAGCCGGCGCCGCAGCGACCCCTGGCCGGCTGCGCCGAGCGTGCGAGCCGCCCGGGGCCGGGTAGACGTGGCCGTCGCTGCCGAGCCGGCGCCGCAGCGACCCCTGGCCGGCTGCGCCGAGCGTGCGAGCCGCGCGGAGCCGGGTAGACGTGGCCGTCGCTGCCGAGCCGGCGCCGCAGCGACCCCTGGCCGGCTGCGCCGAGCGTGCGAGCCGCCCGGGGCCGGGTAGACGTGGCCGTCGCTGCCGAGCCGGCGCCGCAGCGACCCCTGGCCGGCTGCGCCGAGCGTGCGAGCCGCGCGGAGCCGGGTAGACGTGGCCGTCGCTGCCGAGCCGGCGCCGCAGCGACCCCTGGCCGGCTGCGCCGAGCGTGCGAGCCGCGCGGAGCCGGGTAGACGTGGCCGGCGCTGCCGAGCCGGCGCCGCAGCGACCCCTGGCCGGCTGCGCCGAGCGTGCGAGCCGCGCGGGGCCGGGTAGACGTGGCCGTCGCTGCCGAGCCGGCGCCGCAGCGACCCCTGGCCGGCTGCGCCGAGCGTGCGAGCCGCGCGGAGCCGGGTAGACGTGGCCGGCGCTGCCGAGCCGGCGCCGCAGCGACCCCTGGCCGGCTGCGCCGAGCGTGCGAGCCGCGCGGAGCCGGGTAGACGTGGCCGTCGCTGCCGAGCCGGCGCCGCAGCGACCCCTGGCCGGCTGCGCCGAGCGTGCGAGCCGCGCGGAGCCGGGTAGACGTGGCCGTCGCTGCCGAGCCGGCGCCGCAGCGACCCCTGGCCGGCTGCGCCGAGCGTGCGAGCCGCGCGGAGCCGGGTAGACGTGGCCGGCGCTGCCGAGCCGGCGCCGCAGCGACCCCTGGCCGGCTGCGCCGAGCGTGCGGGCCGCGCGGAGCCGGGTAGACGTGGCCGGCGCTGCCGAGCCGGCGCCGCAGCGGCCCCCGCCCGTTCCTCCCGCCGGACTCTGCATGCCGCCGCTGTCCGGCCGTGCCTCTCTGAGCCGGATAGACCTTGCGCAGTGCGGCCGCCGGCCCGGCTGCGACCGGGTGGCTCGGCCCCCCCCCCCCCCCTGGCGGGCCGTCCTTCCGTCGTACCCGAGCCGCCGCAGCGCCTCCGCCTCCGCCTCGGAGCGACCGAGTCGTTCGCTCCCGGGCCGGCCCGTTCCTGGCGTACTCGGGCTCCGCGTCTCGGCGCCAAGCGCGGCCGGCCGGCCCCGCTCTGAGGGCCGTCCGGCCGCGGTCGGCGCGGTTCGGTGCGGGGTCCGCGCGGCAGCCGCCGCGGCTCGGGGTCCGGCGGAGGCCCCTTCTCGTTCGTCTCGCGTGCGTTTGTTTGTTTGTCCGCTCGTTTCTTTATTTTACTGGCGTGTGTTTGCGTGCGCGTTCGCTCGTTTGACACTTTTCGTTGGATTCCCTTTTCGCTTGGTGGCCCGGCAGCTCTTGCCGTCGGGTCTTTGGAGTCGGGTATTTCTAACCCGACCCGCCCGCGGCTTGCGGGGTGGGGGGGGATGATGGTGTGTGTGTGTGTGTGTGTGTGTGTGTGTGTGTGTGTGTGTGTGTGTGTGTGTGTGTGTGTGTGTGTTTGGGGGGGGGGAGGGCGCTTTTCCGCTCGCCGCTGTGTCGCCCGCCCCCCCCCCCCCCCCCCCCCAATCCCCCCCTTCCCGTACCCCCCCCCTCCCCCTTCCCGCTCCCGCCCCCTTCGGGGACCCGCGGACGCGAGCTCTCGAGGAAGCGCGCAGGCGCTGGCGGGTCCCCGCCCGCGCGTAGCCGGGCGGGCGGGAAAGTCCGGCGGGCTCGCGGCGGGACGGCCGCTCGCGTCAGCGCGGGGAGGAAAAGAAATGGCGGGAAGACGGCGGCAGAGGTAGGCCGGCGGGGAACGGTAGGCCTCGTCCGTCCCGGGGCTGGGTGTGCGCGGGCGTCTGGGATTCGTTCCTTCGACTCATCCGGACGCCGGGCTCGCCCTGAGCCTCTCTCCCGGGCGGCAGGCGTGCCCGTTCCCCCACCCGCCCCGAGAAGAAAGAAAAAAAAAAAGAAAGAAACGGAAAGAAAGAAAGCGCGTGGCGGGCTGCGGGTGGGTCCGCGGCCGGTTCCGGGGCGGGCGGGAGCGTGCGGGGACCGGTCGAAGCCATCGGGTCTGCTGGCCCGCCGGAGGGAAGCGAGAGAGAAAAATTAAAAAAAAAAAAAAAAAAGAAGGAGGGTGGCGGAGGGGGGGGGAACCGAGGAGGGGGAGGTGGCGGCGGTGATGGTGGTGGTGGTGGTGGTGGTTGTTGGCGGGGGCGGTGTGGGCGGGTGAGGTAGAGAGCTTAAAAAAGGGAAAAATGAAATTAAAAAAAAAAAAAAAAGCAGGCGGGAACGACAAACAAACCCGGTCCGATCGGGCGGGGTGGGAGTCGGGTGGGCGGAGGGGGACGGGGCACGGGCGGCGACAGAAGAAAGGAAAGGCGGGAAAACAAAATAACGGAAAACCGAAATCCCGCAGCTCTCTCGGCCGACGTCCCCCAAGAAGAAGGAAGGAACGGACGACAACCGAGCAAACGAGCGCTCGCACGGACGTCGGACGGACGTCTTCGAGAAGAAAGTAAGAGGGGCCGGGGAGGCAGGGGGGAGAAAAAAAGAGAGAAAGAGAGAAAGAGAGAAAGACGGGGGGGGGGGGGGGGGGGGGGGGCAAGAGAGAAAGAGAGAAAGAAAGAAAAATACGTATACAGGTGCTGCAGAAAAGCGGGCCGGTCGGGCGGGGCACGTCCGGGAGAGGGCGGGTTAGGGCTAGGGTTAGGATAGGCGGGCGAGGAGGTTCGGGTAAGGGTCAGGTTGTCGGGTTTAGGCTCCGTGCGCGCGTGTGCGGGCATGTGTGCGCGCCGGGAAGTTCAGGTGGCCGGCCGCGAGATCTACCCGTAAGCCCGTCGCGACCCCCTTCTTCCCGACGGAGGGCGCGCCGGGCCGGGCCTGGCCTAGTCACGCGCGCGCGAGCGAGCGAGCGAGCGAGCAAATAGACAGGTAGACGGGCAGACGGACGGATAGGTAGATAAATATATTAATTAAGTAAATAACTAAAGGAAGAAACGGAAAAATATTCAAAAAAAATCAGAGAAACATATAAGAAGTTTCTAAAAAATCGAAAATAAAAAAGCAGGAACGCGGAGGGGGGGAAAAAAAAAAAAAAAAGGAAAAAAAAGAAAGAAAAAAAAAGGAAGAAGGACTAACATTAAAAACCTATGAAAAAAAAGAATAATTTTACAAAAATGACGTGAGGCGCGCCCGGGGGTGGGGAAGGCTCAGGCGGACAGCCGCCAGCACGCACGCACGCGAGCAAGCGAAAAGGTACATAGGAAAATATTCTAATTGAATGAATAAATAAGGAGGAAAATTAAAAAAAGAAAAAAGAAAAAAAAAAAGAATCAAAGAACATTAGAAAAACAGGAGCTGAAACGTTTGAAGTTAAACAAAAAAATAAAGACAACATAAAAACATAGGAAAAAATTAAAAAGTAAAAAACAAAAACAAAAACAAAAACGCGCACGCACGCTCAAGCAAGCGAGCGAGCCAAGCAATAAACAAACAAACAAATGGAAAAAATATTGGGGGCGGGGGGGGGGGGGGGGGGGGGGGGGGGGGGGGGGATCAGAGAAACACATATAAATGGATAAGTTTTTAAAAAGCTGAAAAAGGCAAAAGTCAAACGGGAAAAAAAACATAGATAAAGAAAAATCACGTCGAGGCGAGTCCGGGCGGTGGGGGACGAGGGGTGTTGGGGGGGGGTGGGGAGCGGGAAGAGGAGGGGGGGGGGAAGCAGGAGGAGGGGGAGGAGGCGGCGGCGGCGGCTCTGGCGGCACACCGCGACCCCCCTCACGAGCACCCGCGCCTCAGCGTGGGCCCGCCGTCCCGAGCCGGGCCTACTCACGCGCGCGCACGCACGCGAGAGAGCGAACGAGCAAATACATACGTAGAAAAAACATTTTATTTAAATAAACAAATAGGAAAACAGAAGAAAAAATGAAATAAAAAGATTAGAAAAACGAGGAAAGTCAAGGAAAATTTTAAAAAGAAAAAACGAAATTAAAAATCGCTTTGCGAGGGGCATCTGTCTGGGAGAGGGAGGGTCAGGGGTCAAGGCTGGGGGCGCGGGGGGGGCCCGAGTAGGGCGGGCGGGGGCAAGGAAGGCCTCAGGCGCCGGCCGCCGGCTCTACCCGCATCCCCGTCGCGACCTCCCGCGCCTCGCGAGGGCCTGCCAGGCCGGGCCGGGCCTACGCGCACGCGCGCGCACGCACGCGAGAGAGCGAGCGAGCCGACAAATACGTAAACAGAGAAATAAACAACTAGGGAGATGTTCAAAAAGCATTGGAAAAACACACGGAAATTGAAAAGCTTAAAAGGAATCGAAAAAAGGAAAAAGCGCGGGAATAAAAACGTTATTAAAAAAAAGAAAAAAACAAAAACCGTGCGAGGCGAGTCCCGGAGGGGGGGGGGGGGGGAAGGGGGCTAGGGTTAAGCTTGCGGGGGGCGGTAGGGGGCCTGGGGTAGGGCGGGGGTGGGGGGGGGATGCGGGAGGAGGAGGAGGAGGAGGAGGAGGAGGAGGAGGAGGAGGAGGAGGAGGAGGAGGAGGAGGAGGAGGAGGAGGAGGAGGAGGAGGAGGCTGTGTCGGCCTACCCGC
>JASCYN010000150.1:1700418-1710418 GCA_030408155.1 Lophura swinhoii
GCAGGAAAACCGACGCGGGCTGCGGCGGCCCGAAAGCGGGGGGGAGGCCGGCGGACGCCCCCGGCCCCCACGCCCCGGCGGCCCTGGAGCGGGACGCGCCGCGCTGCTCCGGGCTCGCCCGCTCGGGCGGGCGCAGCCCCCCTTCTTCTCTCTCTCTGGCTCCACTTGTCCACGGTTTTCCTCGGTTGCCACCCCGCCGGCTAGCTGCTCGCGGCCGGCACCCGCCGGGCCCCGAAACGAGGCCGGCGCCGGCGCCTCGCTCAACGAACTCGGTACGCCTGCGGCTCGCGGGGCCGCTCGGCCGTCACACGGCTGGATTCGGTCGGGCGAGCCCTTCCTCCGGCACCGAGCGAGCGGACGGACGAGCCGGCGCGGCCGGGCTGCGCGCCCCGAAGCCGCCGTCGCCGCCGCTCTCGGCCCGGGCGGGCGCCTCACCTCGCCTACGGCGGGAAGCGAACCGGAGAGGAGGCCGCCCGTGCCTGAACACCGGACGCCGCCGCGGCTTCCCCGGGACGGGGAGCGCGGAAGCGCCGGCCCGCCGGGGGCCCTCTCCGACGCGACCCGAATGGCCTCATCGATCGACAGGAAAAAGACGGGTAGGGGGGAAGAAAGAAGGACGGGAGGGGAAGGCGCGAGCCCTTCCCCGGGACGCGGCGGAAAGCCCGCGCGCGCACGTGCAGGTGGGTGTGCGTGGGCAACGTCTGCCGAGAGGTGCTCGCCCGTGCCTGAACACCGGCCCGCCCCACGCTACCCCGAGCGAGGCGGGGAGCGGGATAGGACCGGCCCGCCGGGAAGCCTCTCCGACGCGCCCGAGGAGCGCCTCTCGTGTTCGGCCGGGGCTCCCGCGTGCAGGTGAGGATGCGGTGCGGAAGGAGGACGAGGCGCCGCCGCCACGACCACCGACGAGCTCCGGGTCCCGCCTGCCACCGTCACGGCGGGACCCACCGGGGACGCCCCCGGCCCTTCTGCCTTCGAGTGCCGGCTGACCGGACCGTGCCCTTCTACCGCGCTCGCTTTCTCTCTCGCCTTCCTCCCGGGGCTGGCTAGCTCTCTCCCGCCTTCTCCGCTTCGCCCCGGCGAGCGCGGTAGCCGGATTCCCCCCGTTCAGTTCGCTCTCTCTCTCGCCTTCGCCCTAGGCGGCACGGGAGCCGGCTACTTCACCCGCTCAGCGCGTTCTCTCTCGCCTTGCCCGCCTTTTTTTCACCGCTCGCCCGGGAGACCATTTTCAACCACCACCGAGCGGTGGAGCGGGGAGCGAGGGACAAACCGAAGCGACCGGATCGACCGAACGAACCGACGCCCGAGAAAGCCGCCGCAGCCGCCGCCGATGCCCCTTCTGGCCGGCCGGTCAACCGAGCTCGCGAGCGCCCGCTCACCACCGTCTCCGGAGCAGAGTCCGCACTCTCTCCTACTGACGAACAGCGAAGGCATCCGAAAAGAAAGCTCCACGGACGTCGGCGCCGACTACCGGCAAAGCCGCCGGGAGCAGCCGAGGTTTACCTCGACGTAACTGGAGGCAGAGAATTACAGCGACGCCTCTGGCAGCTCCGGAGACGCAGCGCCCCCCCCCACAACACAAAAGACACAAACAGCAGACGGAGCCGGGTAGACGTGGCCGGCGCTGCCGAGCCGGCGCCGCAGCGACCCCTGGCCGGCTGCGCCGAGCGTGCGAGCCGCGCGGAGCCGGGTAGACGTGGCCGGCGCTGCCGAGCCGGCGCCGCAGCGACCCCTGGCCGGCTGCGCCGAGCGTGCGAGCCGCGCGGAGCCGGGTAGACGTGGCCGTCGCTGCCGAGCCGGCGCCGCAGCGACCCCTGGCCGGCTGCGCCGAGCGTGCGAGCCGCGCGGAGCCGGGTAGACGTGGCCGGCGCTGCCGAGCCGGCGCCGCAGCGACCCCTGGCCGGCTGCGCCGAGCGTGCGAGCCGCGCGGAGCCGGGTAGACGTGGCCGTCGCTGCCGAGCCGGCGCCGCAGCGACCCCTGGCCGGCTGCGCCGAGCGTGCGAGCCGCCCGGGGCCGGGTAGACGTGGCCGTCGCTGCCGAGCCGGCGCCGCAGCGACCCCTGGCCGGCTGCGCCGAGCGTGCGAGCCGCGCGGAGCCGGGTAGACGTGGCCGTCGCTGCCGAGCCGGCGCCGCAGCGACCCCTGGCCGGCTGCGCCGAGCGTGCGAGCCGCGCGGAGCCGGGTAGACGTGGCCGTCGCTGCCGAGCCGGCGCCGCAGCGACCCCTGGCCGGCTGCGCCGAGCGTGCGAGCCGCGCGGAGCCGGGTAGACGTGGCCGTCGCTGCCGAGCCGGCGCCGCAGCGACCCCTGGCCGGCTGCGCCGAGCGTGCGAGCCGCCCGGGGCCGGGTAGACGTGGCCGTCGCTGCCGAGCCGGCGCCGCAGCGACCCCTGGCCGGCTGCGCCGAGCGTGCGAGCCGCGCGGAGCCGGGTAGACGTGGCCGGCGCTGCCGAGCCGGCGCCGCAGCGACCCCTGGCCGGCTGCGCCGAGCGTGCGAGCCGCGCGGAGCCGGGTAGACGTGGCCGTCGCTGCCGAGCCGGCGCCGCAGCGACCCCTGGCCGGCTGCGCCGAGCGTGCGAGCCGCGCGGAGCCGGGTAGACGTGGCCGTCGCTGCCGAGCCGGCGCCGCAGCGACCCCTGGCCGGCTGCGCCGAGCGTGCGAGCCGCCCGGGGCCGGGTAGACGTGGCCGTCGCTGCCGAGCCGGCGCCGCAGCGACCCCTGGCCGGCTGCGCCGAGCGTGCGAGCCGCGCGGAGCCGGGTAGACGTGGCCGTCGCTGCCGAGCCGGCGCCGCAGCGACCCCTGGCCGGCTGCGCCGAGCGTGCGAGCCGCGCGGAGCCGGGTAGACGTGGCCGTCGCTGCCGAGCCGGCGCCGCAGCGACCCCTGGCCGGCTGCGCCGAGCGTGCGAGCCGCGCGGAGCCGGGTAGACGTGGCCGTCGCTGCCGAGCCGGCGCCGCAGCGACCCCTGGCCGGCTGCGCCGAGCGTGCGAGCCGCGCGGGGCCGGGTAGACGTGGCCGTCGCTGCCGAGCCGGCGCCGCAGCGACCCCTGGCCGGCTGCGCCGAGCGTGCGAGCCGCCCGGGGCCGGGTAGACGTGGCCGTCGCTGCCGAGCCGGCGCCGCAGCGACCCCTGGCCGGCTGCGCCGAGCGTGCGAGCCGCGCGGAGCCGGGTAGACGTGGCCGTCGCTGCCGAGCCGGCGCCGCAGCGACCCCTGGCCGGCTGCGCCGAGCGTGCGAGCCGCGCGGAGCCGGGTAGACGTGGCCGGCGCTGCCGAGCCGGCGCCGCAGCGACCCCTGGCCGGCTGCGCCGAGCGTGCGAGCCGCGCGGAGCCGGGTAGACGTGGCCGGCGCTGCCGAGCCGGCGCCGCAGCGACCCCTGGCCGGCTGCGCCGAGCGTGCGAGCCGCGCGGAGCCGGGTAGACGTGGCCGTCGCTGCCGAGCCGGCGCCGCAGCGACCCCTGGCCGGCTGCGCCGAGCGTGCGAGCCGCCCGGGGCCGGGTAGACGTGGCCGTCGCTGCCGAGCCGGCGCCGCAGCGACCCCTGGCCGGCTGCGCCGAGCGTGCGAGCCGCGCGGAGCCGGGTAGACGTGGCCGTCGCTGCCGAGCCGGCGCCGCAGCGACCCCTGGCCGGCTGCGCCGAGCGTGCGAGCCGCGCGGAGCCGGGTAGACGTGGCCGTCGCTGCCGAGCCGGCGCCGCAGCGACCCCTGGCCGGCTGCGCCGAGCGTGCGAGCCGCGCGGAGCCGGGTAGACGTGGCCGTCGCTGCCGAGCCGGCGCCGCAGCGACCCCTGGCCGGCTGCGCCGAGCGTGCGAGCCGCCCGGGGCCGGGTAGACGTGGCCGTCGCTGCCGAGCCGGCGCCGCAGCGACCCCTGGCCGGCTGCGCCGAGCGTGCGAGCCGCGCGGAGCCGGGTAGACGTGGCCGGCGCTGCCGAGCCGGCGCCGCAGCGACCCCTGGCCGGCTGCGCCGAGCGTGCGAGCCGCGCGGAGCCGGGTAGACGTGGCCGTCGCTGCCGAGCCGGCGCCGCAGCGACCCCTGGCCGGCTGCGCCGAGCGTGCGAGCCGCGCGGAGCCGGGTAGACGTGGCCGTCGCTGCCGAGCCGGCGCCGCAGCGACCCCTGGCCGGCTGCGCCGAGCGTGCGAGCCGCCCGGGGCCGGGTAGACGTGGCCGTCGCTGCCGAGCCGGCGCCGCAGCGACCCCTGGCCGGCTGCGCCGAGCGTTGCGAGCCGCGCGGAGCCGGGTAGACGTGGCCGTCGCTGCCGAGCCGGCGCCGCAGCGACCCCTGGCCGGCTGCGCCGAGCGTGCGAGCCGCGCGGAGCCGGGTAGACGTGGCCGTCGCTGCCGAGCGGCGCCGCAGCGACCCCTGGCCGGCTGCGCCGAGCGTGCGAGCCGCGCGGAGCCGGGTAGACGTGGCCGTCGCTGCCGAGCCGGCGCCGCAGCGACCCCTGGCCGGCTGCGCCGAGCGTGCGAGCCGCGCGGGGCCGGGTAGACGTGGCCGTCGCTGCCGAGCCGGCGCCGCAGCGACCCCTGGCCGGCTGCGCCGAGCGTGCGAGCCGCCCGGGGCCGGGTAGACGTGGCCGTCGCTGCCGAGCCGGCGCCGCAGCGACCCCTGGCCGGCTGCGCCGAGCGTGCGAGCCGCGCGGAGCCGGGTAGACGTGGCCGTCGCTGCCGAGCCGGCGCCGCAGCGACCCCTGGCCGGCTGCGCCGAGCGTGCGAGCCGCCCGGGGCGGGTAGACGTGGCCGTCGCTGCCGAGCCGGCGCCGCAGCGACCCCTGGCCGGCTGCGCCGAGCGTGCGAGCCGCGCGGAGCCGGGTAGACGTGGCCGTCGCTGCCGAGCCGGCGCCGCAGCGACCCCTGGCCGGCTGCGCCGAGCGTGCGAGCCGCGCGGAGCCGGGTAGACGTGGCCGGCGCTGCCGAGCCGGCGCCGCAGCGACCCCTGGCCGGCTGCGCCGAGCGTGCGAGCCGCGCGGGGGCCGGGTAGACGTGGCCGTCGCTGCCGAGCCGGCGCCGCAGCGACCCCTGGCCGGCTGCGCCGAGCGTGCGAGCCGCGCGGAGCCGGGTAGACGTGGCCGGCGCTGCCGAGCCGGCGCCGCAGCGACCCCTGGCCGGCTGCGCCGAGCGTGCGAGCCGCGCGGAGCCGGGTAGACGTGGCCGTCGCTGCCGAGCCGGCGCCGCAGCGACCCCTGGCCGGCTGCGCCGAGCGTGCGAGCCGCGCGGAGCCGGGTAGACGTGGCCGGCGCTGCCGAGCCGGCGCCGCAGCGACCCCTGGCCGGCTGCGCCGAGCGTGCGGGCCGCGCGGAGCCGGGTAGACGTGGCCGGCGCTGCCGAGCCGGCGCCGCAGCGGCCCCCGCCCGTTCCTCCCGCCGGACTCTGCATGCCGCCGCTGTCCGGCCGTGCCTCTCTGAGCCGGATAGACCTTGCGCAGTGCGGCCGCCGGCCCGGCTGCGACCGGGTGGCTCGGCCCCCCCCCCCCCCCTGGCGGGCCGTCCTTCCGTCGTACCCGAGCCGCCGCAGCGCCTCCGCCTCCGCCTCGGAGCGACCGAGTCGTTCGCTCCCGGGCCGGCCCGTTCCTGGCGTACTCGGGCTCCGCGTCTCGGCGCCAAGCGCGGCCGGCCGGCCCCGCTCTGAGGGCCGTCCGGCCGCGGTCGGCGCGGTTCGGTGCGGGGTCCGCGCGGCAGCCGCCGCGGCTCGGGGTCCGGCGGAGGCCCCTTCTCGTTCGTCTCGCGTGCGTTTGTTTGTTTGTCCGCTCGTTTCTTTATTTTACTGGCGTGTGTTTGCGTGCGCGTTCGCTCGTTTGACACTTTTCGTTGGATTCCCTTTTCGCTTGGTGGCCCGGCAGCTCTTGCCGTCGGGTCTTTGGAGTCGGGTATTTCTAACCCGACCCGCCCGCGGCTTGCGGGGTGGGGGGGGATGATGGTGTGTGTGTGTGTGTGTGTGTGTGTGTGTGTGTGTGTGTGTGTGTGTGTGTGTGTGTGTGTGTGTGTTTGGGGGGGGGGAGGGCGCTTTTCCGCTCGCCGCTGTGTCGCCCGCCCCCCCCCCCCCCCCCCCCCAATCCCCCCCTTCCCGTACCCCCCCCCTCCCCCTTCCCGCTCCCGCCCCCTTCGGGGACCCGCGGACGCGAGCTCTCGAGGAAGCGCGCAGGCGCTGGCGGGTCCCCGCCCGCGCGTAGCCGGGCGGGCGGGAAAGTCCGGCGGGCTCGCGGCGGGACGGCCGCTCGCGTCAGCGCGGGGAGGAAAAGAAATGGCGGGAAGACGGCGGCAGAGGTAGGCCGGCGGGGAACGGTAGGCCTCGTCCGTCCCGGGGCTGGGTGTGCGCGGGCGTCTGGGATTCGTTCCTTCGACTCATCCGGACGCCGGGCTCGCCCTGAGCCTCTCTCCCGGGCGGCAGGCGTGCCCGTTCCCCCACCCGCCCCGAGAAGAAAGAAAAAAAAAAAGAAAGAAACGGAAAGAAAGAAAGCGCGTGGCGGGCTGCGGGTGGGTCCGCGGCCGGTTCCGGGGCGGGCGGGAGCGTGCGGGGACCGGTCGAAGCCATCGGGTCTGCTGGCCCGCCGGAGGGAAGCGAGAGAGAAAAATTAAAAAAAAAAAAAAAAAAGAAGGAGGGTGGCGGAGGGGGGGGGAACCGAGGAGGGGGAGGTGGCGGCGGTGATGGTGGTGGTGGTGGTGGTGGTTGTTGGCGGGGGCGGTGTGGGCGGGTGAGGTAGAGAGCTTAAAAAAGGGAAAAATGAAATTAAAAAAAAAAAAAAAAGCAGGCGGGAACGACAAACAAACCCGGTCCGATCGGGCGGGGTGGGAGTCGGGTGGGCGGAGGGGGACGGGGCACGGGCGGCGACAGAAGAAAGGAAAGGCGGGAAAACAAAATAACGGAAAACCGAAATCCCGCAGCTCTCTCGGCCGACGTCCCCCAAGAAGAAGGAAGGAACGGACGACAACCGAGCAAACGAGCGCTCGCACGGACGTCGGACGGACGTCTTCGAGAAGAAAGTAAGAGGGGCCGGGGAGGCAGGGGGGAGAAAAAAAGAGAGAAAGAGAGAAAGAGAGAAAGACGGGGGGGGGGGGGGGGGGGGGGGGCAAGAGAGAAAGAGAGAAAGAAAGAAAAATACGTATACAGGTGCTGCAGAAAAGCGGGCCGGTCGGGCGGGGCACGTCCGGGAGAGGGCGGGTTAGGGCTAGGGTTAGGATAGGCGGGCGAGGAGGTTCGGGTAAGGGTCAGGTTGTCGGGTTTAGGCTCCGTGCGCGCGTGTGCGGGCATGTGTGCGCGCCGGGAAGTTCAGGTGGCCGGCCGCGAGATCTACCCGTAAGCCCGTCGCGACCCCCTTCTTCCCGACGGAGGGCGCGCCGGGCCGGGCCTGGCCTAGTCACGCGCGCGCGAGCGAGCGAGCGAGCGAGCAAATAGACAGGTAGACGGGCAGACGGACGGATAGGTAGATAAATATATTAATTAAGTAAATAACTAAAGGAAGAAACGGAAAAATATTCAAAAAAAATCAGAGAAACATATAAGAAGTTTCTAAAAAATCGAAAATAAAAAAGCAGGAACGCGGAGGGGGGGAAAAAAAAAAAAAAAAGGAAAAAAAAGAAAGAAAAAAAAAGGAAGAAGGACTAACATTAAAAACCTATGAAAAAAAAGAATAATTTTACAAAAATGACGTGAGGCGCGCCCGGGGGTGGGGAAGGCTCAGGCGGACAGCCGCCAGCACGCACGCACGCGAGCAAGCGAAAAGGTACATAGGAAAATATTCTAATTGAATGAATAAATAAGGAGGAAAATTAAAAAAAGAAAAAAGAAAAAAAAAAAGAATCAAAGAACATTAGAAAAACAGGAGCTGAAACGTTTGAAGTTAAACAAAAAAATAAAGACAACATAAAAACATAGGAAAAAATTAAAAAGTAAAAAACAAAAACAAAAACAAAAACGCGCACGCACGCTCAAGCAAGCGAGCGAGCCAAGCAATAAACAAACAAACAAATGGAAAAAATATTGGGGGCGGGGGGGGGGGGGGGGGGGGGGGGGGGGGGGGGGATCAGAGAAACACATATAAATGGATAAGTTTTTAAAAAGCTGAAAAAGGCAAAAGTCAAACGGGAAAAAAAACATAGATAAAGAAAAATCACGTCGAGGCGAGTCCGGGCGGTGGGGGACGAGGGGTGTTGGGGGGGGGTGGGGAGCGGGAAGAGGAGGGGGGGGGGAAGCAGGAGGAGGGGGAGGAGGCGGCGGCGGCGGCTCTGGCGGCACACCGCGACCCCCCTCACGAGCACCCGCGCCTCAGCGTGGGCCCGCCGTCCCGAGCCGGGCCTACTCACGCGCGCGCACGCACGCGAGAGAGCGAACGAGCAAATACATACGTAGAAAAAACATTTTATTTAAATAAACAAATAGGAAAACAGAAGAAAAAATGAAATAAAAAGATTAGAAAAACGAGGAAAGTCAAGGAAAATTTTAAAAAGAAAAAACGAAATTAAAAATCGCTTTGCGAGGGGCATCTGTCTGGGAGAGGGAGGGTCAGGGGTCAAGGCTGGGGGCGCGGGGGGGGCCCGAGTAGGGCGGGCGGGGGCAAGGAAGGCCTCAGGCGCCGGCCGCCGGCTCTACCCGCATCCCCGTCGCGACCTCCCGCGCCTCGCGAGGGCCTGCCAGGCCGGGCCGGGCCTACGCGCACGCGCGCGCACGCACGCGAGAGAGCGAGCGAGCCGACAAATACGTAAACAGAGAAATAAACAACTAGGGAGATGTTCAAAAAGCATTGGAAAAACACACGGAAATTGAAAAGCTTAAAAGGAATCGAAAAAAGGAAAAAGCGCGGGAATAAAAACGTTATTAAAAAAAAGAAAAAAACAAAAACCGTGCGAGGCGAGTCCCGGAGGGGGGGGGGGGGGGAAGGGGGCTAGGGTTAAGCTTGCGGGGGGCGGTAGGGGGCCTGGGGTAGGGCGGGGGTGGGGGGGGGATGCGGGAGGAGGAGGAGGAGGAGGAGGAGGAGGAGGAGGAGGAGGAGGAGGAGGAGGAGGAGGAGGAGGAGGAGGAGGAGGAGGAGGAGGAGGCTGTGTCGGCCTACCCGCAACCCCGTCGCGACCACCCCACGCCTGGAAAGCCCCGCCGGGCCGGGCCGGGCCTACGCACGCAAGCGAGAAAGCGAACGAGCAAGCGAGCGATCGAGCAAGCGAGCAGACAGGTACGTAGAAAAATATTTCGATTCCATGAACGATGATTAAATGGGAAAATTAGAAAAAAATAAACATATAAAAAAGATAGAAAAAACTAGAAAAACAGAAGCTGGAACGTTTGAAGTTAAACAAAACAAAAGAAAAGATAGAAAGGAAGGAAAGAAAACATAAAAACATAGGAAAAAAATAAAAATGAAAAATCAAGGAAAAAAAAAAACGTATAAATCACGCACGCACGCACGCGAGAGAGCGAGCGAGCCGACAAATACGTAAACAGAGAAATAAACAACTAGGGAGATGTTCAAAAAGCATTGGAAAAACACACGGAAATTGAAAAGCTTAAAAGGAATCGAAAAAAGGAAAAAGCGCGGGAATAAAAACGTTATTAAAAAAAAGAAAAAAACAAAAACCGTGCGAGGCGAGTCCCGGAGGGGGGGGGGGGGGAGAAGGGGGCTAGGGTTAAGCTTGCGGGGGGCGGTAGGGGGCCTGGGGTAGGGCGGGGGTGGGGGGGGGGATGCGGGAGGAGGAGGAGGAGGAGGAGGAGGAGGAGGCTGTGTCGGCCTACCCGCAACCCCGTCGCGACCACCCCACGCCTGGAAAGCCCCGCCGGGCCGGGCCGGGCCTACGCACGCACCCACGCGAGCAAAGCAAGCGAGCGAGCAGACAGGTACGTAGAAAAGTATTTCACTTATTTCAGCGAATGATTAAATGGGAAAATTAAAAAAAATAAAAAATTTAAAAAAATTTAAAAAAAAAAAGAAAAAACGAGAACTAAAAAATTTTAAAAAAAAAATTAAAAAAAAAAAAAGGAAAGAAAGAAAGAAAGAAAGAAAGAAAGAAAGAAAGAAAGAAAAA
>JASCYN010000150.1:1722918-1730418 GCA_030408155.1 Lophura swinhoii
CCTTCGCCCTAGGCGGCACGGGAGCCGGCTACTTCACCCGCTCAGCGCGTTCTCTCTCGCCTTGCCCGCCTTTTTTTCACCGCTCGCCCGGGAGACCATTTTCAACCACCACCGAGCGGTGGAGCGGGGAGCGAGGGACAAACCGAAGCGACCGGATCGACCGAACGAACCGACGCCCGAGAAAGCCGCCGCAGCCGCCGCCGATGCCCCTTCTGGCCGGCCGGTCAACCGAGCTCGCGAGCGCCCGCTCACCACCGTCTCCGGAGCAGAGTCCGCACTCTCTCCTACTGACGAACAGCGAAGGCATCCGAAAAGAAAGCTCCACGGACGTCGGCGCCGACTACCGGCAAAGCCGCCGGGAGCAGCCGAGGTTTACCTCGACGTAACTGGAGGCAGAGAATTACAGCGACGCCTCTGGCAGCTCCGGAGACGCAGCGCCCCCCCCCACAACACAAAAGACACAAACAGCAGACGGAGCCGGGTAGACGTGGCCGGCGCTGCCGAGCCGGCGCCGCAGCGACCCCTGGCCGGCTGCGCCGAGCGTGCGAGCCGCGCGGAGCCGGGTAGACGTGGCCGGCGCTGCCGAGCCGGCGCCGCAGCGACCCCTGGCCGGCTGCGCCGAGCGTGCGAGCCGCGCGGAGCCGGGTAGACGTGGCCGTCGCTGCCGAGCCGGCGCCGCAGCGACCCCTGGCCGGCTGCGCCGAGCGTGCGAGCCGCGCGGAGCCGGGTAGACGTGGCCGGCGCTGCCGAGCCGGCGCCGCAGCGACCCCTGGCCGGCTGCGCCGAGCGTGCGAGCCGCGCGGAGCCGGGTAGACGTGGCCGTCGCTGCCGAGCCGGCGCCGCAGCGACCCCTGGCCGGCTGCGCCGAGCGTGCGAGCCGCCCGGGGCCGGGTAGACGTGGCCGTCGCTGCCGAGCCGGCGCCGCAGCGACCCCTGGCCGGCTGCGCCGAGCGTGCGAGCCGCGCGGAGCCGGGTAGACGTGGCCGTCGCTGCCGAGCCGGCGCCGCAGCGACCCCTGGCCGGCTGCGCCGAGCGTGCGAGCCGCGCGGAGCCGGGTAGACGTGGCCGTCGCTGCCGAGCCGGCGCCGCAGCGACCCCTGGCCGGCTGCGCCGAGCGTGCGAGCCGCGCGGAGCCGGGTAGACGTGGCCGTCGCTGCCGAGCCGGCGCCGCAGCGACCCCTGGCCGGCTGCGCCGAGCGTGCGAGCCGCCCGGGGCCGGGTAGACGTGGCCGTCGCTGCCGAGCCGGCGCCGCAGCGACCCCTGGCCGGCTGCGCCGAGCGTGCGAGCCGCGCGGAGCCGGGTAGACGTGGCCGGCGCTGCCGAGCCGGCGCCGCAGCGACCCCTGGCCGGCTGCGCCGAGCGTGCGAGCCGCGCGGAGCCGGGTAGACGTGGCCGTCGCTGCCGAGCCGGCGCCGCAGCGACCCCTGGCCGGCTGCGCCGAGCGTGCGAGCCGCGCGGAGCCGGGTAGACGTGGCCGTCGCTGCCGAGCCGGCGCCGCAGCGACCCCTGGCCGGCTGCGCCGAGCGTGCGAGCCGCCCGGGGCCGGGTAGACGTGGCCGTCGCTGCCGAGCCGGCGCCGCAGCGACCCCTGGCCGGCTGCGCCGAGCGTGCGAGCCGCGCGGAGCCGGGTAGACGTGGCCGTCGCTGCCGAGCCGGCGCCGCAGCGACCCCTGGCCGGCTGCGCCGAGCGTGCGAGCCGCGCGGAGCCGGGTAGACGTGGCCGTCGCTGCCGAGCCGGCGCCGCAGCGACCCCTGGCCGGCTGCGCCGAGCGTGCGAGCCGCGCGGAGCCGGGTAGACGTGGCCGTCGCTGCCGAGCCGGCGCCGCAGCGACCCCTGGCCGGCTGCGCCGAGCGTGCGAGCCGCCCGGGGCCGGGTAGACGTGGCCGTCGCTGCCGAGCCGGCGCCGCAGCGACCCCTGGCCGGCTGCGCCGAGCGTGCGAGCCGCCCGGGGCCGGGTAGACGTGGCCGTCGCTGCCGAGCCGGCGCCGCAGCGACCCCTGGCCGGCTGCGCCGAGCGTGCGAGCCGCGCGGAGCCGGGTAGACGTGGCCGTCGCTGCCGAGCCGGCGCCGCAGCGACCCCTGGCCGGCTGCGCCGAGCGTGCGAGCCGCCCGGGGCCGGGTAGACGTGGCCGTCGCTGCCGAGCCGGCGCCGCAGCGACCCCTGGCCGGCTGCGCCGAGCGTGCGAGCCGCGCGGAGCCGGGTAGACGTGGCCGTCGCTGCCGAGCCGGCGCCGCAGCGACCCCTGGCCGGCTGCGCCGAGCGTGCGAGCCGCGCGGAGCCGGGTAGACGTGGCCGGCGCTGCCGAGCCGGCGCCGCAGCGACCCCTGGCCGGCTGCGCCGAGCGTGCGAGCCGCGCGGGGCCGGGTAGACGTGGCCGTCGCTGCCGAGCCGGCGCCGCAGCGACCCCTGGCCGGCTGCGCCGAGCGTGCGAGCCGCGCGGAGCCGGGTAGACGTGGCCGGCGCTGCCGAGCCGGCGCCGCAGCGACCCCTGGCCGGCTGCGCCGAGCGTGCGAGCCGCGCGGAGCCGGGTAGACGTGGCCGTCGCTGCCGAGCCGGCGCCGCAGCGACCCCTGGCCGGCTGCGCCGAGCGTGCGAGCCGCGCGGAGCCGGGTAGACGTGGCCGTCGCTGCCGAGCCGGCGCCGCAGCGACCCCTGGCCGGCTGCGCCGAGCGTGCGAGCCGCGCGGAGCCGGGTAGACGTGGCCGGCGCTGCCGAGCCGGCGCCGCAGCGACCCCTGGCCGGCTGCGCCGAGCGTGCGGGCCGCGCGGAGCCGGGTAGACGTGGCCGGCGCTGCCGAGCCGGCGCCGCAGCGGCCCCCGCCCGTTCCTCCCGCCGGACTCTGCATGCCGCCGCTGTCCGGCCGTGCCTCTCTGAGCCGGATAGACCTTGCGCAGTGCGGCCGCCGGCCCGGCTGCGACCGGGTGGCTCGGCCCCCCCCCCCCCCCTGGCGGGCCGTCCTTCCGTCGTACCCGAGCCGCCGCAGCGCCTCCGCCTCCGCCTCGGAGCGACCGAGTCGTTCGCTCCCGGGCCGGCCCGTTCCTGGCGTACTCGGGCTCCGCGTCTCGGCGCCAAGCGCGGCCGGCCGGCCCCGCTCTGAGGGCCGTCCGGCCGCGGTCGGCGCGGTTCGGTGCGGGGTCCGCGCGGCAGCCGCCGCGGCTCGGGGTCCGGCGGAGGCCCCTTCTCGTTCGTCTCGCGTGCGTTTGTTTGTTTGTCCGCTCGTTTCTTTATTTTACTGGCGTGTGTTTGCGTGCGCGTTCGCTCGTTTGACACTTTTCGTTGGATTCCCTTTTCGCTTGGTGGCCCGGCAGCTCTTGCCGTCGGGTCTTTGGAGTCGGGTATTTCTAACCCGACCCGCCCGCGGCTTGCGGGGTGGGGGGGGATGATGGTGTGTGTGTGTGTGTGTGTGTGTGTGTGTGTGTGTGTGTGTGTGTGTGTGTGTGTGTGTGTGTGTGTTTGGGGGGGGGGAGGGCGCTTTTCCGCTCGCCGCTGTGTCGCCCGCCCCCCCCCCCCCCCCCCCCCAATCCCCCCCTTCCCGTACCCCCCCCCTCCCCCTTCCCGCTCCCGCCCCCTTCGGGGACCCGCGGACGCGAGCTCTCGAGGAAGCGCGCAGGCGCTGGCGGGTCCCCGCCCGCGCGTAGCCGGGCGGGCGGGAAAGTCCGGCGGGCTCGCGGCGGGACGGCCGCTCGCGTCAGCGCGGGGAGGAAAAGAAATGGCGGGAAGACGGCGGCAGAGGTAGGCCGGCGGGGAACGGTAGGCCTCGTCCGTCCCGGGGCTGGGTGTGCGCGGGCGTCTGGGATTCGTTCCTTCGACTCATCCGGACGCCGGGCTCGCCCTGAGCCTCTCTCCCGGGCGGCAGGCGTGCCCGTTCCCCCACCCGCCCCGAGAAGAAAGAAAAAAAAAAAGAAAGAAACGGAAAGAAAGAAAGCGCGTGGCGGGCTGCGGGTGGGTCCGCGGCCGGTTCCGGGGCGGGCGGGAGCGTGCGGGGACCGGTCGAAGCCATCGGGTCTGCTGGCCCGCCGGAGGGAAGCGAGAGAGAAAAATTAAAAAAAAAAAAAAAAAAGAAGGAGGGTGGCGGAGGGGGGGGGAACCGAGGAGGGGGAGGTGGCGGCGGTGATGGTGGTGGTGGTGGTGGTGGTTGTTGGCGGGGGCGGTGTGGGCGGGTGAGGTAGAGAGCTTAAAAAAGGGAAAAATGAAATTAAAAAAAAAAAAAAAAGCAGGCGGGAACGACAAACAAACCCGGTCCGATCGGGCGGGGTGGGAGTCGGGTGGGCGGAGGGGGACGGGGCACGGGCGGCGACAGAAGAAAGGAAAGGCGGGAAAACAAAATAACGGAAAACCGAAATCCCGCAGCTCTCTCGGCCGACGTCCCCCAAGAAGAAGGAAGGAACGGACGACAACCGAGCAAACGAGCGCTCGCACGGACGTCGGACGGACGTCTTCGAGAAGAAAGTAAGAGGGGCCGGGGAGGCAGGGGGGAGAAAAAAAGAGAGAAAGAGAGAAAGAGAGAAAGACGGGGGGGGGGGGGGGGGGGGGGGGCAAGAGAGAAAGAGAGAAAGAAAGAAAAATACGTATACAGGTGCTGCAGAAAAGCGGGCCGGTCGGGCGGGGCACGTCCGGGAGAGGGCGGGTTAGGGCTAGGGTTAGGATAGGCGGGCGAGGAGGTTCGGGTAAGGGTCAGGTTGTCGGGTTTAGGCTCCGTGCGCGCGTGTGCGGGCATGTGTGCGCGCCGGGAAGTTCAGGTGGCCGGCCGCGAGATCTACCCGTAAGCCCGTCGCGACCCCCTTCTTCCCGACGGAGGGCGCGCCGGGCCGGGCCTGGCCTAGTCACGCGCGCGCGAGCGAGCGAGCGAGCGAGCAAATAGACAGGTAGACGGGCAGACGGACGGATAGGTAGATAAATATATTAATTAAGTAAATAACTAAAGGAAGAAACGGAAAAATATTCAAAAAAAATCAGAGAAACATATAAGAAGTTTCTAAAAAATCGAAAATAAAAAAGCAGGAACGCGGAGGGGGGGAAAAAAAAAAAAAAAAGGAAAAAAAAGAAAGAAAAAAAAAGGAAGAAGGACTAACATTAAAAACCTATGAAAAAAAAGAATAATTTTACAAAAATGACGTGAGGCGCGCCCGGGGGTGGGGAAGGCTCAGGCGGACAGCCGCCAGCACGCACGCACGCGAGCAAGCGAAAAGGTACATAGGAAAATATTCTAATTGAATGAATAAATAAGGAGGAAAATTAAAAAAAGAAAAAAGAAAAAAAAAAAGAATCAAAGAACATTAGAAAAACAGGAGCTGAAACGTTTGAAGTTAAACAAAAAAATAAAGACAACATAAAAACATAGGAAAAAATTAAAAAGTAAAAAACAAAAACAAAAACAAAAACGCGCACGCACGCTCAAGCAAGCGAGCGAGCCAAGCAATAAACAAACAAACAAATGGAAAAAATATTGGGGGCGGGGGGGGGGGGGGGGGGGGGGGGGGGGGGGGGGATCAGAGAAACACATATAAATGGATAAGTTTTTAAAAAGCTGAAAAAGGCAAAAGTCAAACGGGAAAAAAAACATAGATAAAGAAAAATCACGTCGAGGCGAGTCCGGGCGGTGGGGGACGAGGGGTGTTGGGGGGGGGTGGGGAGCGGGAAGAGGAGGGGGGGGGGAAGCAGGAGGAGGGGGAGGAGGCGGCGGCGGCGGCTCTGGCGGCACACCGCGACCCCCCTCACGAGCACCCGCGCCTCAGCGTGGGCCCGCCGTCCCGAGCCGGGCCTACTCACGCGCGCGCACGCACGCGAGAGAGCGAACGAGCAAATACATACGTAGAAAAAACATTTTATTTAAATAAACAAATAGGAAAACAGAAGAAAAAATGAAATAAAAAGATTAGAAAAACGAGGAAAGTCAAGGAAAATTTTAAAAAGAAAAAACGAAATTAAAAATCGCTTTGCGAGGGGCATCTGTCTGGGAGAGGGAGGGTCAGGGGTCAAGGCTGGGGGCGCGGGGGGGGCCCGAGTAGGGCGGGCGGGGGCAAGGAAGGCCTCAGGCGCCGGCCGCCGGCTCTACCCGCATCCCCGTCGCGACCTCCCGCGCCTCGCGAGGGCCTGCCAGGCCGGGCCGGGCCTACGCGCACGCGCGCGCACGCACGCGAGAGAGCGAGCGAGCCGACAAATACGTAAACAGAGAAATAAACAACTAGGGAGATGTTCAAAAAGCATTGGAAAAACACACGGAAATTGAAAAGCTTAAAAGGAATCGAAAAAAGGAAAAAGCGCGGGAATAAAAACGTTATTAAAAAAAAGAAAAAAACAAAAACCGTGCGAGGCGAGTCCCGGAGGGGGGGGGGGGGGGAAGGGGGCTAGGGTTAAGCTTGCGGGGGGCGGTAGGGGGCCTGGGGTAGGGCGGGGGTGGGGGGGGGATGCGGGAGGAGGAGGAGGAGGAGGAGGAGGAGGAGGAGGAGGAGGAGGAGGAGGAGGAGGAGGAGGAGGAGGAGGAGGAGGAGGAGGAGGAGGCTGTGTCGGCCTACCCGCAACCCCGTCGCGACCACCCCACGCCTGGAAAGCCCCGCCGGGCCGGGCCGGGCCTACGCACGCAAGCGAGAAAGCGAACGAGCAAGCGAGCGATCGAGCAAGCGAGCAGACAGGTACGTAGAAAAATATTTCGATTCCATGAACGATGATTAAATGGGAAAATTAGAAAAAAATAAACATATAAAAAAGATAGAAAAAACTAGAAAAACAGAAGCTGGAACGTTTGAAGTTAAACAAAACAAAAGAAAAGATAGAAAGGAAGGAAAGAAAACATAAAAACATAGGAAAAAAATAAAAATGAAAAATCAAGGAAAAAAAAAAACGTATAAATCACGCACGCACGCACGCGAGAGAGCGAGCGAGCCGACAAATACGTAAACAGAGAAATAAACAACTAGGGAGATGTTCAAAAAGCATTGGAAAAACACACGGAAATTGAAAAGCTTAAAAGGAATCGAAAAAAGGAAAAAGCGCGGGAATAAAAACGTTATTAAAAAAAAGAAAAAAACAAAAACCGTGCGAGGCGAGTCCCGGAGGGGGGGGGGGGGGAGAAGGGGGCTAGGGTTAAGCTTGCGGGGGGCGGTAGGGGGCCTGGGGTAGGGCGGGGGTGGGGGGGGGGATGCGGGAGGAGGAGGAGGAGGAGGAGGAGGAGGAGGCTGTGTCGGCCTACCCGCAACCCCGTCGCGACCACCCCACGCCTGGAAAGCCCCGCCGGGCCGGGCCGGGCCTACGCACGCACCCACGCGAGCAAAGCAAGCGAGCGAGCAGACAGGTACGTAGAAAAGTATTTCACTTATTTCAGCGAATGATTAAATGGGAAAATTAAAAAAAATAAAAAATTTAAAAAAATTTAAAAAAAAAAAGAAAAAACGAGAACTAAAAAATTTTAAAAAAAAAATTAAAAAAAAAAAAAGGAAAGAAAGAAAGAAAGAAAGAAAGAAAGAAAGAAAGAAAGAAAAAAGAGATGAAAACCTAAAA
>JASCYN010000150.1:1742918-1750418 GCA_030408155.1 Lophura swinhoii
CCGGCTGACCGGACCGTGCCCTTCTACCGCGCTCGCTTTCTCTCTCGCCTTCCTCCCGGGGCTGGCTAGCTCTCTCTCGCCTTCTCCGCTTCGCCCCGGCGAGCGCGGTAGCCGGATTCCCCCCGTTCAGTTCGCTCTCTCTCTCGCCTTCGCCCTAGGCGGCACGGGAGCCGGCTACTTCACCCGCTCAGCGCGTTCTCTCTCGCCTTGCCCGCCTTTTTTTCACCGCTCGCCCGGGAGACCATTTTCAACCACCACCGAGCGGTGGAGCGGGGAGCGAGGGACAAACCGAAGCGACCGGATCGACCGAACGAACCGACGCCCGAGAAAGCCGCCGCAGCCGCCGCCGATGCCCCTTCTGGCCGGCCGGTCAACCGAGCTCGCGAGCGCCCGCTCACCACCGTCTCCGGAGCAGAGTCCGCACTCTCTCCTACTGACGAACAGCGAAGGCATCCGAAAAGAAAGCTCCACGGACGTCGGCGCCGACTACCGGCAAAGCCGCCGGGAGCAGCCGAGGTTTACCTCGACGTAACTGGAGGCAGAGAATTACAGCGACGCCTCTGGCAGCTCCGGAGACGCAGCGCCCCCCCCCACAACACAAAAGACACAAACAGCAGACGGAGCCGGGTAGACGTGGCCGGCGCTGCCGAGCCGGCGCCGCAGCGACCCCTGGCCGGCTGCGCCGAGCGTGCGAGCCGCGCGGAGCCGGGTAGACGTGGCCGGCGCTGCCGAGCCGGCGCCGCAGCGACCCCTGGCCGGCTGCGCCGAGCGTGCGAGCCGCGCGGAGCCGGGTAGACGTGGCCGTCGCTGCCGAGCCGGCGCCGCAGCGACCCCTGGCCGGCTGCGCCGAGCGTGCGAGCCGCGCGGAGCCGGGTAGACGTGGCCGGCGCTGCCGAGCCGGCGCCGCAGCGACCCCTGGCCGGCTGCGCCGAGCGTGCGAGCCGCGCGGAGCCGGGTAGACGTGGCCGTCGCTGCCGAGCCGGCGCCGCAGCGACCCCTGGCCGGCTGCGCCGAGCGTGCGAGCCGCCCGGGGCCGGGTAGACGTGGCCGTCGCTGCCGAGCCGGCGCCGCAGCGACCCCTGGCCGGCTGCGCCGAGCGTGCGAGCCGCGCGGAGCCGGGTAGACGTGGCCGTCGCTGCCGAGCCGGCGCCGCAGCGACCCCTGGCCGGCTGCGCCGAGCGTGCGAGCCGCGCGGAGCCGGGTAGACGTGGCCGTCGCTGCCGAGCCGGCGCCGCAGCGACCCCTGGCCGGCTGCGCCGAGCGTGCGAGCCGCGCGGAGCCGGGTAGACGTGGCCGTCGCTGCCGAGCCGGCGCCGCAGCGACCCCTGGCCGGCTGCGCCGAGCGTGCGAGCCGCCCGGGGCCGGGTAGACGTGGCCGTCGCTGCCGAGCCGGCGCCGCAGCGACCCCTGGCCGGCTGCGCCGAGCGTGCGAGCCGCGCGGAGCCGGGTAGACGTGGCCGGCGCTGCCGAGCCGGCGCCGCAGCGACCCCTGGCCGGCTGCGCCGAGCGTGCGAGCCGCGCGGAGCCGGGTAGACGTGGCCGTCGCTGCCGAGCCGGCGCCGCAGCGACCCCTGGCCGGCTGCGCCGAGCGTGCGAGCCGCGCGGAGCCGGGTAGACGTGGCCGTCGCTGCCGAGCCGGCGCCGCAGCGACCCCTGGCCGGCTGCGCCGAGCGTGCGAGCCGCCCGGGGCCGGGTAGACGTGGCCGTCGCTGCCGAGCCGGCGCCGCAGCGACCCCTGGCCGGCTGCGCCGAGCGTGCGAGCCGCGCGGAGCCGGGTAGACGTGGCCGTCGCTGCCGAGCCGGCGCCGCAGCGACCCCTGGCCGGCTGCGCCGAGCGTGCGAGCCGCGCGGAGCCGGGTAGACGTGGCCGTCGCTGCCGAGCCGGCGCCGCAGCGACCCCTGGCCGGCTGCGCCGAGCGTGCGAGCCGCGCGGAGCCGGGTAGACGTGGCCGTCGCTGCCGAGCCGGCGCCGCAGCGACCCCTGGCCGGCTGCGCCGAGCGTGCGAGCCGCCCGGGGCCGGGTAGACGTGGCCGTCGCTGCCGAGCCGGCGCCGCAGCGACCCCTGGCCGGCTGCGCCGAGCGTGCGAGCCGCCCGGGGCCGGGTAGACGTGGCCGTCGCTGCCGAGCCGGCGCCGCAGCGACCCCTGGCCGGCTGCGCCGAGCGTGCGAGCCGCGCGGAGCCGGGTAGACGTGGCCGTCGCTGCCGAGCCGGCGCCGCAGCGACCCCTGGCCGGCTGCGCCGAGCGTGCGAGCCGCCCGGGGCCGGGTAGACGTGGCCGTCGCTGCCGAGCCGGCGCCGCAGCGACCCCTGGCCGGCTGCGCCGAGCGTGCGAGCCGCGCGGAGCCGGGTAGACGTGGCCGTCGCTGCCGAGCCGGCGCCGCAGCGACCCCTGGCCGGCTGCGCCGAGCGTGCGAGCCGCGCGGAGCCGGGTAGACGTGGCCGGCGCTGCCGAGCCGGCGCCGCAGCGACCCCTGGCCGGCTGCGCCGAGCGTGCGAGCCGCGCGGGGCCGGGTAGACGTGGCCGTCGCTGCCGAGCCGGCGCCGCAGCGACCCCTGGCCGGCTGCGCCGAGCGTGCGAGCCGCGCGGAGCCGGGTAGACGTGGCCGGCGCTGCCGAGCCGGCGCCGCAGCGACCCCTGGCCGGCTGCGCCGAGCGTGCGAGCCGCGCGGAGCCGGGTAGACGTGGCCGTCGCTGCCGAGCCGGCGCCGCAGCGACCCCTGGCCGGCTGCGCCGAGCGTGCGAGCCGCGCGGAGCCGGGTAGACGTGGCCGTCGCTGCCGAGCCGGCGCCGCAGCGACCCCTGGCCGGCTGCGCCGAGCGTGCGAGCCGCGCGGAGCCGGGTAGACGTGGCCGGCGCTGCCGAGCCGGCGCCGCAGCGACCCCTGGCCGGCTGCGCCGAGCGTGCGGGCCGCGCGGAGCCGGGTAGACGTGGCCGGCGCTGCCGAGCCGGCGCCGCAGCGGCCCCCGCCCGTTCCTCCCGCCGGACTCTGCATGCCGCCGCTGTCCGGCCGTGCCTCTCTGAGCCGGATAGACCTTGCGCAGTGCGGCCGCCGGCCCGGCTGCGACCGGGTGGCTCGGCCCCCCCCCCCCCCCTGGCGGGCCGTCCTTCCGTCGTACCCGAGCCGCCGCAGCGCCTCCGCCTCCGCCTCGGAGCGACCGAGTCGTTCGCTCCCGGGCCGGCCCGTTCCTGGCGTACTCGGGCTCCGCGTCTCGGCGCCAAGCGCGGCCGGCCGGCCCCGCTCTGAGGGCCGTCCGGCCGCGGTCGGCGCGGTTCGGTGCGGGGTCCGCGCGGCAGCCGCCGCGGCTCGGGGTCCGGCGGAGGCCCCTTCTCGTTCGTCTCGCGTGCGTTTGTTTGTTTGTCCGCTCGTTTCTTTATTTTACTGGCGTGTGTTTGCGTGCGCGTTCGCTCGTTTGACACTTTTCGTTGGATTCCCTTTTCGCTTGGTGGCCCGGCAGCTCTTGCCGTCGGGTCTTTGGAGTCGGGTATTTCTAACCCGACCCGCCCGCGGCTTGCGGGGTGGGGGGGGATGATGGTGTGTGTGTGTGTGTGTGTGTGTGTGTGTGTGTGTGTGTGTGTGTGTGTGTGTGTGTGTGTGTGTGTTTGGGGGGGGGGAGGGCGCTTTTCCGCTCGCCGCTGTGTCGCCCGCCCCCCCCCCCCCCCCCCCCCAATCCCCCCCTTCCCGTACCCCCCCCCTCCCCCTTCCCGCTCCCGCCCCCTTCGGGGACCCGCGGACGCGAGCTCTCGAGGAAGCGCGCAGGCGCTGGCGGGTCCCCGCCCGCGCGTAGCCGGGCGGGCGGGAAAGTCCGGCGGGCTCGCGGCGGGACGGCCGCTCGCGTCAGCGCGGGGAGGAAAAGAAATGGCGGGAAGACGGCGGCAGAGGTAGGCCGGCGGGGAACGGTAGGCCTCGTCCGTCCCGGGGCTGGGTGTGCGCGGGCGTCTGGGATTCGTTCCTTCGACTCATCCGGACGCCGGGCTCGCCCTGAGCCTCTCTCCCGGGCGGCAGGCGTGCCCGTTCCCCCACCCGCCCCGAGAAGAAAGAAAAAAAAAAAGAAAGAAACGGAAAGAAAGAAAGCGCGTGGCGGGCTGCGGGTGGGTCCGCGGCCGGTTCCGGGGCGGGCGGGAGCGTGCGGGGACCGGTCGAAGCCATCGGGTCTGCTGGCCCGCCGGAGGGAAGCGAGAGAGAAAAATTAAAAAAAAAAAAAAAAAAGAAGGAGGGTGGCGGAGGGGGGGGGAACCGAGGAGGGGGAGGTGGCGGCGGTGATGGTGGTGGTGGTGGTGGTGGTTGTTGGCGGGGGCGGTGTGGGCGGGTGAGGTAGAGAGCTTAAAAAAGGGAAAAATGAAATTAAAAAAAAAAAAAAAAGCAGGCGGGAACGACAAACAAACCCGGTCCGATCGGGCGGGGTGGGAGTCGGGTGGGCGGAGGGGGACGGGGCACGGGCGGCGACAGAAGAAAGGAAAGGCGGGAAAACAAAATAACGGAAAACCGAAATCCCGCAGCTCTCTCGGCCGACGTCCCCCAAGAAGAAGGAAGGAACGGACGACAACCGAGCAAACGAGCGCTCGCACGGACGTCGGACGGACGTCTTCGAGAAGAAAGTAAGAGGGGCCGGGGAGGCAGGGGGGAGAAAAAAAGAGAGAAAGAGAGAAAGAGAGAAAGACGGGGGGGGGGGGGGGGGGGGGGGGCAAGAGAGAAAGAGAGAAAGAAAGAAAAATACGTATACAGGTGCTGCAGAAAAGCGGGCCGGTCGGGCGGGGCACGTCCGGGAGAGGGCGGGTTAGGGCTAGGGTTAGGATAGGCGGGCGAGGAGGTTCGGGTAAGGGTCAGGTTGTCGGGTTTAGGCTCCGTGCGCGCGTGTGCGGGCATGTGTGCGCGCCGGGAAGTTCAGGTGGCCGGCCGCGAGATCTACCCGTAAGCCCGTCGCGACCCCCTTCTTCCCGACGGAGGGCGCGCCGGGCCGGGCCTGGCCTAGTCACGCGCGCGCGAGCGAGCGAGCGAGCGAGCAAATAGACAGGTAGACGGGCAGACGGACGGATAGGTAGATAAATATATTAATTAAGTAAATAACTAAAGGAAGAAACGGAAAAATATTCAAAAAAAATCAGAGAAACATATAAGAAGTTTCTAAAAAATCGAAAATAAAAAAGCAGGAACGCGGAGGGGGGGAAAAAAAAAAAAAAAAGGAAAAAAAAGAAAGAAAAAAAAAGGAAGAAGGACTAACATTAAAAACCTATGAAAAAAAAGAATAATTTTACAAAAATGACGTGAGGCGCGCCCGGGGGTGGGGAAGGCTCAGGCGGACAGCCGCCAGCACGCACGCACGCGAGCAAGCGAAAAGGTACATAGGAAAATATTCTAATTGAATGAATAAATAAGGAGGAAAATTAAAAAAAGAAAAAAGAAAAAAAAAAAGAATCAAAGAACATTAGAAAAACAGGAGCTGAAACGTTTGAAGTTAAACAAAAAAATAAAGACAACATAAAAACATAGGAAAAAATTAAAAAGTAAAAAACAAAAACAAAAACAAAAACGCGCACGCACGCTCAAGCAAGCGAGCGAGCCAAGCAATAAACAAACAAACAAATGGAAAAAATATTGGGGGCGGGGGGGGGGGGGGGGGGGGGGGGGGGGGGGGGGATCAGAGAAACACATATAAATGGATAAGTTTTTAAAAAGCTGAAAAAGGCAAAAGTCAAACGGGAAAAAAAACATAGATAAAGAAAAATCACGTCGAGGCGAGTCCGGGCGGTGGGGGACGAGGGGTGTTGGGGGGGGGTGGGGAGCGGGAAGAGGAGGGGGGGGGGAAGCAGGAGGAGGGGGAGGAGGCGGCGGCGGCGGCTCTGGCGGCACACCGCGACCCCCCTCACGAGCACCCGCGCCTCAGCGTGGGCCCGCCGTCCCGAGCCGGGCCTACTCACGCGCGCGCACGCACGCGAGAGAGCGAACGAGCAAATACATACGTAGAAAAAACATTTTATTTAAATAAACAAATAGGAAAACAGAAGAAAAAATGAAATAAAAAGATTAGAAAAACGAGGAAAGTCAAGGAAAATTTTAAAAAGAAAAAACGAAATTAAAAATCGCTTTGCGAGGGGCATCTGTCTGGGAGAGGGAGGGTCAGGGGTCAAGGCTGGGGGCGCGGGGGGGGCCCGAGTAGGGCGGGCGGGGGCAAGGAAGGCCTCAGGCGCCGGCCGCCGGCTCTACCCGCATCCCCGTCGCGACCTCCCGCGCCTCGCGAGGGCCTGCCAGGCCGGGCCGGGCCTACGCGCACGCGCGCGCACGCACGCGAGAGAGCGAGCGAGCCGACAAATACGTAAACAGAGAAATAAACAACTAGGGAGATGTTCAAAAAGCATTGGAAAAACACACGGAAATTGAAAAGCTTAAAAGGAATCGAAAAAAGGAAAAAGCGCGGGAATAAAAACGTTATTAAAAAAAAGAAAAAAACAAAAACCGTGCGAGGCGAGTCCCGGAGGGGGGGGGGGGGGGAAGGGGGCTAGGGTTAAGCTTGCGGGGGGCGGTAGGGGGCCTGGGGTAGGGCGGGGGTGGGGGGGGGATGCGGGAGGAGGAGGAGGAGGAGGAGGAGGAGGAGGAGGAGGAGGAGGAGGAGGAGGAGGAGGAGGAGGAGGAGGAGGAGGAGGAGGAGGAGGCTGTGTCGGCCTACCCGCAACCCCGTCGCGACCACCCCACGCCTGGAAAGCCCCGCCGGGCCGGGCCGGGCCTACGCACGCAAGCGAGAAAGCGAACGAGCAAGCGAGCGATCGAGCAAGCGAGCAGACAGGTACGTAGAAAAATATTTCGATTCCATGAACGATGATTAAATGGGAAAATTAGAAAAAAATAAACATATAAAAAAGATAGAAAAAACTAGAAAAACAGAAGCTGGAACGTTTGAAGTTAAACAAAACAAAAGAAAAGATAGAAAGGAAGGAAAGAAAACATAAAAACATAGGAAAAAAATAAAAATGAAAAATCAAGGAAAAAAAAAAACGTATAAATCACGCACGCACGCACGCGAGAGAGCGAGCGAGCCGACAAATACGTAAACAGAGAAATAAACAACTAGGGAGATGTTCAAAAAGCATTGGAAAAACACACGGAAATTGAAAAGCTTAAAAGGAATCGAAAAAAGGAAAAAGCGCGGGAATAAAAACGTTATTAAAAAAAAGAAAAAAACAAAAACCGTGCGAGGCGAGTCCCGGAGGGGGGGGGGGGGGAGAAGGGGGCTAGGGTTAAGCTTGCGGGGGGCGGTAGGGGGCCTGGGGTAGGGCGGGGGTGGGGGGGGGGATGCGGGAGGAGGAGGAGGAGGAGGAGGAGGAGGAGGCTGTGTCGGCCTACCCGCAACCCCGTCGCGACCACCCCACGCCTGGAAAGCCCCGCCGGGCCGGGCCGGGCCTACGCACGCACCCACGCGAGCAAAGCAAGCGAGCGAGCAGACAGGTACGTAGAAAAGTATTTCACTTATTTCAGCGAATGATTAAATGGGAAAATTAAAAAAAA
>JASCYN010000150.1:1762918-1770418 GCA_030408155.1 Lophura swinhoii
GCCGGGGCTCCCGCGTGCAGGTGAGGATGCGGTGCGGAAGGAGGACGAGGCGCCGCCGCCACGACCACCGACGAGCTCCGGGTCCCGCCTGCCACCGTCACGGCGGGACCCACCGGGGACGCCCCCGGCCCTTCTGCCTTCGAGTGCCGGCTGACCGGACCGTGCCCTTCTACCGCGCTCGCTTTCTCTCTCGCCTTCCTCCCGGGGCTGGCTAGCTCTCTCTCGCCTTCTCCGCTTCGCCCCGGCGAGCGCGGTAGCCGGATTCCCCCCGTTCAGTTCGCTCTCTCTCTCGCCTTCGCCCTAGGCGGCACGGGAGCCGGCTACTTCACCCGCTCAGCGCGTTCTCTCTCGCCTTGCCCGCCTTTTTTTCACCGCTCGCCCGGGAGACCATTTTCAACCACCACCGAGCGGTGGAGCGGGGAGCGAGGGACAAACCGAAGCGACCGGATCGACCGAACGAACCGACGCCCGAGAAAGCCGCCGCAGCCGCCGCCGATGCCCCTTCTGGCCGGCCGGTCAACCGAGCTCGCGAGCGCCCGCTCACCACCGTCTCCGGAGCAGAGTCCGCACTCTCTCCTACTGACGAACAGCGAAGGCATCCGAAAAGAAAGCTCCACGGACGTCGGCGCCGACTACCGGCAAAGCCGCCGGGAGCAGCCGAGGTTTACCTCGACGTAACTGGAGGCAGAGAATTACAGCGACGCCTCTGGCAGCTCCGGAGACGCAGCGCCCCCCCCCACAACACAAAAGACACAAACAGCAGACGGAGCCGGGTAGACGTGGCCGGCGCTGCCGAGCCGGCGCCGCAGCGACCCCTGGCCGGCTGCGCCGAGCGTGCGAGCCGCGCGGAGCCGGGTAGACGTGGCCGGCGCTGCCGAGCCGGCGCCGCAGCGACCCCTGGCCGGCTGCGCCGAGCGTGCGAGCCGCGCGGAGCCGGGTAGACGTGGCCGTCGCTGCCGAGCCGGCGCCGCAGCGACCCCTGGCCGGCTGCGCCGAGCGTGCGAGCCGCGCGGAGCCGGGTAGACGTGGCCGGCGCTGCCGAGCCGGCGCCGCAGCGACCCCTGGCCGGCTGCGCCGAGCGTGCGAGCCGCGCGGAGCCGGGTAGACGTGGCCGTCGCTGCCGAGCCGGCGCCGCAGCGACCCCTGGCCGGCTGCGCCGAGCGTGCGAGCCGCCCGGGGCCGGGTAGACGTGGCCGTCGCTGCCGAGCCGGCGCCGCAGCGACCCCTGGCCGGCTGCGCCGAGCGTGCGAGCCGCGCGGAGCCGGGTAGACGTGGCCGTCGCTGCCGAGCCGGCGCCGCAGCGACCCCTGGCCGGCTGCGCCGAGCGTGCGAGCCGCGCGGAGCCGGGTAGACGTGGCCGTCGCTGCCGAGCCGGCGCCGCAGCGACCCCTGGCCGGCTGCGCCGAGCGTGCGAGCCGCGCGGAGCCGGGTAGACGTGGCCGTCGCTGCCGAGCCGGCGCCGCAGCGACCCCTGGCCGGCTGCGCCGAGCGTGCGAGCCGCCCGGGGCCGGGTAGACGTGGCCGTCGCTGCCGAGCCGGCGCCGCAGCGACCCCTGGCCGGCTGCGCCGAGCGTGCGAGCCGCGCGGAGCCGGGTAGACGTGGCCGGCGCTGCCGAGCCGGCGCCGCAGCGACCCCTGGCCGGCTGCGCCGAGCGTGCGAGCCGCGCGGAGCCGGGTAGACGTGGCCGTCGCTGCCGAGCCGGCGCCGCAGCGACCCCTGGCCGGCTGCGCCGAGCGTGCGAGCCGCGCGGAGCCGGGTAGACGTGGCCGTCGCTGCCGAGCCGGCGCCGCAGCGACCCCTGGCCGGCTGCGCCGAGCGTGCGAGCCGCCCGGGGCCGGGTAGACGTGGCCGTCGCTGCCGAGCCGGCGCCGCAGCGACCCCTGGCCGGCTGCGCCGAGCGTGCGAGCCGCGCGGAGCCGGGTAGACGTGGCCGTCGCTGCCGAGCCGGCGCCGCAGCGACCCCTGGCCGGCTGCGCCGAGCGTGCGAGCCGCGCGGAGCCGGGTAGACGTGGCCGTCGCTGCCGAGCCGGCGCCGCAGCGACCCCTGGCCGGCTGCGCCGAGCGTGCGAGCCGCGCGGAGCCGGGTAGACGTGGCCGTCGCTGCCGAGCCGGCGCCGCAGCGACCCCTGGCCGGCTGCGCCGAGCGTGCGAGCCGCCCGGGGCCGGGTAGACGTGGCCGTCGCTGCCGAGCCGGCGCCGCAGCGACCCCTGGCCGGCTGCGCCGAGCGTGCGAGCCGCCCGGGGCCGGGTAGACGTGGCCGTCGCTGCCGAGCCGGCGCCGCAGCGACCCCTGGCCGGCTGCGCCGAGCGTGCGAGCCGCGCGGAGCCGGGTAGACGTGGCCGTCGCTGCCGAGCCGGCGCCGCAGCGACCCCTGGCCGGCTGCGCCGAGCGTGCGAGCCGCCCGGGGCCGGGTAGACGTGGCCGTCGCTGCCGAGCCGGCGCCGCAGCGACCCCTGGCCGGCTGCGCCGAGCGTGCGAGCCGCGCGGAGCCGGGTAGACGTGGCCGTCGCTGCCGAGCCGGCGCCGCAGCGACCCCTGGCCGGCTGCGCCGAGCGTGCGAGCCGCGCGGAGCCGGGTAGACGTGGCCGGCGCTGCCGAGCCGGCGCCGCAGCGACCCCTGGCCGGCTGCGCCGAGCGTGCGAGCCGCGCGGGGCCGGGTAGACGTGGCCGTCGCTGCCGAGCCGGCGCCGCAGCGACCCCTGGCCGGCTGCGCCGAGCGTGCGAGCCGCGCGGAGCCGGGTAGACGTGGCCGGCGCTGCCGAGCCGGCGCCGCAGCGACCCCTGGCCGGCTGCGCCGAGCGTGCGAGCCGCGCGGGGCCGGGTAGACGTGGCCGTCGCTGCCGAGCCGGCGCCGCAGCGACCCCTGGCCGGCTGCGCCGAGCGTGCGAGCCGCGCGGAGCCGGGTAGACGTGGCCGTCGCTGCCGAGCCGGCGCCGCAGCGACCCCTGGCCGGCTGCGCCGAGCGTGCGAGCCGCGCGGAGCCGGGTAGACGTGGCCGGCGCTGCCGAGCCGGCGCCGCAGCGACCCCTGGCCGGCTGCGCCGAGCGTGCGGGCCGCGCGGAGCCGGGTAGACGTGGCCGGCGCTGCCGAGCCGGCGCCGCAGCGGCCCCCGCCCGTTCCTCCCGCCGGACTCTGCATGCCGCCGCTGTCCGGCCGTGCCTCTCTGAGCCGGATAGACCTTGCGCAGTGCGGCCGCCGGCCCGGCTGCGACCGGGTGGCTCGGCCCCCCCCCCCCCCTGGCGGGCCGTCCTTCCGTCGTACCCGAGCCGCCGCAGCGCCTCCGCCTCCGCCTCGGAGCGACCGAGTCGTTCGCTCCCGGGCCGGCCCGTTCCTGGCGTACTCGGGCTCCGCGTCTCGGCGCCAAGCGCGGCCGGCCGGCCCCGCTCTGAGGGCCGTCCGGCCGCGGTCGGCGCGGTTCGGTGCGGGGTCCGCGCGGCAGCCGCCGCGGCTCGGGGTCCGGCGGAGGCCCCTTCTCGTTCGTCTCGCGTGCGTTTGTTTGTTTGTCCGCTCGTTTCTTTATTTTACTGGCGTGTGTTTGCGTGCGCGTTCGCTCGTTTGACACTTTTCGTTGGATTCCCTTTTCGCTTGGTGGCCCGGCAGCTCTTGCCGTCGGGTCTTTGGAGTCGGGTATTTCTAACCCGACCCGCCCGCGGCTTGCGGGGTGGGGGGGGATGATGGTGTGTGTGTGTGTGTGTGTGTGTGTGTGTGTGTGTGTGTGTGTGTGTGTGTGTGTGTGTGTGTGTGTTTGGGGGGGGGGAGGGCGCTTTTCCGCTCGCCGCTGTGTCGCCCGCCCCCCCCCCCCCCCCCCCCCAATCCCCCCCTTCCCGTACCCCCCCCCTCCCCCTTCCCGCTCCCGCCCCCTTCGGGGACCCGCGGACGCGAGCTCTCGAGGAAGCGCGCAGGCGCTGGCGGGTCCCCGCCCGCGCGTAGCCGGGCGGGCGGGAAAGTCCGGCGGGCTCGCGGCGGGACGGCCGCTCGCGTCAGCGCGGGGAGGAAAAGAAATGGCGGGAAGACGGCGGCAGAGGTAGGCCGGCGGGGAACGGTAGGCCTCGTCCGTCCCGGGGCTGGGTGTGCGCGGGCGTCTGGGATTCGTTCCTTCGACTCATCCGGACGCCGGGCTCGCCCTGAGCCTCTCTCCCGGGCGGCAGGCGTGCCCGTTCCCCCACCCGCCCCGAGAAGAAAGAAAAAAAAAAAGAAAGAAACGGAAAGAAAGAAAGCGCGTGGCGGGCTGCGGGTGGGTCCGCGGCCGGTTCCGGGGCGGGCGGGAGCGTGCGGGGACCGGTCGAAGCCATCGGGTCTGCTGGCCCGCCGGAGGGAAGCGAGAGAGAAAAATTAAAAAAAAAAAAAAAAAAGAAGGAGGGTGGCGGAGGGGGGGGGAACCGAGGAGGGGGAGGTGGCGGCGGTGATGGTGGTGGTGGTGGTGGTGGTTGTTGGCGGGGGCGGTGTGGGCGGGTGAGGTAGAGAGCTTAAAAAAGGGAAAAATGAAATTAAAAAAAAAAAAAAAAGCAGGCGGGAACGACAAACAAACCCGGTCCGATCGGGCGGGGTGGGAGTCGGGTGGGCGGAGGGGGACGGGGCACGGGCGGCGACAGAAGAAAGGAAAGGCGGGAAAACAAAATAACGGAAAACCGAAATCCCGCAGCTCTCTCGGCCGACGTCCCCCAAGAAGAAGGAAGGAACGGACGACAACCGAGCAAACGAGCGCTCGCACGGACGTCGGACGGACGTCTTCGAGAAGAAAGTAAGAGGGGCCGGGGAGGCAGGGGGGAGAAAAAAAGAGAGAAAGAGAGAAAGAGAGAAAGACGGGGGGGGGGGGGGGGGGGGGGGGCAAGAGAGAAAGAGAGAAAGAAAGAAAAATACGTATACAGGTGCTGCAGAAAAGCGGGCCGGTCGGGCGGGGCACGTCCGGGAGAGGGCGGGTTAGGGCTAGGGTTAGGATAGGCGGGCGAGGAGGTTCGGGTAAGGGTCAGGTTGTCGGGTTTAGGCTCCGTGCGCGCGTGTGCGGGCATGTGTGCGCGCCGGGAAGTTCAGGTGGCCGGCCGCGAGATCTACCCGTAAGCCCGTCGCGACCCCCTTCTTCCCGACGGAGGGCGCGCCGGGCCGGGCCTGGCCTAGTCACGCGCGCGCGAGCGAGCGAGCGAGCGAGCAAATAGACAGGTAGACGGGCAGACGGACGGATAGGTAGATAAATATATTAATTAAGTAAATAACTAAAGGAAGAAACGGAAAAATATTCAAAAAAAATCAGAGAAACATATAAGAAGTTTCTAAAAAATCGAAAATAAAAAAGCAGGAACGCGGAGGGGGGGAAAAAAAAAAAAAAAAGGAAAAAAAAGAAAGAAAAAAAAAGGAAGAAGGACTAACATTAAAAACCTATGAAAAAAAAGAATAATTTTACAAAAATGACGTGAGGCGCGCCCGGGGGTGGGGAAGGCTCAGGCGGACAGCCGCCAGCACGCACGCACGCGAGCAAGCGAAAAGGTACATAGGAAAATATTCTAATTGAATGAATAAATAAGGAGGAAAATTAAAAAAAGAAAAAAGAAAAAAAAAAAGAATCAAAGAACATTAGAAAAACAGGAGCTGAAACGTTTGAAGTTAAACAAAAAAATAAAGACAACATAAAAACATAGGAAAAAATTAAAAAGTAAAAAACAAAAACAAAAACAAAAACGCGCACGCACGCTCAAGCAAGCGAGCGAGCCAAGCAATAAACAAACAAACAAATGGAAAAAATATTGGGGGCGGGGGGGGGGGGGGGGGGGGGGGGGGGGGGGGGGATCAGAGAAACACATATAAATGGATAAGTTTTTAAAAAGCTGAAAAAGGCAAAAGTCAAACGGGAAAAAAAACATAGATAAAGAAAAATCACGTCGAGGCGAGTCCGGGCGGTGGGGGACGAGGGGTGTTGGGGGGGGGTGGGGAGCGGGAAGAGGAGGGGGGGGGGAAGCAGGAGGAGGGGGAGGAGGCGGCGGCGGCGGCTCTGGCGGCACACCGCGACCCCCCTCACGAGCACCCGCGCCTCAGCGTGGGCCCGCCGTCCCGAGCCGGGCCTACTCACGCGCGCGCACGCACGCGAGAGAGCGAACGAGCAAATACATACGTAGAAAAAACATTTTATTTAAATAAACAAATAGGAAAACAGAAGAAAAAATGAAATAAAAAGATTAGAAAAACGAGGAAAGTCAAGGAAAATTTTAAAAAGAAAAAACGAAATTAAAAATCGCTTTGCGAGGGGCATCTGTCTGGGAGAGGGAGGGTCAGGGGTCAAGGCTGGGGGCGCGGGGGGGGCCCGAGTAGGGCGGGCGGGGGCAAGGAAGGCCTCAGGCGCCGGCCGCCGGCTCTACCCGCATCCCCGTCGCGACCTCCCGCGCCTCGCGAGGGCCTGCCAGGCCGGGCCGGGCCTACGCGCACGCGCGCGCACGCACGCGAGAGAGCGAGCGAGCCGACAAATACGTAAACAGAGAAATAAACAACTAGGGAGATGTTCAAAAAGCATTGGAAAAACACACGGAAATTGAAAAGCTTAAAAGGAATCGAAAAAAGGAAAAAGCGCGGGAATAAAAACGTTATTAAAAAAAAGAAAAAAACAAAAACCGTGCGAGGCGAGTCCCGGAGGGGGGGGGGGGGGGAAGGGGGCTAGGGTTAAGCTTGCGGGGGGCGGTAGGGGGCCTGGGGTAGGGCGGGGGTGGGGGGGGGATGCGGGAGGAGGAGGAGGAGGAGGAGGAGGAGGAGGAGGAGGAGGAGGAGGAGGAGGAGGAGGAGGAGGAGGAGGAGGAGGAGGAGGAGGAGGCTGTGTCGGCCTACCCGCAACCCCGTCGCGACCACCCCACGCCTGGAAAGCCCCGCCGGGCCGGGCCGGGCCTACGCACGCAAGCGAGAAAGCGAACGAGCAAGCGAGCGATCGAGCAAGCGAGCAGACAGGTACGTAGAAAAATATTTCGATTCCATGAACGATGATTAAATGGGAAAATTAGAAAAAAATAAACATATAAAAAAGATAGAAAAAACTAGAAAAACAGAAGCTGGAACGTTTGAAGTTAAACAAAACAAAAGAAAAGATAGAAAGGAAGGAAAGAAAACATAAAAACATAGGAAAAAAATAAAAATGAAAAATCAAGGAAAAAAAAAAACGTATAAATCACGCACGCACGCACGCGAGAGAGCGAGCGAGCCGACAAATACGTAAACAGAGAAATAAACAACTAGGGAGATGTTCAAAAAGCATTGGAAAAACACACGGAAATTGAAAAGCTTAAAAGGAATCGAAAAAAGGAAAAAGCGCGGGAATAAAAACGTTATTAAAAAAAAGAAAAAAACAAAAACCGTGCGAGGCGAGTCCCGGAGGGGGGGGGGGGGGAGAAGGGGGCTAGGGTTAAGCTTGCGGGGGGCGGTAGGGGGCCTGGGGTAGGGCGGGGGTGGGGGGGGGGATGCGGGAGGAGGAGGAGGAGGAGGAGGAGGAGGAGGCTGTGTCGGCCTACCCGCAACCCCGTCGCGA
>JASCYN010000150.1:1782918-1789557 GCA_030408155.1 Lophura swinhoii
TGCGTGGGCAACGTCTGCCGAGAGGTGCTCGCCCGTGCCTGAACACCGGCCCGCCCCACGCTACCCCGAGCGAGGCGGGGAGCGGGATAGGACCGGCCCGCCGGGAAGCCTCTCCGACGCGCCCGAGGAGCGCCTCTCGTGTTCGGCCGGGGCTCCCGCGTGCAGGTGAGGATGCGGTGCGGAAGGAGGACGAGGCGCCGCCGCCACGACCACCGACGAGCTCCGGGTCCCGCCTGCCACCGTCACGGCGGGACCCACCGGGGACGCCCCCGGCCCTTCTGCCTTCGAGTGCCGGCTGACCGGACCGTGCCCTTCTACCGCGCTCGCTTTCTCTCTCGCCTTCCTCCCGGGGCTGGCTAGCTCTCTCCCGCCTTCTCCGCTTCGCCCCGGCGAGCGCGGTAGCCGGATTCCCCCCGTTCAGTTCGCTCTCTCTCTCGCCTTCGCCCTAGGCGGCACGGGAGCCGGCTACTTCACCCGCTCAGCGCGTTCTCTCTCGCCTTGCCCGCCTTTTTTTCACCGCTCGCCCGGGAGACCATTTTCAACCACCACCGAGCGGTGGAGCGGGGAGCGAGGGACAAACCGAAGCGACCGGATCGACCGAACGAACCGACGCCCGAGAAAGCCGCCGCAGCCGCCGCCGATGCCCCTTCTGGCCGGCCGGTCAACCGAGCTCGCGAGCGCCCGCTCACCACCGTCTCCGGAGCAGAGTCCGCACTCTCTCCTACTGACGAACAGCGAAGGCATCCGAAAAGAAAGCTCCACGGACGTCGGCGCCGACTACCGGCAAAGCCGCCGGGAGCAGCCGAGGTTTACCTCGACGTAACTGGAGGCAGAGAATTACAGCGACGCCTCTGGCAGCTCCGGAGACGCAGCGCCCCCCCCCACAACACAAAAGACACAAACAGCAGACGGAGCCGGGTAGACGTGGCCGGCGCTGCCGAGCCGGCGCCGCAGCGACCCCTGGCCGGCTGCGCCGAGCGTGCGAGCCGCGCGGAGCCGGGTAGACGTGGCCGGCGCTGCCGAGCCGGCGCCGCAGCGACCCCTGGCCGGCTGCGCCGAGCGTGCGAGCCGCGCGGAGCCGGGTAGACGTGGCCGTCGCTGCCGAGCCGGCGCCGCAGCGACCCCTGGCCGGCTGCGCCGAGCGTGCGAGCCGCGCGGAGCCGGGTAGACGTGGCCGGCGCTGCCGAGCCGGCGCCGCAGCGACCCCTGGCCGGCTGCGCCGAGCGTGCGAGCCGCGCGGAGCCGGGTAGACGTGGCCGTCGCTGCCGAGCCGGCGCCGCAGCGACCCCTGGCCGGCTGCGCCGAGCGTGCGAGCCGCCCGGGGCCGGGTAGACGTGGCCGTCGCTGCCGAGCCGGCGCCGCAGCGACCCCTGGCCGGCTGCGCCGAGCGTGCGAGCCGCGCGGAGCCGGGTAGACGTGGCCGTCGCTGCCGAGCCGGCGCCGCAGCGACCCCTGGCCGGCTGCGCCGAGCGTGCGAGCCGCGCGGAGCCGGGTAGACGTGGCCGTCGCTGCCGAGCCGGCGCCGCAGCGACCCCTGGCCGGCTGCGCCGAGCGTGCGAGCCGCGCGGAGCCGGGTAGACGTGGCCGTCGCTGCCGAGCCGGCGCCGCAGCGACCCCTGGCCGGCTGCGCCGAGCGTGCGAGCCGCCCGGGGCCGGGTAGACGTGGCCGTCGCTGCCGAGCCGGCGCCGCAGCGACCCCTGGCCGGCTGCGCCGAGCGTGCGAGCCGCGCGGAGCCGGGTAGACGTGGCCGGCGCTGCCGAGCCGGCGCCGCAGCGACCCCTGGCCGGCTGCGCCGAGCGTGCGAGCCGCGCGGAGCCGGGTAGACGTGGCCGTCGCTGCCGAGCCGGCGCCGCAGCGACCCCTGGCCGGCTGCGCCGAGCGTGCGAGCCGCGCGGAGCCGGGTAGACGTGGCCGTCGCTGCCGAGCCGGCGCCGCAGCGACCCCTGGCCGGCTGCGCCGAGCGTGCGAGCCGCCCGGGGCCGGGTAGACGTGGCCGTCGCTGCCGAGCCGGCGCCGCAGCGACCCCTGGCCGGCTGCGCCGAGCGTGCGAGCCGCGCGGAGCCGGGTAGACGTGGCCGTCGCTGCCGAGCCGGCGCCGCAGCGACCCCTGGCCGGCTGCGCCGAGCGTGCGAGCCGCGCGGAGCCGGGTAGACGTGGCCGTCGCTGCCGAGCCGGCGCCGCAGCGACCCCTGGCCGGCTGCGCCGAGCGTGCGAGCCGCGCGGAGCCGGGTAGACGTGGCCGTCGCTGCCGAGCCGGCGCCGCAGCGACCCCTGGCCGGCTGCGCCGAGCGTGCGAGCCGCCCGGGGCCGGGTAGACGTGGCCGTCGCTGCCGAGCCGGCGCCGCAGCGACCCCTGGCCGGCTGCGCCGAGCGTGCGAGCCGCCCGGGGCCGGGTAGACGTGGCCGTCGCTGCCGAGCCGGCGCCGCAGCGACCCCTGGCCGGCTGCGCCGAGCGTGCGAGCCGCGCGGAGCCGGGTAGACGTGGCCGTCGCTGCCGAGCCGGCGCCGCAGCGACCCCTGGCCGGCTGCGCCGAGCGTGCGAGCCGCCCGGGGCCGGGTAGACGTGGCCGTCGCTGCCGAGCCGGCGCCGCAGCGACCCCTGGCCGGCTGCGCCGAGCGTGCGAGCCGCGCGGAGCCGGGTAGACGTGGCCGTCGCTGCCGAGCCGGCGCCGCAGCGACCCCTGGCCGGCTGCGCCGAGCGTGCGAGCCGCGCGGAGCCGGGTAGACGTGGCCGGCGCTGCCGAGCCGGCGCCGCAGCGACCCCTGGCCGGCTGCGCCGAGCGTGCGAGCCGCGCGGGGCCGGGTAGACGTGGCCGTCGCTGCCGAGCCGGCGCCGCAGCGACCCCTGGCCGGCTGCGCCGAGCGTGCGAGCCGCGCGGAGCCGGGTAGACGTGGCCGGCGCTGCCGAGCCGGCGCCGCAGCGACCCCTGGCCGGCTGCGCCGAGCGTGCGAGCCGCGCGGGGCCGGGTAGACGTGGCCGTCGCTGCCGAGCCGGCGCCGCAGCGACCCCTGGCCGGCTGCGCCGAGCGTGCGAGCCGCGCGGAGCCGGGTAGACGTGGCCGTCGCTGCCGAGCCGGCGCCGCAGCGACCCCTGGCCGGCTGCGCCGAGCGTGCGAGCCGCGCGGAGCCGGGTAGACGTGGCCGGCGCTGCCGAGCCGGCGCCGCAGCGACCCCTGGCCGGCTGCGCCGAGCGTGCGGGCCGCGCGGAGCCGGGTAGACGTGGCCGGCGCTGCCGAGCCGGCGCCGCAGCGGCCCCCGCCCGTTCCTCCCGCCGGACTCTGCATGCCGCCGCTGTCCGGCCGTGCCTCTCTGAGCCGGATAGACCTTGCGCAGTGCGGCCGCCGGCCCGGCTGCGACCGGGTGGCTCGGCCCCCCCCCCCCCCCTGGCGGGCCGTCCTTCCGTCGTACCCGAGCCGCCGCAGCGCCTCCGCCTCCGCCTCGGAGCGACCGAGTCGTTCGCTCCCGGGCCGGCCCGTTCCTGGCGTACTCGGGCTCCGCGTCTCGGCGCCAAGCGCGGCCGGCCGGCCCCGCTCTGAGGGCCGTCCGGCCGCGGTCGGCGCGGTTCGGTGCGGGGTCCGCGCGGCAGCCGCCGCGGCTCGGGGTCCGGCGGAGGCCCCTTCTCGTTCGTCTCGCGTGCGTTTGTTTGTTTGTCCGCTCGTTTCTTTATTTTACTGGCGTGTGTTTGCGTGCGCGTTCGCTCGTTTGACACTTTTCGTTGGATTCCCTTTTCGCTTGGTGGCCCGGCAGCTCTTGCCGTCGGGTCTTTGGAGTCGGGTATTTCTAACCCGACCCGCCCGCGGCTTGCGGGGTGGGGGGGGATGATGTGTGTGTGTGTGTGTGTGTGTGTGTGTGTGTGTGTGTGTGTGTGTGTGTGTGTGTGTGTGTGTGTGTTTGGGGGGGGGGAGGGCGCTTTTCCGCTCGCCGCTGTGTCGCCCGCCCCCCCCCCCCCCCCCCCCCAATCCCCCCCTTCCCGTACCCCCCCCCTCCCCCTTCCCGCTCCCGCCCCCTTCGGGGACCCGCGGACGCGAGCTCTCGAGGAAGCGCGCAGGCGCTGGCGGGTCCCCGCCCGCGCGTAGCCGGGCGGGCGGGAAAGTCCGGCGGGCTCGCGGCGGGACGGCCGCTCGCGTCAGCGCGGGGAGGAAAAGAAATGGCGGGAAGACGGCGGCAGAGGTAGGCCGGCGGGGAACGGTAGGCCTCGTCCGTCCCGGGGCTGGGTGTGCGCGGGCGTCTGGGATTCGTTCCTTCGACTCATCCGGACGCCGGGCTCGCCCTGAGCCTCTCTCCCGGGCGGCAGGCGTGCCCGTTCCCCCACCCGCCCCGAGAAGAAAGAAAAAAAAAAAGAAAGAAACGGAAAGAAAGAAAGCGCGTGGCGGGCTGCGGGTGGGTCCGCGGCCGGTTCCGGGGCGGGCGGGAGCGTGCGGGGACCGGTCGAAGCCATCGGGTCTGCTGGCCCGCCGGAGGGAAGCGAGAGAGAAAAATTAAAAAAAAAAAAAAAAAAGAAGGAGGGTGGCGGAGGGGGGGGGAACCGAGGAGGGGGAGGTGGCGGCGGTGATGGTGGTGGTGGTGGTGGTGGTTGTTGGCGGGGGCGGTGTGGGCGGGTGAGGTAGAGAGCTTAAAAAAGGGAAAAATGAAATTAAAAAAAAAAAAAAAAGCAGGCGGGAACGACAAACAAACCCGGTCCGATCGGGCGGGGTGGGAGTCGGGTGGGCGGAGGGGGACGGGGCACGGGCGGCGACAGAAGAAAGGAAAGGCGGGAAAACAAAATAACGGAAAACCGAAATCCCGCAGCTCTCTCGGCCGACGTCCCCCAAGAAGAAGGAAGGAACGGACGACAACCGAGCAAACGAGCGCTCGCACGGACGTCGGACGGACGTCTTCGAGAAGAAAGTAAGAGGGGCCGGGGAGGCAGGGGGGAGAAAAAAAGAGAGAAAGAGAGAAAGAGAGAAAGACGGGGGGGGGGGGGGGGGGGGGGGGCAAGAGAGAAAGAGAGAAAGAAAGAAAAATACGTATACAGGTGCTGCAGAAAAGCGGGCCGGTCGGGCGGGGCACGTCCGGGAGAGGGCGGGTTAGGGCTAGGGTTAGGATAGGCGGGCGAGGAGGTTCGGGTAAGGGTCAGGTTGTCGGGTTTAGGCTCCGTGCGCGCGTGTGCGGGCATGTGTGCGCGCCGGGAAGTTCAGGTGGCCGGCCGCGAGATCTACCCGTAAGCCCGTCGCGACCCCCTTCTTCCCGACGGAGGGCGCGCCGGGCCGGGCCTGGCCTAGTCACGCGCGCGCGAGCGAGCGAGCGAGCGAGCAAATAGACAGGTAGACGGGCAGACGGACGGATAGGTAGATAAATATATTAATTAAGTAAATAACTAAAGGAAGAAACGGAAAAATATTCAAAAAAAATCAGAGAAACATATAAGAAGTTTCTAAAAAATCGAAAATAAAAAAGCAGGAACGCGGAGGGGGGGAAAAAAAAAAAAAAAAGGAAAAAAAAGAAAGAAAAAAAAAGGAAGAAGGACTAACATTAAAAACCTATGAAAAAAAAGAATAATTTTACAAAAATGACGTGAGGCGCGCCCGGGGGTGGGGAAGGCTCAGGCGGACAGCCGCCAGCACGCACGCACGCGAGCAAGCGAAAAGGTACATAGGAAAATATTCTAATTGAATGAATAAATAAGGAGGAAAATTAAAAAAAGAAAAAAGAAAAAAAAAAAGAATCAAAGAACATTAGAAAAACAGGAGCTGAAACGTTTGAAGTTAAACAAAAAAATAAAGACAACATAAAAACATAGGAAAAAATTAAAAAGTAAAAAACAAAAACAAAAACAAAAACGCGCACGCACGCTCAAGCAAGCGAGCGAGCCAAGCAATAAACAAACAAACAAATGGAAAAAATATTGGGGGCGGGGGGGGGGGGGGGGGGGGGGGGGGGGGGGGGATCAGAGAAACACATATAAATGGATAAGTTTTTAAAAAGCTGAAAAAGGCAAAAGTCAAACGGGAAAAAAAACATAGATAAAGAAAAATCACGTCGAGGCGAGTCCGGGCGGTGGGGGACGAGGGGTGTTGGGGGGGGGTGGGGAGCGGGAAGAGGAGGGGGGGGGGAAGCAGGAGGAGGGGGAGGAGGCGGCGGCGGCGGCTCTGGCGGCACACCGCGACCCCCCTCACGAGCACCCGCGCCTCAGCGTGGGCCCGCCGTCCCGAGCCGGGCCTACTCACGCGCGCGCACGCACGCGAGAGAGCGAACGAGCAAATACATACGTAGAAAAAACATTTTATTTAAATAAACAAATAGGAAAACAGAAGAAAAAATGAAATAAAAAGATTAGAAAAACGAGGAAAGTCAAGGAAAATTTTAAAAAGAAAAAACGAAATTAAAAATCGCTTTGCGAGGGGCATCTGTCTGGGAGAGGGAGGGTCAGGGGTCAAGGCTGGGGGCGCGGGGGGGGCCCGAGTAGGGCGGGCGGGGGCAAGGAAGGCCTCAGGCGCCGGCCGCCGGCTCTACCCGCATCCCCGTCGCGACCTCCCGCGCCTCGCGAGGGCCTGCCAGGCCGGGCCGGGCCTACGCGCACGCGCGCGCACGCACGCGAGAGAGCGAGCGAGCCGACAAATACGTAAACAGAGAAATAAACAACTAGGGAGATGTTCAAA
>JASCYN010000150.1:1789657-2186657 GCA_030408155.1 Lophura swinhoii
CCCGTTCCTCCTTTCCCTTGCATCGCCTTTCTTCCCTTCCGTCACCATTCTTCCCGTTCGTGCGTTCCCTTGCGTCGCCTTTCTTCTGTTGCGTTGCCTTTCTTCCCTTGCGCCGCCTTTCTTCCCATTCCAGCATTCCCTTGCATCGCCTTTCTTCCCTTGCATCGCCTTTCGTCCCTTGCGTCGCCTTTCTTCCCATTCCTGCTTTCCCTTGCGTCGCATTTCATACCCTTGCATCGCCTTTCTTACCATTCCTGCTTTCCCTCGTGTCGCCTTTCTTCCCCTGCGTCGCCTTTCTTCCCTTGCGTCGCCTTTCTTACCGTTCCTGCATTCCCTTGCGTCGCCTTTCTTCTCGTTCCTGCTTTCCCGAGCGTCGCCTTTCTTCCTGTTCCTGCTTTCCCGTGCGTCGCCTTTCTTCCTGTTCCTGCTTTCCCTTGCGTCAGCTTTCTTCTCGTTCCTGCTTTCCCGTACGTCTCCTTTCTTCCTGTTCCTGCATTCCCTTGCGTCACCTTTCCACCCGTTCCTGCTTTACCTTGCGTCAGCTTTCTTCCCATGCATCTCCTTTCTTCCCATTCCTGCTTTCCGTTGCGCCGCCTTTCTTCCCTTGCGTCTCCTTTCTTCCCTTTCCTACTTTCCCTTGCGTCGCCTTTCTTCTCTTGCGTCGCCTTTCTTCTCGTTCCTGCTTTCCCTTGCGTAGCCTTTCTACCCTTCCGTCGCCTTTCTTACCATTCCTGCTTTCCCTTGTGTCGTCTTTCTTCCCTTGCGGAGCCTTTCTTAGCGTTCCTGCTTTCCCTTGCGTCACCGTCCTTCTCGTTCCTGCTTTCCCTTTAGTCATCTTTCTTCACATTCCTGCTTTACCGTGCGTCGCATTTCTTCCTGTTCCTGCTTTCCCTTGCGTCGCCTTGCTTCCCTGGTGTCGGCTTTCTTCCCTTGCATCGCCTTTCTTCCCTTGCGTCGCCTTTCTTCCCGTTCCTGCTTTCCCTTGCGTCGCCATTCTACACTTCCGTCGCCTTTCTTACCATTCCTGCTTTCCCTTGCGTCGCCTATCTTCCCTTGCGTCGCCTTTCTTCCCGCTCCTGCTTTCCCTTGCGTCACCTTACTTCTCGTTCCTGCTTTCCCTTGCGTCGCCTTTCCTCCCGTTCCTGCTTTCCCTTGCGTCAACTTTCTTCCCATGCATCTCCTTTCTTCCCGTTCCTGCTTTCCCTTGCGCCGCCTTTCTTCCCTTGCGTCGCCTTTCTTCCCGTTCCTGCTTTCCCTTGCGTCGCCTTTCTACCCTTCCGTCGCTTTTCTTCTCGTTCCTACTTTCCCTTGCTTCGACTTTCTTTCCGTGCGTCGCCTTGCTTCTCGTTCCTGCTTTCCCTTGCGTCGCCTTTCTTCCCTTGCGTTGCCTTTCTTCCCTTGCATCGCCTTTCTTCCCGTTCCTGCTTACCCTTGCCACGCCTTTCTTCTTGTTCCTGCTTTCCCTTGCCACGCCTTTCTTCCCCTGCGTCGCCTTTCTTCCCTCGCATCGCCCTTTTTCCCCTTCCTGCTTCCCCGTGCGTCGCCTTTCCTCCCTTGCATATCGCCTTTCTTCCCTCGCGTCGCCTTTCTTCCCGTTCCTGCGTTCCCTTGCGTCGCCTTGCTTCCCTTGCATCGCCTTTCTTCCCTTGCGTCTCCTTTCTTCCCGTTCCTGATTTCCCTTGAGTCGCCTTTCTTCCCTTGCATCTCCTTTCTTCCCTTGCTTCGCCTTTCTTCCCTTTCCTGCTTTCCCTTGCCTCGCCTTTCTGCCCTTGCGTCGCCTTTCTTACCATTCCTGCCTTCCCTTGCATCGCCTTTCTTCCCTTGCGTCGCCTTTCTTCCCTTGCATCGCCTTTCTTACCGCTTCTGCTTTCCCTTGCGTCACCTTTCTTCTCGCTCCTGCTTTCCCTTGCGTCAGCTTTCTTCCAATGCATCTCCTTTCTTCCTGTTCCTGCTTTCCCTTGCGCCGCATTTCTTCCCTTGCGTCTCCTTTCTTCCCTTTCCTACTTTCCCTTGCATCGCCTTTCTTTCCATGCGTCACCTTTCTTGCAGATCCTGCCTTCCCTTGCGTCGACTTTCTTCCCTTGCGTTGCCTTTCTTCCCGTTCCTGCTTTCCCTTGCCACGCCTTTCTTCCCGTTTCTGCTTTCCCTTGCGCCGCCTTTCTTCCCCTGCGTCGCCTATCTTCCCTTGCATCGCCTTTTTTCCCCTACCTGCTTTCCCGAGCGTCGCCTTTCTTCCCTTGCGTCGCCTTTCTTCCCTTGCATCGCCTTTCTTCCCTTGCGTCGCCTTTCTTCCCGTTCCTGATTTCCCTTGCGTCGCCTTGCTTCCCTTGCATCGCCTATCTTCCCTTGCATCGCCTTTCTTCCCTTGCGTAGCCTTTCTTACCATTCCTGATTTCCCTTGCGACGCCTTGCTTCCCTCGCGTCGCCTTTCTTCCCCTGCGTCGCCTTTCTTCCCTTGCGTCGCCTTTCTTACCGTTCCTGCATTCCCTTGCGTCGCCTTTCTTCTCGTTCCTGCTTTCCCGTGCGTTGCCTTTCTTCCTGTTCCTGCTTCCCCTTGCGTCGCCTGGCCTCCCTTGCGTCGCCTTTCTTCCCTTGCCTCGCCTTTCTACCCTTCCGTCGCCTTTCTTACCATTCCTGCTTTCGCTTGCGTCAGCTTTCTTCCCATGCATCTCCTTTCTTCCCGTTCCTGCTTTCCCTGTCGCCGCCTTTCTTCCCTTGCGTCTCCTTTCTTCCCTTTCCTACTTTTCCTTGCATCGCCTTTCTTACCTTGCGTCGCCTTTCTTCTCCTTCCTGCGATCCCTTGCGTCGCCTTTCTTCCCGTTCCTACTTTCCCTTGCTTCAACTGCCGTCCCTTGCGTCGCCTTTCTTCCAATTCCTGCTTTCCCTTGCGTCGCCTTTCACTTGCGTAGCCTTTCTTCCCTTGCATCGCCTTTCTTACCGTTCCTCCTTTCCCTTGCATTGCCTTTCTTCCCGTTCCTGCTTTCCCTTGCGTCGCCTTTCTTCCCATTCCAGCATTCCCTTGCATCGCCTCTCTACCCTTGCGTCGCCTTTCTTACCATTCCTGCTTACCCTTGCTTCGCCTTTCTTCTCGTTCCTGCTTTCCCTTCCGAAGCCTTATTTCCCATTTCTGCTTTCCCTTGCGTCGCCTTTCCTCCCGTTTCTGCATTCTCTTGCGTCGCCCTGCTTTCCCTTGCCACGCCTTTCTTCCCGTTCCTGCTTTCACGTGTGTCGCCATTCTTCCCTTGCGTCGCCTTTCTTCCCTTGCATCGCATTTCTTCCCGTTCCTCCTTTCCCTTGCATCGCCTTTCTTCCCTTTCGTCACCATTCTTCCCGTTCGTGCGTTCCCTTGCGTCGCCTTTCTTCTGTTGCGTTGCCTTTCTTCCCTTGCGCCGCCTTTCTTCCCATTCCAGCATTCCCTTGCATCGCCTTTCTTCCCTTGCATCGCCTTTCGTCCCTTGCGTCGCCTTTCTTACCATTCCTGCTTTCCCTCGCGTCGCCTTTCTTCCCCTGCGTCGCCTTTCTTCCCTTGCGTCGCCTTTCTAACCGTTCCTGCATTCCCTTGCGTCGCCTTTCTTACCATTCCTGCTTTCCCTCGCGTCGCCTTTCTTCCCCTGCGTCGCCTTTCGTCCCTTGCGTCGCCTTTCTTACCATTCCTGCTTTCCCTCGCGTCGCCTTTCTTCCCCTGCGTCGCCTTTCTTCCCTTGCGTCGCCTTTCTAACCGTTCCTGCATTCCCTTGCGTCGCCTTTCTTCCTGTTCCTGCTTTCCCTTGCGTCAGCTTTCTTCTCGTTCCTGCTTTCCCGTACGTCTCCTTTCTTCCTGTTCCTGCATTCCCTTGCGTCACCTTTCCACCCGTTCCTGCTTTCCGTTGCGCCGCCTTTCTTCCCTTGCGTCTCCTTTCTTCCCTTTCCTACTTTCCCTTGCGTCGCCTTTCTTCTCTTGCGTCGCCTTTCTTCTCGTTCCTGCTTTCCCTTGCGTAGCCTTTCTACCCTTCCGTCGCCTTTCTTACCATTCCTGCTTTCCCTTGTGTCGTCTTTCTTCCCTTGCGGAGCCTTTCTTAGCGTTCCTGCTTTCCCTTGCGTCACCGTCCTTCTCGTTCCTGCTTTCTCTTTAGTCAGCTTTCTTCACATTCCTGCTTTCCCGTGCGTCGCATTTCTTCCTGTTCCTGCTTTCCCTTGCGTCGCCTTGCTTCCCTGGTGTCGGCTTTCTTCCCTTGCATCGCCTTTCTTCCCTTGCGTCGCCTTTCTTCCCGTTCCTGCTTTCCCTTGCGTCGCCATTCTACACTTCCGTCGCCTTTCTTACCATTCCTGCTTTCCCTTGCGTCACCTTACTTCTCGTTCCTGCTTTCCCTTGCGTCGCCTTTCTTCCCGCTCCTGCTTTCCCTTGCGTCACCTTACTTCTCGTTCCTGCTTTCCCTTGCGTCGCCTTTCCTCCCGTTCCTGCTTTCCCTTGCGTCAGCTTTCTTCCCATGCATCTCCTTTCTTCCCGTTCCTGCTTTCCCTTGCGCCGCCTTTCTACCCTTCCGTCGCTTTTCTTCTCGTTCCTACTTTCCCTTGCTTCGACTTTCTTTCCGTGCGTCGCCTTGCTACTCGTTCCTGCTTTCCCTTGCGTCGCCTTTCTTCGCTTGCGTTGCCTTTCTTCCCTTGCATCGCCTTTCTTCCCGTTCCTGCTTACCCTTGCCACGCCTTTCTTCTTGTTCCTGCTTACCCTTGCCACGCCTTTCTTCTTGTTCCTGCTTTCCCTTGCCACGCCTTTCTTCCCCTGCGTCGCCTTTCTTCCCTCGCATCGCCTTTTTTCCCCTTCCTGCTTCCCCGTGCGTTGCCTTTCTTCCCTTGCATATCGCCTTTCTTCCCTCGCGTCGCCTTTCTTCCCGTTCCTGCTTTCCCTTCCGTCACCTTTCTTCCCGTTCCTGCGTTCCCTTGCGTCGCCTATCTTCCCTACCGTCGCCTTTCTTCCCGTTACTGCTTTCCCTTCCATCGCCTTTCTTCCCTTGCGTCTCCTTTCTTCCCTTTCCTACTTAGCCTTGCATCGCCTTTCTTTCCTTGCGTCGCCTTTCTTCTCGTTCCTGCGATCCCTTGCGTCGCCTTTCTTTCCGTTCCTACTTTCCCTTGCTTCGCCTTACTTCCCTTGCGTCTCCTTTCTTCCCTTTCCTACTTTCCCTTGCATCGCCTTTCTTTCCTGACGTCGCCTTTCCTCCCGTTGCTGCTTTTCCTTGCGCCTCCTTTCTTCCCTTGCGTCTCCTTTCTTCCCTTTCCTACTTTCCCTTGCATCGCCTTTCTTTCCTGACGTCGCCTTTCCTCCCGTTGCTGCTTTTCCTTGCGCCTCCTTTCTTCCCTTGCGTCTCCTTTCTTCCCTTTCCTACTTTCCCTTGCATCGCCTTTCTTTCCTGACGTCGCCTTTCCTCCCGTTGCTGCTTTTCCTTGCGCCTCCTTTCTTCCCTTGCGTCTCCTTTCTTCCCTTTCCTACTTCCCCTTGCATTGCCTTTCTTTCCTTGCGTCGCCTTTCTTCTCGTTCCTGCGATCCCTTGCGGCGCCTTTCTTTCCGTTCCTACTTTCCCTTGCATCGCCTTTCTTCCCTTCCGTAGCATTTCTTTCCGTTCCTCCTTTCCCTTGCATCGCCATTCTTCCCGTTCCTCCTTTCCCTTGCATCGCCTTTCTTCCCATTCCTGCTTTCCCTTGCTTTGCCTATCTTCTCGTTCCTACATTCCCTTCCGACGCCTTACTTCCCGTATCTGCTTTCTCTTGCGTCGCCTTTCTTTCCATGCATCGCCTTTCTTCCCTTGCATCGCCTTTCTTCCCTTCCCTCGCCTTCCTTCCCGTGCGTCGCCATTCAAACTGTTACTGCTTTACCGTGCGTCGCCTTTCATCCCTTGCGTCGCATTTCTTCCCGTTCCTGTTTTCCCTTGCGTCGCCTTTCTTCCCGTTCCTGCATTCCCTACCGTCGCCTTTCTTCCCTTCCGTCGCCTTTCTTCCCGTTCGTGCGTTCCCTTGCGTCGCCTTACTTCTCTTGTGTTGCCTTTCTTCTCTAGCGTCGCCTTGCTTCCCCTGCATCGCCTTTCTTCCCTTGCATCGCCTTTCTTCCCATTCCTGCTTTCCCTTGCATCGCCTTTCTTCCCTTGCGTCGCCTTTCTTACCTTTCCTGCTTTCGCTTGCGTCGCCTATCTTCCCTTGCATCGCCTTTCTTCCCGTTCCTACTTTCCCTTGCGTCGACTTTCTTTCCGCGCGTTGCCTTTCTTCTCGTTCCTGCTTTCCCTTGCGCTGCCTTTCTTCCCTTTCCGGCTTTCAATTGCGTCGCCTTTCTTACCATTCCTGCTTTCCCTCGCGTCTCCTTTCTTACCATTCTTGCTTTCCCTCGCGTCGCCTTTCTTCCCCTGCGTCGCCTTTCTTCCCTTGCGTCGCCTTTCTTCCCGTTCCTGCATTCCCTTGCGTCGCCTTTCTTCTCGTTCCTGCTTTCCCGTGCGTCGCCTTTCTTCCCTTGCTTCGCCTTTCTTCCCTTTCCTGCTTTCCCTTGCCTCGCCTTTCTGCCCTTGCGTCGCCGTTCTTACCATTCCTGCCTTCCCTTGCATCGCCTTTCTTCCCTTGCGTCGCCTTTCTTCCCTTGCATGGCCTTTCTTACCGCTTCTGCTTTCCCTTGCATCACCTTTCTTCTCGCTCCTGCTTTCCCTTGCGTCAGCTTTCTTCCAATGCATCTCCTTTCTTCCTGTTCCTGCTTTAACTTGCGCCGCATTTCTTCCCTTGCGTCTCCTTTCTTCCCTTTCCTACTTTCCCTTGCATCGCCTTTCTTTCCTGACGTCGCCTTTCCTCCCGTTGCTGCTTTTCCTTGCGCCTCCTTTCTTCCCTTGCGTCTCCTTTCTTCCCTTTCCTACTTCCCCTTGCATTGCCTTTCTTTCCTTGCGTCGCCTTTCTTCTCGTTCCTGCGATCCCTTGCGGCGCCTTTCTTTCCGTTCCTACTTTCCCTTGCATCGCCTTTCTTCCCTTCCGTAGCATTTCTTTCCGTTCCTCCTTTCCCTTGCATCGCCATTCTTCCCGTTCCTCCTTTCCCTTGCATCGCCTTTCTTCCCATTCCTGCTTTCCCTTGCTTTGCCTATCTTCTCGTTCCTACATTCCCTTCCGACGCCTTACTTCCCGTATCTGCTTTCTCTTGCGTCGCCTTTCTTTCCATGCATCGCCTTTCTTCCCTTGCATCGCCTTTCTTCCCTTCCCTCGCCTTCCTTCCCGTGCGTCGCCATTCAAACTGTTACTGCTTTACCGTGCGTCGCCTTTCATCCCTTGCGTCGCATTTCTTCCCGTTCCTGTTTTCCCTTGCGTCGCCTTTCTTCCCGTTCCTGCATTCCCTACCGTCGCCTTTCTTCCCTTCCGTCGCCTTTCTTCCCGTTCGTGCGTTCCCTTGCGTCGCCTTACTTCTCTTGTGTTGCCTTTCTTCTCTAGCGTCGCCTTGCTTCCCCTGCATCGCCTTTCTTCCCTTGCATCGCCTTTCTTCCCTTGCATCGCCTTTCTTCCCATTCCTGCTTTCCCTTGCATCGCCTTTCTTCCCTTGCGTCGCCTTTCTTACCTTTCCTGCTTTCGCTTGCGTCGCCTATCTTCCCTTGCATCGCCTTTCTTCCCGTTCCTACTTTCCCTTGCGTCGACTTTCTTTCCGCGCGTTGCCTTTCTTCTCGTTCCTGCTTTCCCTTGCGCTGCCTTTCTTCCCTTTCCGGCTTTCAATTGCGTCGCCTTTCTTACCATTCCTGCTTTCCCTCGCGTCTCCTTTCTTACCATTCTTGCTTTCCCTCGCGTCGCCTTTCTTCCCCTGCGTCGCCTTTCTTCCCTTGCGTCGCCTTTCTTCCCGTTCCTGCATTCCCTTGCGTCGCCTTTCTTCTCGTTCCTGCTTTCCCGTTGGTCGCCTTTCTTCCCTTGCTTCGCCTTTCTTCCCTTTCCTGCTTTCCCTTGCCTCGCCTTTCTGCCCTTGCGTCGCCTTTCTTACCATTCCTGCCTTCCCTTGCATCGCCTTTCTTCCCTTGCGTCGCCTTTCTTCCCTTGCATGGCCTTTCTTACCGCTTCTGCTTTCCCTTGCATCACCTTTCTTCTCGCTCCTGCTTTCCCTTGCGTCAGCTTTCTTCCAATGCATCTCCTTTCTTCCTGTTCCTGCTTTCCCTTGCGCCGCATTTCTTCCCTTGCGTCTCCTTTCTTCCCTTTCCTACTTTCCCTTGCATCGCCTTTCTTTCCATGCGTCACCTTTCTTGCAGATCCTGCCTTCCCTTGCGTCGACTTTCTTCCCTTGCGTTGCCTTTCTTCCCGTTCCTGCTTTCCCTTGCCACGCCTTTCTTCCCGTTTCTGCTTTCCCTTGCGCCGCCTTTCTTCCCCTGCGTCGCCTATCTTCCCTTGCATCGCCTTTTCTCCCCTACCTGCTTTCCCGTGCATCGCCTTTCTTCCCTTGCGTCGCCTTTCTTCCCTTGCATCGCATTTCTTCCCGTTCCTGCTTTCTCTTGCGTCGCCTGTCTTCCCGTTCCTCCTTTCCCTTGCATCGCCTTTCTTCCCTTGCGTCGCCTTTCTTCCCGTTCCTGATTTCCCTTGCGTCGCCTTGCTTCCCTTTCATCGCCTATCTTCCCTTGCATCGCCTTTCTTCCCTTGCGTAGCCTTTCTTACCATTCCTGATTTCCCTTGCGTCGCCTTGCTTCCCTCGCGTCGCCTTTCTTCCCCTGCGTCGCCTTTCTTCCCTTGCGTCGCCTTTCTTACCGTTCCTGCATTCCCTTGCGTCGCCTTTCTTCTCGTTCCTGCTTTCCCGTGCGTTGCCTTTCTTCCTGTTCCTGCTTCCCCTTGCGTCGCCTGGCCTCCCTTGCGTCGCCTTTCTTCCCTTGCCTCGCCTTTCTACCCTTCCGTCGCCTTTCTTACCATTCCTGCTTTCGCTTGCGTCAGCTTTCTTCCCATGCATCTCCTTTCTTCCCGTTCCTGCTTTCCCTGTCGCCGCCTTTCTTCCCTTGCGTCTCCTTTCTTCCCTTTCCTACTTTTCCTTGCATCGCCTTTCTTACCTTGCGTCGCCTTTCTTCCCGTTCCTACTTTCCCTTGCTTCAACTTCCTTCCCTTGCGTCGCCTTTCTTCCAATTCCTGCTTTCCCTTGCGTCGCATTTCATTCCCTTGCATCGCCTTTCTTACCATTCCTGCTTTCCCTCGCGTCGCCTTTCTTCCCCTGCGTCGCCTTTCTTCCCTTGCGTCGCCTTTCTTACCGTTCCTGCATTCCCTTGCGTCGCCTTTCTTCTCGTTCCTGCTTTCCCGAGCGTCGCCTTTCTTCCTGTTCCTGCTTTCCCGTGCGTCGCCTTTCTTCCTGTTCCTGCATTCCCTTGCGTCACCTTTCCACCCGTTCCTGCTTTCCGTTGCGCCGCCTTTCTTCCCTTGCGTCTCCTTTCTTCCCTTTCCTACTTTCCCTTGCGTCGCCTTTCTTCTCTTGCGTCGCCTTTCTTCTCGTTCCTGCTTTCCCTTGCGTAGCCTTTCTACCCTTCCGTCGCCTTTCTTACCATTCCTGCTTTCCCTTGTGTCGTCTTTCTTCCCGCTCTTGCTTTCCCTTGCGTCGCCTTTCTTCTCGTTCCTGCTTTCCCGAGCGTCGCCTTTCTTCCTGTTCCTGCTTTCCCGTGCGTCGCCTTTCTTCCTGTACCTGCATTCCCTTCCGTCACCTTTCCACCCGTTCCTGCTTTCCCTTGCGTCAGCTTTCTTCCCATGCATCTCCTTTCTTCCCGTTCCTGCTTTCCCTTGCGCCGCCTTTCTTCCCTTGCGTCGCCTTTCTTCCCGTTCCTGCTTTCCCTTGCGTCGCCTTTCTACCCTTCCGTCGCTTTTCTTCTCGTTCCTACTTTCCCTTGCTTCGACTTTCTTTCCGTGCGTCGCCTTGCTGCTCGTTCCTGCTTTCCCTTGCGTCGCCTTTCTTCGCTTGCGTTGCCTTTCTTCCCTTGCATCGCCTTTCTTCCCGTTCCTGCTTACCCTTGCCACGCCTTTCTTCTTGTTCCTGCTTACCCTTGCCACGCCTTTCTTCTTGTTCCTGCTTTCCCTGGCCACGCCTTTCTTCCCCTGCGTTGCCTTTCTTCCCTCGCATCGCCATTTTTCCCCTTCCTGCTTCCCCGTGCGTCGCCTTTCTTCCCTTGCATATCGCCTTTCTTCCCTCGCGTCGCCTTTCTTCCCGTTCCTGCGTTCCCTTCCGTCGCCTTTCTTCCCGTTCCTGCGTTCCCTTGCGTCGCCTTTCTTCCCTTGCATCGCCTTTCTTCCCTTGCGTCGCCTTTCTTACCGTACCTCCTTTCCCTTGCGTCACCTTTCTTCTCGTTCCTGCTTTCCCTTGCGTCGCCTTTCCTCCCGTTCCTGCTTTCCCTTGCGTCAGCTTTCTTCCCATGCATCTCCTTTCTTCCCGTTCCTGCTTTCCCTTGCGCCGCATTTCTTCCCTTGTGTCTCCTTTCTTCCCTTTCCTACTTTTCCTTGCATCGCCTTTCTTTACTTGCGTCGCTTTTCTTCTCATTCCTGCGATCCCTTGTGTCATCTTTCTTCTCGTTCCTACTTTCCCTTGCTTCGACTTTCTTTCCGTGCGTCGCCTTGCTTCTCGTTCCTGCTTTCCCTTGCGTCGCCTTTCTTCGCTTGCGTTGCCTTTCTTCCCTTGCATCGCCTTTCTTCCCGTTCCTGCTTACCCTTGTCACGCCTTTCTTCTTGTTCCTGCTTTCCCTTGCCACGCCTTTCTTCCCCTGCGTCGCCTTTCTTCCCTCGCATCGCCTTTTTTCCCCTTCCTGCTTCCCCGTGCGTCGCCTTTCTTCCCTTGCATATCGCCTTTCTTCCCTTCCGTCGCCTTTCTTCCCGTTCCTGCTTTCCCTTCCATCGCCTTTCTTCCCTTGCGTCTCCTTTCTTCCCGTTCCTGATTTCCCTTGAGTCGCCTTGCTTCCCTTGCATCGCCTTTCTTCCCTTGCGTCGCCTTGCTTCCCTCGCGTCGCCTTTCTTCCCGTTCCTGCGTTCCCTTGCGTCGCCGTTCTACCCTTCCGACGCCTTTCTTACCATTCCTGCTTTCCCTTGCATCGCCTATCTTCCCTTGCGTCGCCTTTCTTCTCTTTCCTGCTTTCCCTTGCGTCGCCTTTCCTCCCGTTCCTGCTTTCCCTTGCGTCGACTTTCTTTCCGCCCGTCGCCTTTCTTCTCATTGCTGCTTTCCCTTGTGTTGCGTTTCTTCTCGTTCCTGCTTTCCTTTCCGTCGCCATTCTTCCCCTTCCTGCTTTACCGTGCGACGCCTTTCCTCCCTTCCGTCGCCTTTCTTCCCGTTCCTGCTTTCCCTTGCGTCGCGTTTCTTCCCTTGTGTCGCGTTATTACCCTTGCGTCGCCTTTCATCCCGTTCCTGCTTTTCCTTGCGCTGCCTTTCTTCCCTTGCGTCTCCTTTCTTCCCTTGCGAAGCCCTTCTTCCCTTGCGTCGCCTTTCTTCCCGTTCCTGCTTTTCCTTGCGCCGCCTTTCTTCCCTTGCGTCTCCTTTCTTCCCTTTCCTACTTAGCCTTGCATCGCCTTTCTTTCCTTGCGTCGCCTTTCTTCTCGTTCCTGCGATCCCTTGCGGCGCCTTTCTTTCCGTTCCTACTTTCCCTTGCATCGCCTTTCTTCCCTTCCGTAGCATTTCTTTCCGTTCCTCCTTTCCCTTGCATCGCCATTCTTCCCGTTCCTCCTTTCCCTTGCATCGCCTTTCTTCCCATTCCTGCTTTCCCTTGCTTTGCCTATCTTCTCGTTCCTACATTCCCTTCCGACGCCTTACTTCCCGTATCTGCTTTCTCTTGCGTCGCCTTTCTTTCCATGCATCGCCTTTCTTCCCTTGCATCGCCTTTCTTCCCTTCCGTCGCCTTCCTTCCCGTGCATCGCCATTCAAACCGTTACTGCTTTACCGTGCGTCGCCTTTCATCCCTTGCGTCGCATTTCTTCCCGTTCCTGCTTTCCCTTGCGTCGCCTTTCTTCCCGTTCCTGCATTCCCTACCGTCGCCTTTCTTCCCTTCCGTCGCCTTTCTTCCCGTTCGAGCGATCCCTTGCGTCGCCTTACTTCTCTTGCGTTGTCTTTCTTCTCTAGCGTCGCCTTGCTTCCCCTGCATCGCCTTTCTTCCCTTGCATCGCCTTTCTTCCCTTGCATCGCCTTTCTTCCCATTCCTGCTTTCCCTTGCATCGCCTTTCTTCCCTTGCGTCGCCTTTCTTACCTTTCCTGCTTTAGCTTGCGTCGCATACCTTCTCTTGCATCGCCTTTCTTCCCGTTCCTACTTTCCCTTGCGTCGACTTTCTTTCCGCGCGTTGCCTTTCTTCTCGTTCCTGCTTTCCCTTGCGCTGCCTTTCTTCCCTTTCCGGCTTTCCCTTGCGTCGCCTTTCTTACCATTCCTGCTTTCCCTCGCGTCGCCTTTCTTACCATTCTTGCTTTCCCTCGCGTCGCCTTTCTTCCCTTGCGTCGCCTTTCTTCCCTTGCATCGCCTTTCTTACCGCTTCAGCTTTCCCTTGCATCACCTTTCTTCTCGCACCTGCTTTCCCTTGCGTCAGCTTTCTTCCAATGCATCTCCTTTCTTCCTGTTCCTGCTTTCCCTTGCGCCGCATTTCTTCCCTTGCATCTCCTTTCTTCCCTTTCCTACTTTCCCTTGCATCGCCTTTCTTTCCATGCGTCACCTTTCTTGCAGATCCTGCCTTCCCTTGCGTCGACTTTCTTCCCTTGCGTTGCCTTTCTTCCCGTTCCTGCTTTTCCTTGCCACGCCTTTCTTTCCGTTTCTGCTTTCCCTCGCATCGCCTTGCCTCCCTTGCGTCGCCTTTCTTCCCTTGCCTCGCCTTTCTACCCTTCCGTCGCCTTTCTTACCATTCCTGCTTTCGCTTGCGTCAGCTTTCTTCCCATGCATCTCCTTTCTCCCCGTACCTGCTTTCCCTGTCGCCGCCGTTCTTCCCTTGCGTCTCCTTTCTTCCCTTTCCTACTTTTCCTTGCATCGCCTTTCTTACCTTGCGTCGCCTTTCTTCCCGTTCCTACTTTCCCTTGCTTCAACTTCCTTCCCTTGCGTCGCCTTTCTTCCAATTCCTGCTTTCCCTTGCGCCGCATTTCTTCACTTGCATAGCCTTTCTTCCCTTGCATCGCCTTTCTAACCGTTCCTCCTTTCCCGTGCATCGCCTTTCTTCCCGTTCCTGCTTTCCCTTGCGTTGCCTTTCTTCCCGTTCCTGCTTTCCCTTGCCACGCCTTTCTTCCCGTTTCTGCTTTCCCTTGCGCCGCCTTTCTTCCCCTACGTCGCCTATCTTCCCTTGCATCGCCTTTTTTCCCCTACCTGCTTTCCCGTGCGTCGCCTTTCTTCCCTTGCGTCGCCTTTCTTCCCTTGCATCGCATTTCTTCCCGTTCCTGCTTTCTCTTGCGTCACCTGTCTTCCCGTTCCTCCTTTCCCTTGCATCGCCTTTCTTCCCTTGCGTCGCCTTTCTTCCCGTTCCTGATTTCCCTTGCGTCGCCTTGCTTCCCTTGCATTGCCTATCTTCCCTTGCATCGCCTTTCTTCCCTTGCGTAGCCTTTCTTACCATTCCTGATTTCCCTTGCGTCGCCTTGCTTCCCTCGCGTCGCCTTTCTTCCCCTGCGTCGCCTTTCTTCCCTTGCGTCGCCTTTCTTACCGTTCCTGCATTCCCTTGCGTCGCCTTTCTTCTCGTTCCTGCTTTCCCGTGCGTCGCCTTTCTTCCTGTTCCTGCTTCCCCTTGCGTCGCCTGGCCTCCCCTGCATCGCCTTTCTTCCCTTGCGTCGCCTTTCTACCCTTCCGTCGCCTTTCTTACCATTCCTGCTTTCGCTTGCGTCAGCTTTCTTCCCATGCATCTCCTTTCTTCCCGTTCCTGCTTTCCCTGTCGCCGCCTTTCTTCCCTTGCGTCTCCTTTCTTCCCTTTCCTACTTTTCCTTGCATCGCCTTTCTTACCTTGCGTCGCCTTTCTTCCCGTTCCTACTTTCCCTTGCTTCAAGTTCCTTCCCTTGCGTCGCCTTTCTTCCAATTCCTGCTTTCCCTTGCGTCGCCTTTCTTCACTTGCGTAGCCTTTCTTCCCTTGCATCGCCTTTCTTACCGTTCCTCCTTTCCCGTGCATCGCCTTTCTTCCCGTTCCTGCTTTCCCTTGCGTCGCCTTTCTTCCCATTCCAGCATTCCCTTGCATCGCCTCTCTACCCTTGCGTCGCCTTTCTTACCATTCCTGCTTACCCTTGCTTCGCCTTTCTTCTTGTTCCTGCTTTCCCTTCCGAAGCCTTATTTCCCATTTCTGATTTCCCTTGCGTCGCCTTGCTTCCCTTGCATCGCCTTTCTTCCCTTGCATCGCCTTTCTTCCCTTGCGTCGCCTTTCTTCCCGCTCCTGCTTTCCCTTGCGTCACCTTTCTTCTCGTTCCTGCTTTCCCTTGCGTCGCCTTTCCTCCCGTTCCTGCTTTCCCTTGCGTCAGCTTTCTTCCCATGCATCTCCTTTCTTCCCGTTCCTGCTTTCCCTTGCGCCGCCTTTCTTCCCTTGTGTCTCCTTTCTTCCCTATCCTACTTTCCCTTGCATAGCCTTTCATTCCTTGCGTCGCCTTTCTTCTCGTTCCTGCGATCCCTTGCGTCGCCTTTCTTTCCGTTCCTACTTTCCCTTGCTTCGACTTTCTTTCCCTGCGCCGCCTTTGTTCACGTTCCTGCTTACCCTTGCTTCGCCTTTCTTCCCGTTCCTGCTTTCCCTTGCGTCGCCTTTCTTCCCATTCCAGCATTCCCTTGCATCGCCTCTCTACCCTTGCGTCGCCTTTCTTACCATTCCTGCTTACCCTTGCTTCGCCTTTCTTCTCGTTCCTACTTTCCCTTCCGAAGCCTTATTTCCCATTTCTGCTTTCCCTTGCGTCGCCTTTCCTCCCGTTTCTGCATTCTCTTGCGTCGCCCTGCTTTCCCTTGCCACGCCTTTCTTCCCGTTCCTGCTTTCACGTGTGTCGCCATTCTTCCCTTGCGTCGCCTTTCTTCCCTTGCATCGCATTTCTTCCCGTTCCTCCTTTCCCTTGCATCGCCTTTCTTCCCTTCCGTCACCATTCTTCCCGTTCGTGCGTTCCCTTGCGTCGCCTTTCTTCTGTTGCGTTGCCTTTCTTCCCTTGCGCCGCCTTTCTTCCCATTCCAGCATTCCCTTGCATCGCCTTTCTTCCCTTGCATCGCCTTTTGTCCCTTGCGTCGCCTTTCTTCCCATTCCAGCATTCCCTTGCATCGCCTTTCTTCCCTTGCATCGCCTTTTGTCCCTTGCGTCGCCTTTCTTCCCATTCCTGCTTTCCCTTGCGTCGCATTTCATTCCCTTGCATCGCCTTTCTTACCATTCCTGCTTTCCCTCGCGTCGCCTTTCTTCCCCTGCGTCGCCTTTCTTCCCTTGCGTCGCCTTTCTTACCGTTCCTGCATTCCCTTGCGTCGCCTTTCTTCTCGTTCCTGCTTTCCCGAGCGTCGCCTTTCTTCCTGTTCCTGCTTTCCCGTGCGTCGCCTTTCTTCCTGTTCCTGCTTTCCCTTGCGTCAGCTTTCTTCTCGTTCCTGCTTTCCCGTACGTCTCCTTTCTTCCTGTTCCTGCATTCCCTTGCGTCACCTTTCCACACGTTCCTGCTTTCCCTTGCATCAGCTTTCTTCCCATGCATCTCCTTTCTTCCCGTTCCTGCTTTCCGTTGCGCCGCCTTTCTTCCCTTGCGTCTCCTTTCTTCCCTTTCCTATTTTCCCTTGCGTCGCCTTTCTTCTCTTGCGTCGCCTTTCTTCTCGTTCCTGCTTTCCCTTGCGTAGCCTTTCTACCCTTCCGTCGCCTTTCTTACCATTCCTGCTTTCCCTTGTGTCGTCTTTCTTCCCTTGCGGAGCCTTTCTTAGCGTTCCTGCTTTCCCTTGCGTCACCGTCCTTCTCGTTCCTGCTTTCCCTTTAGTCAGCTTTCTTCACATTCCTGCTTTCCCGTGCGTCGCATTTCTTCCTGTTCCTGCTTTCCCTTGCGTCGCCTTGCTTCCCTGGTGTCGGCTTTCTTCCCTTGCATCGCCTTTCTTCCCTTGCGTCTCCTTTCTTCCCGTTCCTGATTTCCCTTGAGTCGCCTTGCTTCCCTTGCATCGCCTTTCTTCCCTTGCGTCGCCTTGCTTCCCTCGCGTCGCCTTTCTTCCCGTTCCTGCATTCCCTTGCGTCGCCATTCTACCCTTCCGTCGCCTTTCTTACCATTCCTGCTTTCCCTTGCGTCGCCTATCTTCCCTTGCGTCGCCATTCTTCCCGCTCCTGCTTTCCCTTGCATCGCCTTTCTTCCCATTCCTGCTTTCCCTTGCTTTGCCTATCTTCTCGTTCCTACATTCCCTTCCGACGCCTTACTTCCCGTATCTGCTTTCTCTTGCGTCGCCTTTCTTTCCATGCATCGCCTTTCTTCCCTTGCATCGCCTTTCTTCCCTTCCCTCGCCTTCCTTCCCGTGCGTCGCCATTCAAACTGTTACTGCTTTACCGTGCGTCGCCTTTCATCCCTTGCGTCGCATTTCTTCCCGTTCCTGTTTTCCCTTGCGTCGCCTTTCTTCCCGTTCCTGCATTCCCTACCGTCGCCTTTCTTCCCTTCCGTCGCCTTTCTTCCCGTTCGTGCGTTCCCTTGCGTCGCCTTACTTCTCTTGTGTTGCCTTTCTTCTCTAGCGTCGCCTTGCTTCCCCTGCATCGCCTTTCTTCCCTTGCATCGCCTTTCTTCCCTTGCATCGCCTTTCTTCCCATTCCTGCTTTCCCTTGCATCGCCTTTCTTCCCTTGCGTCGCCTTTCTTACCTTTCCTGCTTTCGCTTGCGTCGCCTATCTTCCCTTGCATCGCCTTTCTTCCCGTTCCTACTTTCCCTTGCGTCGACTTTCTTTCCGCGCGTTGCCTTTCTTCTCGTTCCTGCTTTCCCTTGCGCTGCCTTTCTTCCCTTTCCGGCTTTCAATTGCGTCGCCTTTCTTACCATTCCTGCTTTCCCTCGCGTCTCCTTTCTTACCATTCTTGCTATCCCTCGCGTCGCCTTTCTTCCCCTGCGTCGCCTTTCTTCCCTTGCGTCGCCTTTCTTCCCGTTCCTGCATTCCCTTGCGTCGCCTTTCTTCTCGTTCCTGCTTTCCCGTGCGTCGCCTTTCTTCCCTTGCTTCGCCTTTCTTCCCTTTCCTGCTTTCCCTTGCCTCGCCTTTCTGCCCTTGCGTCGCCTTTCTTACCATTCCTGCCTTCCCTTGCATCGCCTTTCTTCCCTTGCGTCGCCTTTCTTCCCTTGCATGGCCTTTCTTACCGCTTCTGCTTTCCCTTGCATCACCTTTCTTCTCGCTCCTGCTTTCCCTTGCGTCAGCTTTCTTCCAATGCATCTCCTTTCTTCCTGTTCCTGCTTTCCCTTGCGCCGCATTTCTTCCCTTGCGTCTCCTTTCTTCCCTTTCCTACTTTCCCTTGCATCGCCTTTCTTTCCATGCGTCACCTTTCTTGCAGATCCTGCCTTCCCTTGCGTCGACTTTCTTCCCTTGCGTTGCCTTTCTTCCCGTTCCTGCTTTCCCTTGCCACGCCTTTCTTCCCGTTTCTGCTTTCCCTTGCGCCGCCTTTCTTCCCCTGCGTCGCCTATCTTCCCTTGCATCGCCTTTTCTCCCCTACCTGCTTTCCCGTGCATCGCCTTTCTTCCCTTGCGTCGCCTTTCTTCCCTTGCATCGCATTTCTTCCCGTTCCTGCTTTCTCTTGCGTCGCCTGTCTTCCCGTTCCTCCTTTCCCTTGCATCGCCTTTCTTCCCTTGCGTCGCCTTTCTTCCCGTTCCTGATTTCCCTTGCGTCGCCTTGCTTCCCTTTCATCGCCTATCTTCCCTTGCATCGCCTTTCTTCCCTTGCGTAGCCTTTCTTACCATTCCTGATTTCCCTTGCGTCGCCTTGCTTCCCTCGCGTCGCCTTTCTTCCCCTGCGTCGCCTTTCTTCCCTTGCGTCGCCTTTCTTACCGTTCCTGCATTCCCTTGCGTCGCCTTTCCTCTCGTTCCTGCTTTCCCGTGCGTTGCCTTTCTTCCTGTTCCTGCTTCCCCTTGCGTCGCCTGGCCTCCCTTGCGTCGCCTTTCTTCCCTTGCCTCGCCTTTCTACCCTTCCGTCGCCTTTCTTACCATTCCTGCTTTCGCTTGCGTCAGCTTTCTTCCCATGCATCTCCTTTCTTCCCGTTCCTGCTTTCCCTGTCGCCGCCTTTCTTCCCTTGCGTCTCCTTTCTTCCCTTTCCTACTTTTCCTTGCATCGCCTTTCTTACCTTGCGTCGCCTTTCTTCCCGTTCCTACTTTCCCTTGCTTCAACTTCCTTCCCTTGCGTCGCCTTTCTTCCAATTCCTGCTTTCCCTTGCGTCGCATTTCATTCCCTTGCATCGCCTTTCTTACCATTCCTGCTTTCCCTCGCGTCGCCTTTCTTCCCCTGCGTCGCCTTTCTTCCCTTGCGTCGCCTTTCTTACCGTTCCTGCATTCCCTTGCGTCGCCTTTCTTCTCGTTCCTGCTTTCCCGAGCGTCGCCTTTCTTCCTGTTCCTGCTTTCCCGTGCGTCGCCTTTCTTCCTGTTCCTGCATTCCCTTGCGTCACCTTTCCACCCGTTCCTGCTTTCCGTTGCGCCGCCTTTCTTCCCTTGCGTCTCCTTTCTTCCCTTTCCTACTTTCCCTTGCGTCGCCTTTCTTCTCTTGCGTCGCCTTTCTTCTCGTTCCTGCTTTCCCTTGCGTAGCCTTTCTACCCTTCCGTCGCCTTTCTTACCATTCCTGCTTTCCCTTGTGTCGTCTTTCTTCCCGCTCTTGCTTTCCCTTGCGTCGCCTTTCTTCTCGTTCCTGCTTTCCCGAGCGTCGCCTTTCTTCCTGTTCCTGCTTTCCCGTGCGTCGCCTTTCTTCCTGTACCTGCATTCCCTTGCGTCACCTTTCCACCCGTTCCTGCTTTCCCTTGCGTCAGCTTTCTTCCCATGCATCTCCTTTCTTCCCGTTCCTGCTTTCCCTTGCGCCGCCTTTCTACCCTTCCGTCGCTTTTCTTCTCGTTCCTACTTTCCCTTGCTTCGACTTTCTTTCCGTGCGTCGCCTTGCTGCTCGTTCCTGCTTTCCCTTGCGTCGCCTTTCTTCGCTTGCGTTGCCTTTCTTCCCTTGCATCGCCTTTCTTCCCGTTCCTGCTTACCCTTGCCACGCCTTTCTTCTTGTTCCTGCTTACCCTTGCCACGCCTTTCTTCTTGTTCCTGCTTTCCCTGGCCACGCCTTTCTTCCCCTGCGTTGCCTTTCTTCCCTCGCATCGCCATTTTTCCCCTTCCTGCTTCCCCGTGCGTCGCCTTTCTTCCCTTGCATATCGCCTTTCTTCCCTCGCGTCGCCTTTCTTCCCGTTCCTGCGTTCCCTTCCGTCGCCTTTCTTCCCGTTCCTGCGTTCCCTTGCGTCGCCTTTCTTCCCTTGCATCGCCTTTCTTCCCTTGCGTCGCCTTTCTTACCGTACCTCCTTTCCCTTGCGTCACCTTTCTTCTCGTTCCTGCTTTCCCTTGCGTCGCCTTTCCTCCCGTTCCTGCTTTCCCTTGCGTCAGCTTTCTTCCCATGCATCTCCTTTCTTCCCGTTCCTGCTTTCCCTTGCGCCGCATTTCTTCCCTTGTGTCTCCTTTCTTCCCTTTCCTACTTTTCCTTGCATCGCCTTTCTTTACTTGCGTCGCTTTTCTTCTCATTCCTGCGATCCCTTGTGTCATCTTTCTTCTCGTTCCTACTTTCCCTTGCTTCGACTTTCTTTCCGTGCGTCGCCTTGCTTCTCGTTCCTGCTTTCCCTTGCGTCGCCTTTCTTCGCTTGCGTTGCCTTTCTTCCCTTGCATCGCCTTTCTTCCCGTTCCTGCTTACCCTTGTCACGCCTTTCTTCTTGTTCCTGCTTTCCCTTGCCACGCCTTTCTTCCCCTGCGTCGCCTTTCTTCCCTCGCATCACCTTTTTTCCCCTTCCTGCTTCCCCGTGCGTCGCCTTTCTTCCCTTGCATATCGCCTTTCTTCCCTTCCGTCGCCTTTCTTCCCGTTCCTGCTTTCCCTTCCATCGCCTTTCTTCCCTTGCGTCTCCTTTCTTCCCGTTCCTGATTTCCCTTGAGTCGCCTTGCTTCCCTTGCATCGCCTTTCTTCCCTTGCGTCGCCTTGCTTCCCTCGCGTCGCCTTTCTTCCCGTTCCTGCGTTCCCTTGCGTCGCCGTTCTACCCTTCCGACGCCTTTCTTACCATTCCTGCTTTCCCTTGCATCGCCTATCTTCCCTTGCGTCGCCTTTCCTCCCGTTCCTGCTTTCCCTTGCGTCGACTTTCTTTCCGCCCGTCGCCTTTCTTCTCATTGCTGCTTTCCCTTGTGTTGCGTTTCTTCTCGTTCCTGCTTTCCTTTCCGTCGCCATTCTTCCCCTTCCTGCTTTACCGTGCGACGCCTTTCCTCCCTTCCGTCGCCTTTCTTCCCGTTCCTGCTTTCCCTTGCGTCGCGTTTCTTCCCTTGTGTCGCGTTATTACCCTTGCGTCGCCTTTCATCCCGTTCCTGCTTTTCCTTGCGCTGCCTTTCTTCCCTTGCGTCTCCTTTCTTCCCTTGCGAAGCCCTTCTTCCCTTGCGTCGCCTTTCTTCCCGTTCCTGCTTTTCCTTGCGCCGCCTTTCTTCCCTTGCGTCTCCTTTCTTCCCTTTCCTACTTAGCCTTGCATCGCCTTTCTTTCCTTGCGTCGCCTTTCTTCTCGTTCCTGCGATCCCTTGCGGCGCCTTTCTTTCCGTTCCTACTTTCCCTTGCATCGCCTTTCTTCCCTTCCGTAGCATTTCTTTCCGTTCCTCCTTTCCCTTGCATCGCCATTCTTCCCGTTCCTCCTTTCCCTTGCATCGCCTTTCTTCCCATTCCTGCTTTCCCTTGCTTTGCCTATCTTCTCGTTCCTACATTCCCTTCCGACGCCTTACTTCCCGTATCTGCTTTCTCTTGCGTCGCCTTTCTTTCCATGCATCGCCTTTCTTCCCTTGCATCGCCTTTCTTCCCTTCCGTCGCCTTCCTTCCCGTGCATCGCCATTCAAACCGTTACTGCTTTACCGTGCGTCGCCTTTCATCCCTTGCGTCGCATTTCTTCCCGTTCCTGCTTTCCCTTGCGTCGCCTTTCTTCCCGTTCCTGCATTCCCTACCGTCGCCTTTCTTCCCTTCCGTCGCCTTTCTTCCCGTTCGAGCGATCCCTTGCGTCGCCTTACTTCTCTTGCGTTTTCTTTCTTCTCTAGCGTCGCCTTGCTTCCCCTGCATCGCCTTTCTTCCCTTGCATCGCCTTTCTTCCCTTGCATCGCCTTTCTTCCCATTCCTGCTTTCCCTTGCATCGCCTTTCTTCCCTTGCGTCGCCTTTCTTACCTTTCCTGCTTTAGCTTGCGTCGCATACCTTCTCTTGCATCGCCTTTCTTCCCGTTCCTACTTTCCCTTGCGTCGACTTTCTTTCCGCGCGTTGCCTTTCTTCTCGTTCCTGCTTTCCCTTGCGCTGCCTTTCTTCCCTTTCCGGCTTTCCCTTGCGTCGCCTTTCTTACCATTCCTGCTTTCCCTCGCGTCGCCTTTCTTACCATTCTTGCTTTCCCTCGCGTCGCCTTTCTTCCCTTGCGTCGCCTTTCTTCCCTTGCATCGCCTTTCTTACCGCTTCAGCTTTCCCTTGCATCACCTTTCTTCTCGCACCTGCTTTCCCTTGCGTCAGCTTTCTTCCAATGCATCTCCTTTCTTCCTGTTCCTGCTTTCCCTTGCGCCGCATTTCTTCCCTTGCATCTCCTTTCTTCCCTTTCCTACTTTCCCTTGCATCGCCTTTCTTTCCATGCGTCACCTTTCTTGCAGATCCTGCCTTCCCTTGCGTCGACTTTCTTCCCTTGCGTTGCCTTTCTTCCCGTTCCTGCTTTTCCTTGCCACGCCTTTCTTTCCGTTTCTGCTTTCCCTCGCATCGCCTGGCCTCCCTTGCGTCGCCTTTCTTCCCTTGCCTCGCCTTTCTACCCTTCCGTCGCCTTTCTTACCATTCCTGCTTTCGCTTGCGTCAGCTTTCTTCCCATGCATCTCCTTTCTCCCCGTACCTGCTTTCCCTGTCGCCGCCTTTCTTCCCTTGCGTCTCCTTTCTTCCCTTTCCTACTTTTCCTTGCATCGCCTTTCTTACCTTGCGTCGCCTTTCTTCCCGTTCCTACTTTCCCTTGCTTCAACTTCCTTCCCTTGCGTCGCCTTTCTTCCAATTCCTGCTTTCCCTTGCGCCGCATTTCTTCACTTGCATAGCCTTTCTTCCCTTGCATCGCCTTTCTAACCGTTCCTCCTTTCCCGTGCATCGCCTTTCTTCCCGTTCCTGCTTTCCCTTGCGTTGCCTTTCTTCCCGTTCCTGCTTTCCCTTGCCACGCCTTTCTTCCCGTTTCTGCTTTCCCTTGCGCCGCCTTTCTTCCCCTACGTCGCCTATCTTCCCTTGCATCGCCTTTTTTCCCCTACCTGCTTTCCCGTGCGTCGCCTTTCTTCCCTTGCGTCGCCTTTCTTCCCTTGCATCGCATTTCTTCCCGTTCCTGCTTTCTCTTGCGTCACCTGTCTTCCCGTTCCTCCTTTCCCTTGCATCGCCTTTCTTCCCTTGCGTCGCCTTTCTTCCCGTTCCTGATTTCCCTTGCGTCGCCTTGCTTCCCTTGCATTGCCTATCTTCCCTTGCATCGCCTTTCTTCCCTTGCGTAGCCTTTCTTACCATTCCTGATTTCCCTTGCGTCGCCTTGCTTCCCTCGCGTCGCCTTTCTTCCCCTGCGTCGCCTTTCTTCCCTTGCGTCGCCTTTCTTACCGTTCCTGCATTCCCTTGCGTCGCCTTTCTTCTCGTTCCTGCTTTCCCGTGCGTCGCCTTTCTTCCTGTTCCTGCTTCCCCTTGCGTCGCCTGGCCTCCCCTGCATCGCCTTTCTTCCCTTGCGTCGCCTTTCTACCCTTCCGTCGCCTTTCTTACCATTCCTGCTTTCGCTTGCGTCAGCTTTCTTCCCATGCATCTCCTTTCTTCCCGTTCCTGCTTTCCCTGTCGCCGCCTTTCTTCCCTTGCGTCTCCTTTCTTCCCTTTCCTACTTTTCCTTGCATCGCCTTTCTTACCTTGCGTCGCCTTTCTTCCCGTTCCTACTTTCCCTTGCTTCAAGTTCCTTCCCTTGCGTCGCCTTTCTTCCAATTCCTGCTTTCCCTTGCGTCGCCTTTCTTCACTTGCGTAGCCTTTCTTCCCTTGCATCGCCTTTCTTACCGTTCCTCCTTTCCCGTGCATCGCCTTTCTTCCCGTTCCTGCTTTCCCTTGCGTCGCCTTTCTTCCCATTCCAGCATTCCCTTGCATCGCCTCTCTACCCTTGCGTCGCCTTTCTTACCATTCCTGCTTACCCTTGCTTCGCCTTTCTTCTTGTTCCTGCTTTCCCTTCCGAAGCCTTATTTCCCATTTCTGATTTCCCTTGCGTCGCCTTGCTTCCCTTGCATCGCCTTTCTTCCCTTGCATCGCCTTTCTTCCCTTGCGTCGCCTTTCTTCCCGCTCCTGCTTTCCCTTGCGTCACCTTTCTTCTCGTTCCTGCTTTCCCTTGCGTCGCCTTTCCTCCCGTTCCTGCTTTCCCTTGCGTCAGCTTTCTTCCCATGCATCTCCTTTCTTCCCGTTCCTGCTTTCCCTTGCGCCGCCTTTCTTCCCTTGTGTCTCCTTTCTTCCCTATCCTACTTTCCCTTGCATAGCCTTTCATTCCTTGCGTCGCCTTTCTTCTCGTTCCTGCGATCCCTTGCGTCGCCTTTCTTTCCGTTCCTACTTTCCCTTGCTTCGACTTTCTTTCCCTGCGCCGCCTTTGTTCACGTTCCTGCTTACCCTTGCTTCGCCTTTCTTCCCGTTCCTGCTTTCCCTTGCGTCGCCTTTCTTCCCATTCCAGCATTCCCTTGCATCGCCTCTCTACCCTTGCGTCGCCTTTCTTACCATTCCTGCTTACCCTTGCTTCGCCTTTCTTCTCGTTCCTGCTTTCCCTTCCGAAGCCTTATTTCCCATTTCTGCTTTCCCTTGCGTCGCCTTTCCTCCCGTTTCTGCATTCTCTTGCGTCGCCCTGCTTTCCCTTGCCACGCCTTTCTTCCCGTTCCTGCTTTCACGTGTGTCGCCATTCTTCCCTTGCGTCGCCTTTCTTCCCTTGCATCGCATTTCTTCCCGTTCCTCCTTTCCCTTGCATCGCCTTTCTTCCCTTCCGTCACCATTCTTCCCGTTCGTGCGTTCCCTTGCGTCGCCTTTCTTCTGTTGCGTTGCCTTTCTTCCCTTGCGCCGCCTTTCTTCCCATTCCAGCATTCCCTTGCATCGCCTTTCTTCCCTTGCATCGCCTTTTGTCCCTTGCGTCGCCTTTCTTCCCATTCCAGCATTCCCTTGCATCGCCTTTCTTCCCTTGCATCGCCTTTTGTCCCTTGCGTCGCCTTTCTTCCCATTCCTGCTTTCCCTTGCGTCGCATTTCATTCCCTTGCATCGCCTTTCTTACCATTCCTGCTTTCCCTCGCGTCGCCTTTCTTCCCCTGCGTCGCCTTTCTTCCCTTGCGTCGCCTTTCTTACCGTTCCTGCATTCCCTTGCGTCGCCTTTCTTCTCGTTCCTGCTTTCCCGAGCGTCGCCTTTCTTCCTGTTCCTGCTTTCCCGTGCGTCGCCTTTCTTCCTGTTCCTGCTTTCCCTTGCGTCAGCTTTCTTCTCGTTCCTGCTTTCCCGTACGTCTCCTTTCTTCCTGTTCCTGCATTCCCTTGCGTCACCTTTCCACACGTTCCTGCTTTCCCTTGCATCAGCTTTCTTCCCATGCATCTCCTTTCTTCCCGTTCCTGCTTTCCGTTGCGCCGCCTTTCTTCCCTTGCGTCTCCTTTCTTCCCTTTCCTACTTTCCCTTGCGTCGCCGTTCTTCTCTTGCGTCGCCTTTCTTCTCGTTCCTGCTTTCCCTTGCGTAGCCTTTCTACCCTTCCGTCGCCTTTCTTACCATTCCTGCTTTCCCTTGTGTCGTCTTTCTTCCCTTGCGGTGCCTTTCTTAGCGTTCCTGCTTTCCCTTGCGTCACCGTCCTTCTCGTTCCTGCTTTCCCTTTAGTCAGCTTTCTTCACATTCCTGCTTTCCCGTGCGTCGCATTTCTTCCTGTTCCTGCTTTCCCTTGCGTCGCCTTGCTTCCCTGGTGTCGGCTTTCTTCCCTTGCATCGCCTTTCTTCCCTTGCGTCTCCTTTCTTCCCGTTCCTGATTTCCCTTGAGTCGCCTTGCTTCCCTTGCATCGCCTTTCTTCCCTTGCGTCGCCTTGCTTCCCTCGCGTCGCCTTTCTTCCCGTTCCTGCATTCCCTTGCGTCGCCATTCTACCCTTCCGTCGCCTTTCTTACCATTCCTGCTTTCCCTTGCGTCGCCTATCTTCCCTTGCGTCGCCATTCTTCCCGCTCCTGCTTTCCCTTGCGTCACCTTTCTTCTCGTTCCTGCTTTCCCTTGCGTCGCCTTTCCTCCCGTTCCTGCTTTCCCTTGCGTCAGCTTTCTTCCCATGCATCTCCTTTCTTCCCGTTCCTGCTTTTCCTTGCGCCGCCTTTCTTCCCTTGCTTCGCCTTCCTTCCCGTTCCTGCTTTCCCTTGCGTCGCCTTTCTACCCTTCCGTCGCTTTTCTTCTCGTTCCTGCGATCCCATGCGTCATCTTTCTTCTCGTTCCTACTTTCCCTTGCTTCGACTTTCTTTCCGTACGTCGCCTTGCTTCTCGTTCCTGCTTTCCCTTGCGTCGCCTTTCTTCGCTTGCGTTGCCTTTCTTCCCTTGCATCGCCTTTCTTCCCGTTCCTGCTTACCCTTGTCACGCCTTTCTTCTTGTTCCTGCTTTCCCTTGCCACGCCTTTCTTCCCCTGCGTCGCCTTTCTTCCCTCGCATCGCCTTTTTTCCCCTTCCTGCTTCCCCATGCGTCGCCTTTCTTCCCTTGCATATCGCCTTTCTTCCCTTCCGTCGCCTTTCTTCCCGTTCCTGCTTTCCCTTCCATCGCCTTTCTTCCCTTGCGTCTCCTTTCTTCCCGTTCCTGATTTCCCTTGAGTCGCCTTGCTTCCCTTGCATCGCCTTTCTTCCCTTGCGTCGCCTTGCTTCCCTCGCGTCGCCTTTCTTCCCGTTCCTGCGTTCCCTTGCGTCGCCGTTCTACCCTTCCGACGCCTTTCTTACCATTCCTGCTTTCCCTTGCATCGCCTATCTTCCCTTGCGTCGCCTTTCTTCTCTTTCCTGCTTTCCCTTGCGTCGCCTTTCCTCCCGTTCCTGCTTTCCCTTGCGTCGACTTTCTTTCCGCCCGTCGCCTTTCTTCTCATTGCTGCTTTCCCTTGTGTTGCATTTCTTCTCGTTCCTGCTTTCCTTTCCGTCGCCATTCTTCCCCTTCCTGCTTTACCGTGCGACGCCTTTCCTCCCTTCCGTCGCCTTTCTTCCCGTTCCTGCTTTCCCTTGCGTCGCGTTTCTTCCCTTGTGTCGCGTTATTACCCTTGCGTCGCCTTTCATCCCGTTCCTGCTTTTCCTTGCGCCGCCTTTCTTCCCTTGCGTCTCCTTTCTTCCCTTGCGAAGCCCTTCTTCCCTTGCGTCTCCTTTCTTCCCTTTCCTACTTAGCCTTGCATCGCCTTTCTTTCCTTGCGTCGCCTTTCTTCCCATTCCTGCTTTCCCTTGCGTCGCATTTCATTCCCTTGCATCGCCTTTCTTACCATTCCTGCTTTCCCTCGCGTCGCCTTTCTTCCCCTGCGTCGCCTTTCTTCCCTTGCGTCGCCTTTCTTACCGTTCCTGCATTCCCTTGCGTCGCCTTTCTTCTCGTTCCTGCTTTCCCGAGCATCGCCTTTCGTCCTGTTCCTGCTTTCCCGTGCGTCGCCTTTCTTACCATTCCTGCTTACCCTTGCTTCGCCTTTCTCTCGTTCCTGCTTTCCCTTCCGAAGCCTTATTTCCCATTTCTGCTTTCCCTTGCGTCGCCTTTCCTCCCCTTTCTGCATTCTCTTGCGTCGCCCTGCTTTCCCTTGCCACGCCTTTCTTCCCGTTCCTGCTTTCACGTGTGTCGCCATTCTTCCCTTGCGTCGCCTTTCCTCCCTTGCATCGCGTTTCTTTCCGTTCCTCCTTTCCCTTGCATCGCCTTTCTTCCCTTCCGTCACCATTCTTCCCGTTCGTGCGTTCCCTTGCGTCGCCTTTCTTCTGTTGCGTTGCCTTTCTTCCCTTGCGCCGCCTTTCTTCCCATTCCAGCATTCCCTTGCATCGCCTTTCTTCCCTTGCATCGCCTTTTGTCCCTTGCGTCGCCTTTCTTCCCATTCCTGCTTTCCCTTGCGTCGCATTTCATTCCCTTGCATCGCCTTTCTTACCATTCCTGCATTCCCTTGCGTCGCCTTTCTTCTCGTTCCTGCATTCCCTTGCGTCGCCTTTCTTCCTGTTCCTGCTTTCCCGTGCGTCGCCTTTCTTCCTGTTCCTGCTTTCCCTTGCGTCAGCTTTCTTCTCGTTCCTGCTTTCCCGTACGTCTCCTTTCTTCCTGTTCCTGCATTCCCTTGCGTCACCTTTCCACCCGTTCCTGCTTTACCTTGCGTCAGCTTTCTTCCCATGCATCTCCTTTCTTCCCATTCCAGCATTCCCTTGCATCGCCTCTCTACCCTTGCGTCGCCTTTCTTACCATTCCTGCTTACCCTTGCTTCGCCTTTCTCTCGTTCCTGCTTTCCCTTGCGAAGCCTTATTTCCCATTTCTGCTTTCCCTTGCGTCGCCTTTCCTCCCCTTTCTGCATTCTCTTGCGTCGCCCTGCTTTCCCTTGCCACGCCTTTCTTCCCGTTCCTGCTTTCACGTGTGTCGCCATTCTTCCCTTGCGTCGCCTTTCCTCCCTTGCATCGCGTTTCTTCCCGTTCCTCCTTTCCCTTGCATCGCCTTTCTTCCCTTCCGTCACCATTCTTCCCGTTCGTGCGTTCCCTTGCGTCGCCTTTCTTCAGTTGCGTTGCCTTTCTTCCCTTGCGCCGCCTTTCTTCCCATTCCAGCATTCCCTTGCATCGCCTTTCTTCCCTTGCATCGCCTTTCGTCCCTTGCGTCGCCTTTCTTCCCATTCCTGCTTTCCCTCGCGTCGCCTTTCTTCCCCTGCGTCGCCTTTCTTCCCTTGCGTCGCCTTTCTTACCGTTCCTGCATTCCCTTGCGTCGCCTTTCTTCTCGTTCCTGCTTTCCCGAGCGTCGCCTTTCGTCCTGTTCCTGCTTTCCCGTGCGTCGCCTTTCTTACCATTCCTGCTTACCCTTGCTTCGCCTTTCTCTCGTTCCTGCTTTCCCTTCCGAAGCCTTATTTCCCATTTCTGCTTTCCCTTGCGTCGCCTTTCCTCCCCTTTCTGCATTCTCTTGCGTCGCCCTGCTTTCCCTTGCCACGCCTTTCTTCCCGTTCCTGCTTTCACGTGTGTCGCCATTCTTCCCTTGCGTCGCCTTTCCTCCCTTGCATCGCGTTTCTTTCCGTTCCTCCTTTCCCTTGCATCGCCTTTCTTCCCTTCCGTCACCATTCTTCCCGTTCGTGCGTTCCCTTGCGTCGCCTTTCTTCTGTTGCGTTGCCTTTCTTCCCTTGCGCCGCCTTTCTTCCCATTCCAGCATTCCCTTGCATCGCCTTTCTTCCCTTGCATCGCCTTTTGTCCCTTGCGTCGCCTTTCTTCCCATTCCTGCTTTCCCTTGCGTCGCATTTCATTCCCTTGCATCGCCTTTCTTACCATTCCTGCATTCCCTTGCGTCGCCTTTCTTCTCGTTCCTGCTTTCCCGACCGTCGCCTTTCTTCCTGTTCCTGCTTTCCCGTGCGTCGCCTTTCTTCCTGTTCCTGCTTTCCCTTGCGTCAGCTTTCTTCTCGTTCCTGCTTTCCCGTACGTCTCCTTTCTTCCTGTTCCTGCATTCCCTTGCGTCACCTTTCCACCCGTTCCTGCTTTACCTTGCGTCAGCTTTCTTCCCATGCATCTCCTTTCTTCCCATTCCTGCTTTCCCTGTCGCCGCCTTTCTTCCCTTGCGTCTCCTTTCTTCCCTTTCCTACTTTCCCTTGAGTCGCCTTTCTTCTCTTGCGTCGCCTTTCTTCTCGTTCCTGCTTTCCCTTGCGTAGCCTTTCTACCCTTCCGTCGCCTTTCTTACCATTCCTGCTTTCCCTTGTGTCGTCTTTCTTCCCTTGCGGAGCCTTTCTTAGCGTTCCTGCTTTCCCTTGCGTCACCGTCCTTCTCGTACCTGCTTTCCCTTTAGTCAGCTTTCTTCACATTCCTGCTTTCCCGTGCGTCGCATTTCTTCCTGTTCCTGCTTTCCCTTGCGTCGCCTTGCTTCCCTGGTGTCGGCTTTCTTCCCTTGCATCGCCTTTCTTCCCTTGCGTCGCCTTTCTTCCCGTTCCTGCTTTCCCTTGCGTCGCCATTCTACCCTTCCGTCGCCTTTCTTACCATTCCTGCTTTCCCTTGCGTCGCCTATCTTCCCTTGCGTCGCCTTTCCTCCCGTTCCTGCTTTCCCTTGCGTCAGCTTTCTTCCCATGCATCTCCTTTCTTCCCGTTCCTGCTTTCCCTTGCGCCGCCTTTCTTCCCTTGCGTCGCCTTTCTTCCCGTTCCTGCTTTCCCTTGCGTCGCATTTCTGCCCTTCCGTCGCTTTTCTTCTCGTTCCTGCGATCCCATGCGTCATCTTTCTTCTCGTTCCTACTTTCCCTTGCTTCGACTTTCTTTCTGTGCGTCGCCTTGCTTCTCGTTCCTGCTTTCCCTTGCGTCGCCTTTCTTCGCTTGCGTTGCCCTTCTTCCCTTGCATCGCCTTTCTTCCCGTTCCTGCTTACCCTTGCCAAGCCTTTCTTCTTGTTCCTGCTTTCCCTTGCCACGCCTTTCTTCTTGTTCCTGCTTTCCCTTGCCACGCCTTTCTTCCCCTGCGTCGCCTTTCTTCCCTCGCATCGCCTTTTTTCCCCTTCCTGCTTCCCCGTGCGTCGCCTTTCTTCCCTTGCATATCGCCTTTCTTCCCTTCCGTCGCCTTTCTTCCCGTTCCTGCTTTCCCTTCCGTCGCCTTTCTTCCTGTTCCTGCGTTCCCTTGCGTCGCCTATCTTCCCTTCCGTCGCCTTTCTTCCCGTTCCTGCTTTCCCTTCCATCGCCTTTCTTCCCTTGCGTCTCCTTTCTTCCCGTTCCTGATTTCCCTTGAGTCGCCTTGCTTCCCTTGCATCGCCTTTCTTCCCTTGCGTCGCCTTGCTTCCCTCGCGTCGCCTTTCTTCCCGTTCCTGCGTTCCCTTGCGTCGCCGTTCTACCCTTCCGACGCCTTTCTTACCATTCCTGCTTTCCCTTGCATCGCCTATCTTCCCTTGCGTCGCCTTTCTTCTCTTTCCTGCTTTCCCTTGCGTCGCCTTTCCTCCCGTTCCTGCTTTCCCTTGAGTCGACTTTCTTTCCGCCCGTCGCCTTTCTTCTCATTGCTGCTTTCCCTTGTGTTGCGTTTCTTCTCGTTCCTGCTTTCCTTTCCGTCGCCATTCTTCCCCTTCCTGCTTTACCGTGCGACGCCTTTCCACCCTTCCGTCGCCTTTCTTCCCGTTCCTGCTTTCCCTTGCGTCGCGTTTCTTCCCTTGCGTCGCGTTATTACCCTTGCGTCGCCTTTCATCCCGTTCCTGCTTTCCCTTGCGTCACCTTGCTTCCCTTGCGTCGCCTTTCTTCCCTTGCGAAGCCCTTCTTCCCTTGCGTCGCCTTTCTTCCCGTTCCTGCTTTTCCTTGCGCCGCCTTTCTTCCCTTGCGTCTCCTTTCTTCCCTTTCCTACTTAGCCTTGCATCGCCTTTCTTTCCTTGCGTCGCCTTTCTGCTCGTTCCTGCGATCCCTTGCGTCGCCTTTCTTTCCGTTCCTACTTTCCCTTGCTTCGCCTTACTTCCCTTGCGTCTCCTTTCTTCCCTTTCCTACTTTCCCTTGCATCGCCTTTCTTTCCTGACGTCGCCTTTCCTCCCGTTGCTGCTTTTCCTTGCGCCTCCTTTCTTCCCTTGCGTCTCCTTTCTTCCCTTTCCTACTTCCCCTTGCATTGCCTTTCTTTCCTTGCGTCGCCTTTCTTCTCGTTCCTGCGATCCCTTGCGGCGCCTTTCTTTCCGTTCCTACTTTCCCTTGCATCGCCTTTCTTCCCTTCCGTAGCATTTCTTTCCGTTCCTCCTTTCCCTTGCATCGCCATTCTTCCCGTTCCTCCTTTCCCTTGCATCGCCTTTCTTCCCATTCCTGCTTTCCCTTGCTTTGCCTATCTTCTCGTTCCTACATTCCCTTCCGACGCCTTACTTCCCGTATCTGCTTTCTCTTGCGTCGCCTTTCTTTCCATGCATCGCCTTTCTTCCCTTGCATTGCCTTTCTTCCCTTCCGTCGCCTTCCTTCCCGTGCGTCGCCATTCAAACCGTTACTGCTTTACCGTGCGTCGCCTTTCATCCCTTGCGTCGCATTTCTTCCCGTTCCTGCTTTCCCTTGCGTCGCCTTTCTTCCCGTTCCTGCATTCCCTACCGTCGCCTTTCTTCCCTTCCGTCGCCTTTCTTCCCGTTCGAGCGATCCCTTGCGTCGCCTTACTTCTCTTGCGTTGCCTTTCTTCTCTAGCGTCGCCTTGCTTCCCCTGCATCGCCTTTCTTCCCTTGCATCGCCTTTCTTCCCATTCCTGCTTTCCCTTGCATCGCCTTTCTTCCCTTGCGTCGCCTTTCTTACCTTTCCTGCTTTCGCTTGCGTCGCCTATTTTCCCTTGCATCGCCTTTCTTCCCGTTCCTACTTTCCCTTGCGTCGACTTTCTTTCCGCGCGTTGCCTTTCTTCTCGTTCCTGCTTCCCCTTGCGCTGCCCTTCTTCCCTTTCCGGCTTTCCCTTGCGTCGCCTTTATTACCATTCCTGCTTTCCCTCGCGTCGCCTTTCTTCCCATTCTTGCTTTCCCTCGCGTCGCCATTCTTCCCCTGCGTCGCCTTTCTTCCCTTGCGTCGCCTTTCTTACCGTTCCTGCATACCCTTGCGTCGCCTTTCTTCCCATTCCTGCTTTCCCTTGCATCGCCTTTCTTCCCTTGCGTCGCCTTTCTTACCTTTCCTGCTTTCCCGTGCGTCGCCTTTCTTCCCTTGCATCTCCTTTCTTCCCTTGCTTCGCCTTTCTTCCCTTTCCTGCTTTCCCTTGCCTCGCCTTTCTGCCCTTGCGTCGCCTTTCTTACCATTCTTGCTTTCCCTCGCGTCGCCTTTCTTCCCCTGCGTCGCCTTTCTTCCCTTGCGTTGCCTTTCTTCCCGTTCCTGCTTTCCCTTGCCACGCATTTCTTCCCGTTCCTGCTTTCTCTTGCGTCGCCTGTCTTCCTGTTCCTCCTTTCCCTTGCATCGCCTTTCTTCCCTTGCGTCGCCTTTCTTCCCGTTCCTGATTTCCCTTGCGTCGCCTTGCTTCCCTTGCATCGCCTATCTTCCCTTGCATCGCCTTTCTTCCCTTGCGTAGCCTTTCTTTCCATTCCTGATTTCCCTTGCGTCGCCTTGCTTCCCTCGCGTCGCCTTTCTTCCCTTGCGTCGCCTTTCTTCCCTTGCGTCGCCTTTCTTACCGTTCCTGCATTCCCTTGCGTCGCCTTTCTTCTCGTTCCTGCTTTCCCGTGCTTCGCCTTTCTTCCTGTTCCTGCTTCCCCTTGCGTCGCCTGGCCTCCCCTGCATCGCCTTTCTTCCCTTGCGTCGCCTTTCTACCCTTCCGTCGCCTTTCTTACCATTCCTGCTTTCGCTTGCGTCAGCTTTCTTCCCATGCATCTCCTTTCTTCCCGTTCCTGCTTTCCCTGTCGCCGCCTTTCTTCCCTTGCGTCTCCTTTCTTCCCTTTCCTACTTTTCCTTGCATCGCCTTTCTTACCTTGCGTCGCCTTTCTTCTCCTTCCTGCGATCCCTTGCGTCGCCTTTCTTCCCGTTCCTACTTTCCCTTGCTTCAACTTCCTTCCCTTGCGTCGCCTTTCTTCCAATTCCTGCTTTCCCTTGCGTCGCCTTTCTTCCCTTGCGTAGCCTTTCTTCCCTTGCATCGCCTTTCTTACCGTTCCTCCTTTCCCTTGCATCGCCTTTCTTCCCATTCCTGCTTTCCCTTGCGTCGCCTTTCTTCCCATTCCAGCATTCCCTTGCATCGCCTCTCTACCCTTGCGTCGCCTTTCTTACCATTCCTGCTTACCCTTGCTTCGCCTTTCTTCTCGTTCCTGCTTTCCCTTCCGAAGCCTTATTTCCCATTTCTGCTTTCCCTTGCGTCGCCTTTCCTCCCGTTTCTGCATTCTCTTGCGTCGCCCTGCTTTCCCTTGCCACGCCTTTCTTCCCGTTCCTGCTTTCACGTGTGTCGCCATTCTTCCCTTGCGTCGCCTTTCTTCCCTTGCATCGCATTTCTTCCCGTTCCTCCTTTCCCTTGCATCGCCTTTCTTGCCTTCCGTCACCATTCTTCCCGTTCGTGCGTTCCCTTGCGTCGCCTTTCTTCTGTTGCGTTGCCTTTCTTCCCTTGCGCCGCCTTTCTTCCCATTCCAGCATTCCCATGCATCGCCTTTCTTCCCTTGCATCGCCTTTCGTCCCTTGCGTCGCCTTTCTTCCCATTCCTGCTTTCCCTTGCGTCGCATTTCATTCCCTTGCATCGCCTTTCTTACCATTCCTGCTTTCCCTCGCGTCGCCTTTCTTCCCCTGCGTCGCCTTTCTTCCCTTGCGTCGCCTTTCTTACCGTTCCTGCATTCCCTTGCTTCGCCTTTCTTCTCGTTCCTGCTTTCCCGAGCGTCGCCTTTCTTCCTGTTCCTGCTTTCCCGTGCGTCGCCTTTCTTCCTGTTCCTGCTTTCCCTTGCGTCAGCTTTCTTCTCGTTCCTGCTTTCCCGTACGTCTCCTTTCTTCCTGTTCCTGCATTCCCTTGCGTCACCTTTCCACCCGTTCCTGCTTTACCTTGCGTCAGCTTTCTTCCCATGCATCTCCTTTCTTCCCGTTCCTGCTTTCCGTTGCGCCGCCTTTCTTCCCTTGCGTCTCCTTTCTTTCCGTTCCTGCGTTCCCTTGCGTCGCCGTTCTACCCTTCCGACGCCTTTCTTACCATTCCTGCTTTCCCTTGCATCGCCTATCTTCCCTTGCGTCGCCTTTCTTCTCTTTCCTGCTTTCCCTTGCGTCGCCTTTCCTCCCGTTCCTGCTTACCCTTGCGTCGACTTTCTTTCCGCCCGTCGCCTTTCTTCTCATTGCTGCTTTCCCTTGTGTTGCGTTTCTTCTCGTTCCTGCTTTCCTTTCCGTCGCCATTCTTCCCCTTCCTGCTTTACCGTGCGACGCCTTTCCACCCTTCCGTCGCCTTTCTTCCCGTTCCTGCTTTCCCTTGCGTCGCGTTCCTTCCCTTGCGTCGCGTTATTACCCTTGCGTCGCCTTTCATCCCGTTCCTGCTTTCCCTTGCGTCACCTTGCTTCCCTTGCGTCGCCTTTCTTCCCTTGCGAAGCCCTTCTTCCCTTGCGTCGCCTTTCTTCCCGTTCCTGCTTTTCCTTGCGCCGCCTTTCTTCCCTTGCGTCTCCTTTCTTCCCTTTCCTACTTAGCCTTGCATCGCCTTTCTTTCCTTGCGTCGCCTTTCTTCTCGTTCCTGCGATCCCTTGCGTCGCCTTTCTTTCCGTTCCTACTTTCCCTTGCTACGCCTTACTTCCCTTGCGTCTCCTTTCTTCCCTTTCCTACTTTCCCTTGCATCGCCTTTCTTTCCTGACGTCGCCTTTCCTCCCGTTGCTGCTTTTCCTTGCGCCTCCTTTCTTCCCTTGCGTCTCCTTTCTTCCCTTTCCTACTTCCCCTTGCATTGCCTTTCTTTCCTTGCGTCGCCTTTCTTCTCGTTCCTGCGATCCCTTGCGGCGCCTTTCTTTCCGTTCCTACTTTCCCTTGCATCGCCTTTCTTCACTCCCGTAGCATTTCTTTCCGTTCCTCCTTTCCCTTGCATCGCCATTCTTCCCGTTCCTCCTTTCCCTTGCATCGCCTTTCTTCCCATTCCTGCTTTCCCTTGCTTTGCCTATCTTCTCGTTCCTACATTCCCTTCCGACGCCTTACTTCCCGTATCTGCTTTCTCTTGCGTCACCTTTCTTTCCATGCATCGCCTTTCTTCCCTTGCACCGCCTTTCTTCCCTTCCGTCGCCTTCCTTCCCGTGCGTCGCCATTCAAACCGTTACTGCTTTACCGTGCGTCGCCTTTCATCCCTTGCGTCGCATTTCTTCCCGTTCCTGCTTTCCCTTGCGTCGCCTTTCTTCCCGTTCCTGCATTCCCTACCGTCGCCTTTCTTCCCTTCCGTCGCCTTTCTTCCCGTTCGAGCGATCCCTTGCGTCGCCTTACTTCTCTTGCGTTGCCTTTCTTCTCTAGCGTCGCCTTGCTTCCCCTGCATCGCCTTTCTTCCCTTGCGTCGCCTTTCTTACCTTTCCTGCTTTCGCTTGCGTCGCCTATTTTCCCTTGCATCGCCTTTCTTCCCGTTCCTACTTTCCCTTGCGTCGACTTTCTTTCCGCGCGTTGCCTTTCTTCTCGTTCCTGCTTTCCCTTGCGCTGCCTTTCTTCCCTTTCCGGCTTTCCCTTGCGTCGCCTTTATTACCATTCCTGCTTTCCCTCGCGTCGCCTTTCTTCCCATTCTTGCTTTCCCTCGCGTCGCCTTTCTTCCCCTGCGTCGCCTTTCTTCCCTTGCGTCGCCTTTCCTACCGTTCCTGCATTCCCTTGCGTCGCCTTTCTTCTCGTTCCTGCTTTCCCGTGCGTCGCCTTTCTTCCCTTGCATCTCCTTTCTTCCCTTGCTTCGCCTTTCTTCCCTTTCCTGCTTTCCCTTGCCTCGCCTTTCTGCCCTTGCGTCGCCTTTCTTACCATTCTTGCTTTCCCTCGCGTCGCCTTTCTTCCCCTGCGTCGCCTTTCTTCCCTTGCGTTGCCTTTCTTCCCGTTCCTGCTTTCCCTTGCCACGCCTTTCTTCCCGTTTCTGCTTTCCCTTGCGCCGCCTTTCTTCCCCTGCGTCGCCTATCTTCCCTTGCATCGCCTTTTTTCCCCTACCTGCTTTCCCGTGCGTCGCCTTTCTTCCCTGGCGTCGCCTTTCTTCCCGTTCCTGCATTCCCTTGCGTCGCCTTGCTTCCCTTGCATCGCCTATCTTCCCTTGCATCGCCTTTCTTCCCTTGCGTAGCCTTTCTTACCATTCCTGATTTCCCTTGCGTCGCCTTGCTTCCCTCGCGTCGCCTTTCTTCCCTTGCGTCGCCTTTCTTCCCTTGCGTCGCCTTTCTTACCGTTCCTGCATTCCCTTGCGTCGCCTTTCTTCTCGTTCCTGCTTTCCCGTGCGTCGCCTTTCTTCCTGTTCCTGCTTCCCCTTGCGTCGCCTGGCCTCCCCTGCATCGCCTTTCTTCCCTTGCGTCGCCTTTCTACCCTTCCGTCGCCTTTCTTACCATTCCTGCTTTCGCTTGCGTCAGCTTTCTTCCCATGCATCTCCTTTCTTCCCGTTCCTGCTTTCCCTGTCGCCGCCTTTCTTCCCTTGCGTCTCCTTTCTTCCCTTTCCTACTTTTCCTTGCATCGCCTTTCTTACCTTGCGTCGCCTTTCTTCTCCTTCCTGCGATCCCTTGCGTCGCCTTTCTTCCCGTTCCTACTTTCCCTTGCTTCAACTTCCTTCCCTTGCGTCGCCTTTCTTCCAATTCCTGCTTTCCCTTGCGTCGCCTTTCTTCACTTGCGTAGCCTTTCTTCCCTTGCATCGCCTTTCTTACCGTTCCTCCTTTCCCTTGCATCGCCTTTCTTCCCGTTCCTGCTTTCCCTTGCGTCGCCTTTCTTCCCATTCCAGCATTCCCTTGCATCGCCTCTCTACCCTTGCGTCGCCTTTCTTACCATTCCTGCTTACCCTTGCTTCGCCTTTCTTCTCGTTCCTGCTTTCCCTTCCGAAGCCTTATTTCCCATTCCTGCTTTCCCTTGCGTCGCCTTTCCTCCCTTGCGTCGCCTTTCTTCCCGCTCCTGCTTTCCCTTGCGTCACCTTACTTCTCGTTCCTGCTTTCCCTTGCGTCGCCTTTCCTCCCGTTCCTGCTTTCCCTTGCGTCAGCTTTCTTCCCATGCATCTCCTTTCTTCCCGTTCCTACTTTCCCTTGCTTCAACTTCCTTCCCTTGCGTCGCCTTTCTTCCAATTCCTGCTTTCCCTTGCGTCGCCTTTCTTCACTTGCGTAGCCTTTCTTCCCTTGCATCGCCTTTCTTACCGTTCCTCCTTTCCCTTGCATCGCCTTTCTTCCCGTTCCTGCTTTCCCTTGCGTCGCCTTTCTTCCCATTCCAGCATTCCCTTGCATCGCCTCTCTACCCTTGCGTCGCCTTTCTTACCATTCCTGCTTACCCTTGCTTCGCCTTTCTTCTCGTTCCTGCTTTCCCTTCCGAAGCCTTATTTCCCATTTCTGCTTTCCCTTGCGTCGCCTTTCCTCCCGTTTCTGCATTCTCTTGCGTCGCCCTGCTTTCCCTTGCCACGCCTTTCTTCCCGTTCCTGCTTTCACGTGTGTCGCCATTCTTCCCTTGCGTCGCCTTTCTTCCCTTGCATCGCATTTCTTCCCGTTCCTCCTTTCCCTTGCATCGCCTTACTTCCCTTCCGTCACCATTCTTCCCGTTCGTGCGTTCCCTTGCGTCGCCTTTCTTCTGTTGCGTTGCCTTTCTTCCCTTGCGCCGCCTTTCTTCCCATTCCAGCATTCCCTTGCATCGCCTTTCTTCCCTTGCATCGCCTTTCGTCCCTTGCGTCGCCTTTCTTCCCATTCCTGCTTTCCCTTGCGTCGCATTTCATTCCCTTGCATCGCCTTTCTTACCATTCCTGCTTTCCCTCGCGTCGCCTTTCTTCCCCTGCGTCGCCTTTCTTCCCTTGCGTCGCCTTTCTTACCGTTCCTGCATTCCCTTGCGTCGCCTTTCTTCTCGTTCCTGCTTTCCCGAGCGTCGCCTTTCTTCCTGTTCCTGCTTTCCCGTGCGTCGCCTTTCTTCCTGTTCCTGCTTTCCCTTGCGTCAGCTTTCTTCTCGTTCCTGCATTCCCGTACGTCTCCTTTCTTCCTGTTCCTGCATTCCCTTGCGTCACCTTTCCACCCGTTCCTGCTTTCCCTTGCGTCAGCTTTCTTCCCATGCATCTCCTTTCTTCCCGTTCCTGCTTTCCGTTGCGCCGCCTTTCTTCCCTTGCGTCTCCTTTCTTCCCTTTCCTACTTTCCCTTGCGTCGCCTTTCTTCTCTTGCGTCGCCTTTCTTCTCGTTCCTGCTTTCCCTTGCGTAGCCTTTCTACCCTTCCGTCGCCTTTCTTACCATTCCTGCTTTCCCTTGTGTCGTCTTTCTTCCCTTGCGGAGCCTTTCTTAGCGTTCCTGCTTTCCCTTGCGTCACCGTCCTTCTCGTTCCTGCTTTCCCTTTAGTCAGCTTTCTTCACATTCCTGCTTTCCCGTGCGTCGCATTTCTTCCTGTTCCTGCTTTCCCTTGCGTCGCCATTCTACCCTTCCGTCGCCTTTCTTACCATTCCTGCTTTCCCTTGCGTCGCCTATCTTCCCTTGCGTCGCCTTTCTTCCCGCTCCTGCTTTCTCTTGCGTCACCTTACTTCTCGTTCCTGCTTTCCCTTGCGTCGCCTTTCCTCCCGTTCCTGCTTTCCCTTGCGTCAGCTTTCTTCCCATGCATCTCCTTTCTTCCCGTTCCTGCTTTCCCTTGTGCCGCCTTTCTTCCCTTGCGTCGCCTTTCTTCCCTTTCCTGCTTTCCCTTGCGTCGCCTTTCTACCCTTCCGTCGCTTTTCTTCTCGTTCCTTCTTTCCCTTGCGTCATCTTTCTTCTCGTTCCTCCTTTCCCTTGCTTCGACTTCCTTTCCGTGCGTCGCCTTGCTTCTCGTTCCTGCTTTCCCTTGCGTCGCCTTTCTTCGCTTGCGTTGCCCTTCTTCCCTTGCATCGCCTTTCTTCCCGTTCCTGCTTACCCTTGCCAAGCCTTTCTTCTTGTTCCTGCTTTCCCTTGCCATGCCTTTCTTCTTGTTCCTGCTTTCCCTTGCCACGCCTTTCTTCCCCTGCGTCGCCTTTCTTCCCTCGCATCGCCTTTTTTCCCCTTCCTGCTTCCCCGTGCGTCGCCTTTCTTCCCTTGCATATCGCCTTTCTTCCCTCGCGTCGCCTTTCTTCCCGTTCCTGCTTTCCCTTCCGTCGCCTTTCTTCCCGTTCCTGCTTTCCCTTCCATCGCCTTTCTTCCCTTGCGTCTCCTTTCTTCCCGTTCCTGATTTCCCTTGCATCGCCTTTCTTCCCTTGTGTCGCCTTGCTTCCCTCGCGTCGCCTTGCTTCCCTCGCGTCGCCTTTCTTCCCGTTCCTGCGTTCCCTTGCGTCGCCGTTCTACCCTTCCGACGCCTTTCTTACCATTCCTGCTTTCCCTTGCATCGCCTATCTTCCCTTGCGTCGCCTTTCTTCTCTTTCCTGCTTTCCCTTGCGTCGCCTTTTCTCCCGTTCCTGCTTTCCCTTGCGTCGACTTTCTTTCCGCCCGTCACCTTTCTTCTCATTGCTGCTTTCCCTTGTGTTGCGTTTCTTCTCGTTCCTGCTTTCCTTTCCGTCGCCATTCTTCCCCTTCCTGCTTTACCGTGCGACGCCTTTCCACCCTTCCGTCGCCTTTCTTCCCGTTCCTGCTTTCCCTTGCGTCGCGTTCCTTCCCTTGCATCGCGTTATTACCCTTGCGTCGCCTTTCATCCCGTTCCTGCTTTCCCTTGCGTCACCTTGCTTCCCTTGCGTCGCCTTTCTTCCCTTGCGAAGCCCTTCTTCCCTTGCGTCGCCTTTCTTCCCGTTCCTGCTTTTCCTTGCGCCGCCTTTCTTCTCTTGCGTCTCCTTTCTTCCCTTTCCTACTTAGCCTTGCATCGCCTTTCTTTCCTTGCGTCGCCTTTCTTCTCGTTCCTGCGATCCCTTGCGTCGCCTTTCTTTCCGTTCCTACTTTCCCTTGCTTCGCCTTACTTCCCTTGCGTCTCCTTTCTTCCCTTTCCTACTTTCCCTTGCATCGCCTTTCTTTCCTGACGTCGCCTTTCCTCCCGTTGCTGCTTTTCCTTGCGCCTCCTTTCTTCCCTTGCGTCTCCTTTCTTCCCTTTCCTACTTCCCCTTGCATTGCCTTTCTTTCCTTGCGTCGCCTTTCTTCTCGTTCCTGCGATCCCTTGCGGCGCCTTTCTTTCCGTTCCTACTTTCCCTTGCATCGCCTTTCTTCCCTTCCGTAGCATTTCTTTCCGTTCCTCCTTTCCCTTGCATCGCCATTCTTCCCGTTCCTCCTTTCCCTTGCATCGCCTTTCTTCCCATTCCTGCTTTCCCTTGCTTTGCCTATCTTCTCGTTCCTACATTCCCTTCCGACGCCTTACTTCCCGTATCTGCTTTCTCTTGCGTCGCCTTTCTTTCCATGCATCGCCTTTCTTCCCTTGCATCGCCTTTCTTCCCTTCCGTCGCCTTCCTTCCCGTGCGTCGCCATTCAAACCGTTACTGCTTTACCGTGCGTCGCCTTTCATCCCTTGCGTCGCATTTCTTCCCGTTCCTGCTTTCCCTTGCGTCGCCTTTCTTCCCGTTCCTGCATTCCCTACCGTCGCCTTTCTTCCCTTCCGTCGCCTTTCTTCCCGTTCGTGCTGTCATGGTTTTGGTTTTTTTTTGATTTTCAGTATTCCACATCAAAACATCATGTACTGGAATTAAAGTGTTAATGGTCTAATTCTATATACCTATCCCTATTCATTACGGAAGTCATGGGATCTGACCCTTCCGGGGGGCGGGGGGCGGTCTCTTACTGCCTGGCAGTGGGTGCTGGAGGGTGCTTTCCTAGCCGTTCCAAGCTTTTTCAGGTTTGACTCGGTCTCGGGAACTCTCTCTCATATCTTATTTGATTTATTAGACTCAATTTCAATTAGATTGTATTATATTGTATTATTTTGCATTCCGATATCATAGTTAGTAAAATAAGTTTACCTCCATAGATTTTTGCCGCTGTTTTTTTCCCTTTTCCCCCTTCCTTCCCATTTTGTGGGGCCAGGCAGGGGGTGGGGAGGGCAGGGGCCTACTGCCCCCCTGTCACGGGCATAAACTGATCTGGTTAAATCCGTGACAGATTTTGGTGGAGAATGCGGGCATAGCTGCTTTTTTTTTGTGTGTGTTTTTGGCTCTTAGAAGGAATCTCGCTCTCTGCTCTTAGAGAGCTTCGTTAGGGAGCATTATCAGTAGTTCAGGTTTTTGTGCTGGAAAACTTGACCTTGAAAGACCAGGCATACTGCCAGTATTCTGGGATATTTGTAAACTTTGAGCACTGCTTAGTCTGGGTAGTGCCTTTTTTTTCCTTTCCCCCCCCTCTTGTTAGTTTCAATCCATTAACCCTTTTTGAGCAGAAACCAGCGATGAACCCACTCTTTTTCGTGGGAGCGCTGAGGAGGGGATTCAAAGCTATGGTGTTCTTCGCGAACTACTGGCCAATCATCAATGTCATGTTTACTTGTTGTGGAGTTGTGTACGTATATAATCTAATAAGGGGACTGACGGAGACGCCTGTATGGTACCTATATTGGTACCTAAATGCAATGTCTAATATGGATTTTGACACTTGCATCCCGGATGGAATGGCTAATTTCACAAGCAACTACATCCCAAATGGAATAACTAATTTTACAAACCACACAATGTTCAAACCAGTTTCCAGGTTTTCCTTTCGGTTTATCAGACGTTACTCCAATGCTGAGTTAATTTCCATGCTTGTGGTCGCACTAGTCCTGTTCATATCAGTCTTCCTGAATGTATTTCTATACAGGACTGTAAGGACCATAATTAAGCAGAAGGAGTCTCCTCCAAAACCAGAGAATGCTGACTGGCAGGGAATATGGAGAGGTTTAGGACAAATCTTAGAAGCATGGGGACCCGCAATGTCATGGAATTTCACTCTTGAGCACCTGTGGGATCCCCAGAAACTTAGCCAGTATTTGAGACAGGGGCAGTGCGGCTCAGGTAAATCTAAGGAGGTACAACTTATTTGGGGTTTGGCTTGTGCTTACCGTGCCATATATAATACTGTTTTGGAGAGAGAGAGTTTCCGAGCTGAGGTTCAAGCCAAAGGGGAGGATCTCCGAGTCAAATCTGATCAATTACAGGAGACACCAGTAACAATATCAGTTGCCCCTGTGGAAGGCAAGAAATGGAAGCGAGTGTCCTCGCGTCTAGAACGAAAAAAAGAAGAAGAGGAGGAGGAGGTGGAGGAAGATCCAGGTGAGGGGCCCTCCTCGTAACCACCAAAATCAAGAAAGGCAAAAGGAAAAACGAAGAGACATGCAGAAGAGAGTGATGAAGAGGAAGTTTCTATTACTACTCGTCGGCCTCTGAAGATGACTGAAATCCAAGGCTCAAGAAAGGAATTCATACGGCACCCAAATGAAACTATCGTTTCCTGGTTAGTTCGCTGCTGGGACAGCGGGGCCAGTAGCTTGTCTCTAGATGGTAATGAAGCTCGCCAACTAGGAGCCATTGCCAGAAATCCAGCTATTGACAGAGCAATTAGTCGATGTCTGGATGAGGCTGCCTCCCTCTGGGAACGAATATTAGTGGCCGTGAAGGAAAGGTACCCCTTCAAAAGCGGCTTGAAGCCTGTGACGAAAAGATGGGATACAGTTGAACAGGGTATCCAGTATTTGAGGGAAATGGCCGTGGTGGAAATGTTGTATGACCCTAACTGTGTTTTTAGTGACCCACAAAGCCATGATCCTGAGAAAGTGAGGACAACGCGTGAAATGTGGCAACAACTCACATCAACAGCACCAGCCAGATACGCCCCTGCACTATTGGCAGCATCTGACAGATACGAGGACCAACAGAGAAGCCCCTTAGTTTTTGAATTGATTCTTACGCTCCAAAGCTATGAACAACAGCTACCCCCAACTCGCGCCGCCATCGCCGCCATCTCACAAATGACGGAGCAACTGAATAAAGTGCAAGAGCAAGTGTCTTCACTGATAAATCGTGACAAACCTGTAGAAGTATCAGAAACGCTTGATGAAGGTCAGAATAGTCAAAAGAGTCTACTGAAGGAGATGAAGGAGATGATGGAACAAATGTGGATCCAACTAACTAAAGACGACGAACCCTCCTTCTCAGGTGCAAAATCAAAAATCTCAGCTGTTAGAGGCAAACGCTCTCCAGCTCCAGGAAGGAATCCTACATCGCGACTTGCCTTGTGGCGTTACTTACGTGACCATGGAGAAGACATGAGGAAGTGGCACGACCAAGCTACTCACGTACTACGAGCACGGGTGAGAGAATTACAAAGCAGACCAACCGCCAGTGCAGTTGCTCCGGTTACCACAGGTAATGAATAGAGGGGCCCTGCCCTCAGTCAGGGGGGGGAAAGGGATAATAGAGTTTATTGGACTGTGTGGATCCGATGGCCTGGCACATCAGAACCACTGAAATATAAGGCATTGGTGGATACCGGTGCACAGTGCACTCTGATGCCCTCGACTTATGAAGGGACAGAATCAATCCATATTTCTGGAGTGACTGGGGGCTCTCAAGAATTGACTGTGTTGGAGGCCGAGATAAGCCTCACTGGTAGGAACTGGCAAAAGCACCCTATTGTGACTGGTCCAGGGGCTCCATGTATACTTGGTATTGATTACCTCAGAAGGGGGCATTTCAAGGATCCTAAGGGGTATCGATGGGCCTTTGGAATAGCTGCTGTAGACACAAACAACATTAAGCAGCTGTCTGTTTTGCCTGGCCTGTCAGAAGATCCGTCTGTTGTGGGGTTGCTACAAGTAAAAGAGCAACAGGTACCAATTGCTACAAAAACGGTGCACAGACGGCAGTACCGCACCAACAGGGATTCCTTGCTCCCCATTCATAAGTTGATTCGTCAACTAGAGAGTCAGGGAGTGATCAGCAAAACTCACTCGCCTTTTAACAGCCCCATATGGCCAGTGCGTAAAGCCAGTGGAGGATGGAGGCTGACGGTGGACTACCGTGGCCTGAATGAAGTCACACCCCCACTGAGTGCTGCTGTGCCGGACATGTTAGAACTCCAGTATGAACTGGAGTCAAAAGCAGCCAAATGGTATGCCACCATTGACATTGCTAATGCCTTTTTCTCCATTCCTTTGGCCAAAGAATGTAGGCCACAGTTCGCTTTCACCTGGAGGGGTGTTCAGTATACTTGGAACCGTTTGCCCCAGGGGTGGAAACACAGCCCGACCATTTGCCATGGGTTGATTCAAACTGCACTGGAACAGGGCAGTGCCCCTGAGCACTTGCAGTATATTGATGACATCGTTGTGTGGGGCGATACAGCAGAAGAAGTCTTCACAAAAGGAGAGCGAATAATCCAGATTCTTCTGCGTGCTGGTTTTGCTATTAAGCGGAGCAAAGTGAAAGGACCTGCTCAGGAGATTCAGTTCCTGGGTATAAAGTGGCAAGATGGCCGTCGTCACATCCCGACAGATGTGATCGACAAAATATCTGCTATGTCTCCACCCACTAGTAAGAAAGAGACACAATCTTTTTTGGGTGTAGTGGGCTTTTGGAGAATGCATGTTCCAAACTATAGCTTCATTGTAAACCCCCTTTATCATGTGACGCGAATGAAGAATGACTTTACATGGGGTCCTGAGCAGCAGCAGGCTTTTGAACAGATTAAACAGGAGATAGCCCGTGCCGTGGCCTTAGGGCCAGTACGGACAGGGCAGGATGTAAAGAACATCCTCTATACTGCTGCTGGAGAGAAAGGTCCCACTTGGAGTTTGTGGCAAAGAGCCTCAGGAGAGACCCGAGGCCGACCCCTAGGATTCTGGAGTCGGGCCTACAGGGGGTCGGAAGGAGGCTACACTCCAACCGAAAAGGAGATCTTAGCCGCATATGAGGGGGTTCGGGCTGCTTCTGAAGTGGTCGGTACTGAAACACAGCTTCTTCTGGCACCTCGACTACCAGTGCTGAACTGGATGTTTAAAGGAAAGGTTCCCCCCACCCATCACGCAACTGATGCCACTTGGAGTAAGTGGATTGCGTTGATTACACAACGAGCGCGGATGGGGAACCTCAGCCGTCCAGGAATCCTAGAGGTCATCATGGACTGGCCTGAAGGTAGAAAGTTTGGAACATCACCAGCAGAAGAAGTATCACGAGCTAAAGAGGCCCCACCATACAACGAATTACCAGAAAATGAAAGAAAATATGCCCTGTTCACTGATGGATCGTGTCGTATTGTGGGAAAGCATCGCAGATGGAAATCTGCTGTGTGGAGCCCCACACGACAAGTTGCAGAGGCCACCGAAGGGAAAGGAGAATCAAGCCAATTTGCAGAGGTAAAGGCTGTCCAACTGGCCTTGGATGTTGCTGAACGGGAGAGGTGGCCAATGCTTTATCTTTACACTGACTCATGGATGGTGGCAAATGCTCTATGGGGGTGGTTACAGCAGTGGGAGCAAAATAACTGGCAAAGAAGGGGTAAACCTATTTGGGCTGCTGAACTGTGGAAAGATATTGCTGCCCGAATAAAGAATATGGTCGTGAAGGTACGCCATGTAGATGCTCATGTGCCCAAGAGTCGGGCTACTGAAGAACAGCAAAATAACCACCAGGTGGACCGAGCTGCCAAAATTGAGGTGGCTCAGATAGACCTGGACTGGCAGAACAAGGGTGAATTATTTCTAGCCCGGTGGGCTCATGAGACCTCGGGCCATCAGGGGAGAGATGCAACATATAAGTGGGCTAGAGACCGAGGGGTGGACTTAACTATGGATGCAATTGCACAGGTTATTCATGACTGTGAAACATGTGCCATAATCAAACAAGCCAAGAGGATGAAACCACTCTGGGAGGAAGGGCGATGGCAAAAGTACAAATACGGAGAGGCATGGCAGGTTGATTATATCACTTTGCCACGATCCCACAGTGGTAAGTGTTATGTGCTTACCATGGTGGAGGCAACCACTGGGTGGCTTGAAACATATGCAGTACCCCATGCTACCGCCCGAAACACCATACTAGGTCTTGAGAAACAAGTCCTTTGGCGACATGGCACCCCAGAAAGAATTGAGTCAGATAATGGGACTCATTTCAAAAATTCTCTTGTAAATACTTGGGCCAAAGATCATGGCATTGAGTGGATTTACCATATTCCCTACCATGCACCAGCCTCTGGTAAAATTGAACGATACAATGGGTTGTTAAAAACTATGCTGAAAGCAATGGGTGGCGGAACATTTAAGCACTGGGAGAAGCATTTGGCAGAAGCCACCTGGTTAGTCAATACCAGAGGATCTATCAATCGTGATGGTCCTACCCAATCCAGCTCCCTACATACCGTAGAGGGAGATAAGGTCCCTGTTGTACATGTAAAGAGCATGTTGGGAAAAGCAGTTTGGGTTCTTCCAGCTTCTGGAAAGGGCAAACCTCTCCGCGGTACGGTTTTTGCCCAGGGACCTGGGTCCACGTGGTGGGTAATGCAGAAGAATGGGGATGTTCAATGTGTACCACAAGGAAATTTGATGCTGGGGGAGTGCAGACAGTAATTCTATGTATATGTATATAGACGTGTGTGTGTGTGATGCATTTTTAATCTTTGTTTTGTTTGTATGTATATATATGTATATATATTAAGCATGATGTAGTGATGTAGAATAAGGGGTGGAATGTCATGGTTTTGGTTTTTTTTTGATTTTCAGTATTCCACATCAAAACATCATGTACTGGAATTAAAGTGTTAATGGTCTAATTCTATATACCTATCCCTATACATTACGGAAGTCATGGGATCTGACCCTTCCGGGGGGCGGGGGGCGGTCTCTTACTGCCTGGCAGTGGGTGCTGGAGGGTGCTTTCCTAGCCGTTCCAAGCTTTTTCAGGTTTGACTCGGTCTCGGGAACTCTCTCTCATATCTTATTTGATTTATTAGACTCAAATTCAATTAGATTGTATTATATTGTATTATTTTGCATTCCGATATCATAGTTAGTAAAATAAGTTTACCTCCATAGATTGTTGCCGCTGTTTTTTTCCCTTTTCCCCCTTCCTTCCCATTTTGTGGGGCCAGGCAGGGGGTGGGGAGGGCAGGGGCCTACTGCCCCCCTGTCACGGGCATAAACTGATCTGGTTAAATCCGTGACACGTGCGTTCCCTTGCGTCGCCTTACTTCTCTTGCGTTGCCTTTCTTCTCTAGCGTCGCCTTGCTTCCCCTGCATCGCCTTTCTTCCCTTGCATCGCCTTTCTTCCCTTGCATCGCCTTTCTTCCCATTCCTGCTTTCCCTTGCATCGCCTTTCTTCCCTTGCGTCGCCTTTCTTACCTTTCCTGCTTTCGCTTGTGTCGCCTATTTTCCCTTGCATCGCCTTTCTTCCCGTTCCTACTTTCCCTTGCGTCGACTTTCTTTCCGCGCGTTGCCTTTCTTCTCGTTCCTGCTTTCCCTTGCGCTGCCTTTCTTTCCTTTCCGGCTTTCCCTTGCGTCGCCTTTATTACCATTCCTGCTTTCCCTCGCGTCGCCTTTCTTCCCATTCTTGCTTTCCCTCGCGTCGCCTTTCTTCCCCTGCGTCGCCTTTCTTCCCTTGCGTCGCCTTTCTTACCGTTCCTGCATTCCCTTGCGTCGCCTTTCTTCTCGTTCCTGCTTTCCCGTGCGTCGCCTTTCTTCCCTTGCATCTCCTTTCTTCCCTTGCTTCGCCTTTCTTCCCTTTCCTGCTTTCCCTTGCCTCGTCTTTCTGCCCTTGCGTCGCCTTTCTTACCATTCTTGCTTTCCCTCGCGTCGCCTTTCTTCCCCTGCGTCGCCTTTCTTCCCTTGCGTTGCCTTTCTTCCCGTTCCTGCTTTCCCTTGCCACGCCTTTCTTCCCGTTTCTGCTTTCCCTTGCGCCGCCTTTCTTCCCCTGCGTCGCCTATCTTCCCTTGCATCGCCTTTTTTCCCCTACCTGCTTTCCCGTGCGTCGCCTTTCTTCCCTTGCGTCGCCTTTCTTCCCTTGCATCGCATTTCTTCCCGTTCCTGCTTTCTCTTGCGTCGCCTGTCTTCCCGTTCCTCCTTTCCCTTGCATCGCCTTTCTTCCCTTGCGTCGCCTTTCTTCCCGTTCCTGATTTCCCTTGCGTCGCCTTGCTTCCCTTGCATCGCCTATCTTCCCTTGCATCGCCTTTCTTCCCTTGCGTAGCCTTTCTTACCATTCCTGATTTCCCTTGCGTCGCCTTTCTTCCCTTGCGTCGCCTTTCTTACCGTTCCTGCATTCCCTTGCGTCGCCTTTCTTCTCGTTCCTGCTTTCCCGTGCGTCGCCTTTCTTCCTGTTCCTGCTTCCCCTTGCGTCGCCTGGCCTCCCCTCCATCGCCTTTCTTACCTTGCGTCGCCTTTCTACCCTTCCGTCGCCTTTCTTACCATTCCTGCTTTCCCTTGCGTCGCCTATCTTCCCTTGCGTCGCCTATCTTCCCTTGCGTCGCCTTACTTCCCATTCCTGCTTTCCCTTGCGTCGCCTTTCTTCCCTTCCATCGCCTTTCTTACCATTCCTGCTTTCCCTTGCGTCGCCTTACTTCACTTGCGTCGCCTTTCTTCCCTTGCTTCGCCTTTCTTCTCGTTCCTGCTTTCCCTTGCGTCGCCTTTCCTCCTGTTCCTGCTTTCCCTTGCGTCAGCTTTCTACCCATGCATCTCCTTTCTTCCCGTTCCTGCTTTCCCTTGCGTCGCCTTTCTTCCCTTGCGTCGCCTTTCTTCCCGTTCCTACTTTCCCTTGCATCGCCTTTCTTTCCTTGCGTCGCTTTTCTTCTCGTTCCTGCGATCCCTTGCATCATCTTTCTTCTCGTTCCTACTTCCCCTTGCTTCGACTTTCTTTCCGTGCGTGGCCTTGCCTCTCGTTCCTGCTTTCCCTTGGGTCGCCTTTCTTCGCTAGCGTTGCCTTTCTTCCCTTGCATCGCCTTTCTTCCCGTTCCTGCTTTCCCTTGCAACGCCTTTCTTCCCGTTCCTGCTCTCCCTGGCCACGCCTTTCTTCCCCTGCATCGCCTTTCTTCCCTCGCATCGCCTTTTTTCCCCTTCCTGCTTTCCCGTGCGTCGCCTTTCTTCCCTTGCATATCGCCTTTCTTCCCTCGCGTCGCCTTTCTTCCCGTTCCTGCTTTCCCTTTCATCGCCTTTCTTCCCGTTCCTGCGTTCCCTTGCGTGGCCTATCTTCCCTTGCGTCGCATTTCCTCCCGTTCCTGCTTTCTCTTGCGTCGCCTTTCTTCCCGTTCCTGCTTTCCCTTCCATCGCCTTTCTTCCCTTGCCTCTCCTTTATTCCCCTTCATGATTTCCCTTGAGTCGCCTTGCTTCCCTTGCATCGCCTTGCTTCCCTTGCGTCGCCTTGCTTCCCTTTTATCGCCTTTCTTCCCTTGTGTCTCCATTCTTCCCATTCCTGCCTTCCCTTGCGTAGACTTCCTTCCTTTGCGTTGCCTTTCTTCCCGTTCCTTCTTTCCCTTTCCACGCCTTTCTTCCCGTTCCTGCTTTCCCTTGCGTCACCTTTCTTCCTCTGCTTCGCCTTTCTTCCCTTGCATCGCCTTTTTTCCCCATCCAGCTTTCCCGTGCGTCGCCTTTCTTCCCTTGCGTCGCCTATCTTCCCTTGCATCGCCTTTCTTCCCGTTCCTGCTTTCCCTTGCGTCGACTTTCTTTCTGCGCGTCACCTTTCTTCTCGTTCCTGCTTTCCCTTGCGTTGCCTTTCTTCCCTTTCCTGCTTTCCCTTGCGTCGCCTTTCTTTCCGCGCGTCGCCTTTCTTCTCGTTCCTACTTTGCCTTGCGTCGACTTTCTTTCCGCGCGTCGCCTTTCTTCTCGTTCCTGCTTTCCCTTGCGTTGCCTTTCTTCCCTTTCCTGCTTTCCCTTGCGTCAGTTTTCTTCCCATGCATCTCCTTTCTTCCCTTTCCTGCTTTTCCTTGCGCCGCCTTTCTGCCCTTGCGTCTCCTTTCCTCCCTTTCCTACTTTCCCTTGCATCGCCTTTCTTTCCTGGCGTCGCCTTTCTTCCCGTACCTGCTTTTCCTTGCGTCGCCTTTCTTCCCTTGCGTCTCCTTTCTTCCCTTTCCTACTTAGCCTTGCATCGCCTTTCATTCCTTGCGTCGCCTTTCTTCTCGTTCCTGCGATCCCTTGCGTCGCCTTTCTTTCCGTTCCTACTTTCCCTTGCATCGCCTTTCTTCCCTTCCGTAGCATTTCTTTCCGTTCCTCCTTTCCCTTGCATCGCCATTCTTCCCGTTCCTCCTTTCCCTTGCATCGCCTTTCTTCCCATTCCTGCTTTCCCTTGCTTTGCCTTTCTTCTCGTTCCTACATTCCCTTCCAACGCCTTACTTCCCGTATCTGCTTTCTCTTGCGTCGCCTTACTTCTCTTGCGTCGCCTTTCTTCCCTTGCATCGCCTTTCTTCCCTTCCGTCGCCTTCCTTCCCATGCGTCGCCATTCAAACCGTTACTGCTTTACCGTGCGTCGCCTTTCATCCCTAGCGTCGCATTTCTTCCCGTTCCCGCTTTCCCTTGCGTCGCCTTTCTTCCCGTTCCTGCATTCCCTACCGTCGCCTTTCTTCCCTTCCGTCGCCTTTCTTCCCGTTCGTGCGTTCCCTTGCGTCGCCTTACTTCTCTTGCGTTGCCTTTCTTCTCTAGCATCGCCTTACTTCCCCTGCATCGCCTTTCTTCCCTTGCATCGCCTTTCTTCCCTTGCATCGCCTTTCTTCCCATTCCTGCATTCCCTTGCATCGCCTTTCTTCCCTTGCGTCACCTTTCTTACCTTTCCTGCTTTCGCTTGCGTCGCCTATCTTCCCTTGCATCGCCTTTCTTCCCGTTCCTACTTTCCCTTGCGTCGACTTTCTTTCCGCGCGTTGCCTTTCTTCTCGTTCTTGCTTTCCCTTGCGCTGCCTTTCTTCCCTTTCCGGCATTCCCTTGCGTCGCATTTCTTACCATTCCTGCTTTCCCTCGCGTCGCCTTTCTTACCATTCTTGCTTTCCCTCGCGTCGCCTTTCTTCCCCTGCGTCGCCTTTCTTCCCTTGCGTCGCTTTTCTTTCCGTTCCTGCTTTACCTTGCATCGCCTTTCTTCTTGTTCCTGCTTTCCCGTGCGTCGCCTTTCTTCCCTTGCATCTCCTTTCTTCCCTTGCTTCGCCTTTCTTCCCTTTCCTGCTTTCCCTTGCCTCGCCTTTCTGCCCTTGCGTCGCCTTTCTTACCATTCCTGCCTTCCCTTGCATCGCCTTTCTTCCCTTGCGTCGCCTTTCTTCCCTTGCTTCGCCTTTCTTACCGCTTCTGCTTTCCCTTGCGCCACCTTTCTTCTCGCTCCTGCTTTCCCCTGCGTCAGCTTTCTTCCAATGCATCTCCTTTCTTCCTGTTCCTGCTTTCCCTTGCGCCGCATTTCTTCCCTTGCGTCTCCTTTCTTCCCTTTCCTACTTTCCCTTGCATCGCCTTTCTTTCCATGCGTCACCTTTCTTGCAGATCCTGCCTTCCCTTGCGTCGACTTTCTTCCCTTGCGTTGCCTTTCTTCCCGTTCCTGCTTTCCCTTGCCACGCCATTCTTCCCCTGCGTCGCCTGTCTTCCCTTGCATCACCTTTTTTCCCCTACCTGCTTTCCCGTGCGTCGCCTTTCTTCCCTTGCGTCGCCTTTCTTCCCTTGCATCGCATTTCTTCCCGTTCCTGCTTTCTCTTGCGTCGCCTGTCTTCCCGTTCCTCCTTTCCCTTGCATCGCCTTTCTTCCCTTGCGTCGCCTTTCTTCCGGTTCCTGATTTCCCTTGCGTCGCCTTGCTTCCCTTGCATCGCCTATCTTCCCTTGCATCGCCTTTCTTCCCTTGCGTAGCCTTTCTTACCATTCCTGATTTCCCTTGCGTCGCCTTGCTTCCCTTGCATCGCCTATCTTCCCTTGCATCGCCTTTCTTCCCTTGCGTAGCCTTTCTTACCATTCCTGATTTCCCTTGCGTCGCCTTGCTTCCCTCGCGTCGCCTTTCTTCCCCTGCGTCGCCTTTCTTCCCTTGCGTCGCCTTTCTTACCATTCCTGCTTACCCTTGCTTCGCCTTTCTTCTCGTTCCTGCTTTCCCTTCCGAAGTTTATTTCCCATTTCTGATTTCCCTTGCGTCGCCTTGCTTCCCTTGCATCGCCTTTCTTCCCTTGCATCGCCTTTCTTCCCTTGCGTCGCCTTTCTTCCCAATCCTGCTTTCCCTTGCGTCACCTTTCTTCTCGTTCCTGCTTTCCCTTGCGTCGCCTTTCCTCCCGTTCCTGCTTTCCCTTGCGTCAGCTTTCTTCCCATGCATCTCCTTTCTTCCCGTTCCTGCTTTCCCTTGCTTCAACTTCCTTCCCTTGCGTCGCCTTTCTTCCCGTTCCTACTTTCCCTTGCTTCAACTTCCTTCCCTTGCGTCGCCTTTCTTCCAATTCCTGCTTTCCCTTGCGTCGCCTTTCTTCACTTGCGTAGCCTTTCTTCCCTTGCATCGCCTTTCTTACCGTTCCTCCTTTCCCGTGCATCGCCTTTCTTCCCGTTCCTGCTTTCCCTTGCGTCGCCTTTCTTCCCGTTCCTGCTTTCCCTTGCGTAGCCTTTCTACCCTTCCGTCGCCTTTCTTACCATTCCTGCTTTCCCTTGTGTCGTCTTTCTTCCCTTGCGGAGCCTTTCTTAGCGTTCCTGCTTTCCCTTGCGTCACCGTCCTTATCGTTCCTGCTTTCCCTTTAGTCAGCTTTCTTCACATTCCTGCTTTCCCGTGCGTCGCATTTCTTCCTGTTCCTGCTTTCCCTTGCGTCGCCTTGCTTCCCTGGTGTCGGCTTTCTTCCCTTGCATCGCCTTTCTTCCCTTGCGTCGCCTTTCTTCCCGTTCCTGCTTTCCCTTGCGTCGCCATTCTACCCTTCCGTCGCCTTTCTTACCATTCCTGCTTTCCCTTGCGTCGCCTATTTTCCCTTGCGTCGCCTTTCTTCCCGCTCCTGCTTTCCCTTGCGTCACCTTACTTCTCGTTCCTGCTTTCCCTTGCGTCGCCTTTCCTCCCGTTCCTGCTTTCCCTTGCGTCAGCTTTCTTCCCATGCATCTCCTTTCTTCCCGTTCCTGCTTTCCCTTGCGCCGCCTTTCTTCCCTTGCGTCGCCTTTCTTCCCGTTCCTGCTTTCCCTTGCGTCGCCTTTCTGCCCTTCCGTCGCTTTTCTTCTCGTTCCTGCGATCCCATGCGTCATCTTTTTCTCGTTCCTACTTTCCCTTGCTTCGACTTTCTTTCCGTGCGTGGCCTTGCTTCTCGTTCCTGCTTTCCCTTGCGTCGCCTTTCTTCGCTTGCGTTGCCTTTCTTCCCTTGCATCGCCTTTCTTCCCGTTCCTGCTTACCCTTGCCACGCCTTTCTTCTTGTTCCTGCTTTCCCTTGCCACGTCTTTCTTCCCCTGCGTCGCCTTTCTTCCCTCGCATCGCCTTTTTTCCCCTTCCTGCTTCCCCGTGCGTCGCCTTTCTTCCCTTGCATATCGCCTTTCTTCCCTCGCGTCGCCTTTCTTCCCGTTCCTGCTTTCCCTTCCGTCGCCTTTCTTCCCGTTCCTGCGTTCCCTTGCGTCGCCTATCTTCCCTTCCGTCGCCTTTCTTCCCGTTCCTGCTTTCCCTTAAATCGCCTTTCTTCCCTTGCGTCTCCTTTCTTCCCGTTCCTGATTTCCCTTGAGTCGCCTTGCTTCCCTTGCATCGCCTTTCTTCCCTTGCGTCGCCTTGCTTCCCTCGCGTCGCCTTTCTTCCCGTTCCTGTGTTCCCTTGCGTCGCCTTTCTTCCCGCTTCTGCTTTCACTTGCGTCACCTTTCTTCTCGTTCCTGCTTTCCCTTGCGTCGCCTATCCTTCCGTTCCTGCTTTCCCTTGCGTCAGCTTTCTTCCCATGCATCTCCTTTCTTCCCGTTCCTGCTTTCCCTTGCGTCGCCTTTCTTCCTTTGTGTCTCCTTTCTTCCCTTTCCTACTTTCCCTTGCATCGCCTTTCATTCCTTGCGTCGCCTTTCTTCTCGTTCCTGCGATCCCTTGCGTCGCCTTTCTTTCCGTTCCTACTTTCCCTTGCTTCGACTTTCTTTCCGTGCGCCGCCTTTGTTCACGTTCCTGCTTACCCTTGCTTCGCCTTTCTTCTCGTTCCTGCTTTCCCTTGCATCGCCTTTCTTCCCGTTCCTGCTTTCCCTTGCGTCGCCTTTCTTCCCATTCCAGCATTCCCTTGCATCGCCTCTCTACCCTTGCGTCGCCTTTATTACCATTCCTGCTCACCCTTGCTTCGCCTTTCTTCTCGTTCCTGCTTTCCCTTCCGAAGCCTTATTTCCCATTTCTGCTTTCCCTTGCGTCGCCTTTCCTCCCGTTTCTGCATCCTCTTGCGTCGCCCTGCTTTCCCTTGCCGCGCCTTTCTTCCCGTTCCTGCTTTCACGTGTGTCGCCATTCTTCCCTTGCGTCGCCTTTCTTCCCTTTCATCGCATTTCTTCCCGTTCCTCCTCTCCTTTGCATCGCCTTTATTCCCTTCCGTCACCATTCTTCCCGTTCGTGCGTTCCCTTGTGTCGCCTTTCTTCTGTTGCGTTGCCTTTCTTCCCTTGCGCCGCCTTTCTTCCCATTCCAGCATTCCCTTGCATCGCCTTTCTTCCCTTGCATCGCCTTTCGTCCCTTGCGTCGCCTTTCTTCCCATTCCTGCTTTCCCTTGCGTCGCATTTCATTCCCTTGCATCGCCTTTCTTACCATTCCTGCTTACCCTCGCGTCGCCTTTCTTCCCCTGCTTCGCCTTTCTTCCCTTGCGTCGCCTTTCTTACCGTTCCTGCATTCCCTTGCGTCGCCTTTCTTCTCGTTCCTGCTTTCCGGATCGTCGCCTTTCTTCCTGTTCCTGCTTTCCCGTGCGTCGCCTTTCTTCCTGTTCCTGCTTTCCCTTGCGTCAGCTTTCTTCTCGTTCCTGCTTTCCCGTACGTCTCCTTTCTTCCTGTTCCTGCATTCCCTTGCGTCACCTTTCCACCAGTTCCTTCTTTACCTTGCGTCAGCTTTCTTCCCATGCATCTCCTTTCTTCCCGTTCCTGCTTTCCGTTGCGCCGCCTTTCTTCCCTTGCGTCTCCTTTCTTCCCTTTCCTACTTTCCCTTGCGTCGCCTTTCTTCTCTTGCGTCGCCTTTCTTCTCGTTCCTGCTTTCCCTTGCGTAGCCTTTCTTCCCTTCCGTCGCCTTTCTTACCATTCCTGCTTTCCCTTGTGTCGTCTTTCTTCCCTTGCGGAGCCTTTCTTAGCGTTCCTGCTTTGCCTTGCGTCACCGTCCTTCTCGTTCCTGCTTTCCCTTTAGTCAGCTTTCTTCACATTCCTGCTTTCCCGTGCGTCGCATTTCTTCCTGTTCCTGCTTTCCCTTGCGTCGCCTTGCTTCCCTGGTGTCGGCTTTCTTCCCTTGCATCGCCTTTCTTCCCTTGCGTCGCCTTTCTTCCCGTTCCTGCTTTCCCTTTCATCGCCTTTCTTCCCGTTCCTGCGTTCCCTTGCGTGGCCTATCTTCCCTTGCGTCGCATTTCCTCCCGTTCCTGCTTTCTCTTGCGTCGCCTTTCTTCCCGTTCCTGCTTTCCCTTCCATCGCCTTTCTTCCCTTGCCTCTCCTTTATTCCCCTTCATGATTTCCCTTGAGTCGCCTTGCTTCCCTTGCATCGCCTTGCTTCCCTTGCGTCGCCTTGCTTCCCTTTTATCGCCTTTCTTCCCTTGTGTCTCCATTCTTCCCATTCCTGCCTTCCCTTGCGTAGACTTCCTTCCTTTGCGTTGCCTTTCTTCCCGTTCCTTCTTTCCCTTTCCACGCCTTTCTTCCCGTTCCTGCTTTCCCTTGCGTCACCTTTCTTCCTCTGCTTCGCCTTTCTTCCCTTGCATCGCCTTTTTTCCCCATCCAGCTTTCCCGTGCGTCGCCTTTCTTCCCTTGCGTCGCCTATCTTCCCTTGCATCGCCTTTCTTCCCGTTCCTGCTTTCCCTTGCGTCGACTTTCTTTCTGCGCGTCACCTTTCTTCTCGTTCCTGCTTTCCCTTGCGTTGCCTTTCTTCCCTTTCCTGCTTTCCCTTGCGTCGCCTTTCTTTCCGCGCGTCGCCTTTCTTCTCGTTCCTACTTTGCCTTGCGTCGACTTTCTTTCCGCGCGTCGCCTTTCTTCTCGTTCCTGCTTTCCCTTGCGTTGCCTTTCTTCCCTTTCCTGCTTTCCCTTGCGTCAGTTTTCTTCCCATGCATCTCCTTTCTTCCCGTTCCTGCTTTTCCTTGCGCCGCCTTTCTGCCCTTGCGTCTCCTTTCCTCCCTTTCCTACTTTCCCTTGCATCGCCTTTCTTTCCTGGCGTCGCCTTTCTTCCCGTACCTGCTTTTCCTTGCGTCGCCTTTCTTCCCTTGCGTCTCCTTTCTTCCCTTTCCTACTTAGCCTTGCATCGCCTTTCATTCCTTGCGTCGCCTTTCTTCTCGTTCCTGCGATCCCTTGCGTCGCCTTTCTTTCCGTTCCTACTTTCCCTTGCATCGCCTTTCTTCCCTTCCGTAGCATTTCTTTCCGTTCCTCCTTTCCCTTGCATCGCCATTCTTCCCGTTCCTCCTTTCCCTTGCATCGCCTTTCTTCCCATTCCTGCTTTCCCTTGCTTTGCCTTTCTTCTCGTTCCTACATTCCCTTCCGACGCCTTACTTCCCGTATCTGCTTTCTCTTGCGTCGCCTTACTTCTCTTGCGTCGCCTTTCTTCCCTTGCATCGCCTTTCTTCCTTTCCGTCGCCTTCCTTCCCATGCGTCGCCATTCAAACCGTTACTGCTTTACCGTGCGTCGCCTTTCATCCCTAGCGTCGCATTTCTTCCCGTTCCCGCTTTCCCTTGCGTCGCCTTTCTTCCCGTTCCTGCATTCCCTACCGTCGCCTTTCTTCCCTTCCGTCGCCTTTCTTCCCGTTCGTGCGTTCCCTTGCGTCGCCTTACTTCTCTTGCGTTGCCTTTCTTCTCTAGCATCGCCTTACTTCCCCTGCATCGCCTTTCTTCCCTTGCATCGCCTTTCTTCCCTTGCATCGCCTTTCTTCCCATTCCTGCATTCCCTTGCATCGCCTTTCTTCCCTTGCGTCACCTTTCTTACCTTTCCTGCTTTCGCTTGCGTCGCCTATCTTCCCTTGCATCGCCTTTCTTCCCGTTCCTACTTTCCCTTGCGTCGACTTTCTTTCCGCGCGTTGCCTTTCTTCTCGTTCTTGCTTTCCCTTGCGCTGCCTTTCTTCCCTTTCCGGCATTCCCTTGCGTCGCATTTCTTACCATTCCTGCTTTCCCTCGCGTCGCCTTTCTTACCATTCTTGCTTTCCCTCGCGTCGCCTTTCTTCCCCTGCGTCGCCTTTCTTCCCTTGCGTCGCTTTTCTTTCCGTTCCTGCTTTACCTTGCATCGCCTTTCTTCTTGTTCCTGCTTTCCCGTGCGTCGCCTTTCTTCCCTTGCATCTCCTTTCTTCCCTTGCTTCGCCTTTCTTCCCTTTCCTGCTTTCCCTTGCCTCGCCTTTCTGCCCTTGCGTCGCCTTTCTTACCATTCCTGCCTTCCCTTGCATCGCCTTTCTTCCCTTGCGTCGCCTTTCTTCCCTTGCTTCGCCTTTCTTACCGCTTCTGCTTTCCCTTGCGCCACCTTTCTTCTCGCTCCTGCTTTCCCCTGCGTCAGCTTTCTTCCAATGCATCTCCTTTCTTCCTGTTCCTGCTTTCCCTTGCGCCGCATTTCTTCCCTTGCGTCTCCTTTCTTCCCTTTCCTACTTTCCCTTGCATCGCCTTTCTTTCCATGCGTCACCTTTCTTGCAGATCCTGCCTTCCCTTGCGTCGACTTTCTTCCCTTGCGTTGCCTTTCTTCCCGTTCCTGCTTTCCCTTGCCACGCCATTCTTCCCCTGCGTCGCCTGTCTTCCCTTGCATCACCTTTTTTCCCCTACCTGCTTTCCCGTGCGTCGCCTTTCTTCCCTTGCGTCGCCTTTCTTCCCTTGCATCGCATTTCTTCCCGTTCCTGCTTTCTCTTGCGTCGCCTGTCTTCCCGTTCCTCCTTTCCCTTGCATCGCCTTTCTTCCCTTGCGTCGCCTTTCTTCCGGTTCCTGATTTCCCTTGCGTCGCCTTGCTTCCCTTGCATCGCCTATCTTCCCTTGCATCGCCTTTCTTCCCTTGCGTAGCCTTTCTTACCATTCCTGATTTCCCTTGCGTCGCCTTGCTTCCCTTGCATCGCCTATCTTCCCTTGCATCGCCTTTCTTCCCTTGCGTAGCCTTTCTTACCATTCCTGATTTCCCTTGCGTCGCCTTGCTTCCCTCGCGTCGCCTTTCTTCCCCTGCGTCGCCTTTCTTCCCTTGCGTCGCCTTTCTTACCATTCCTGCTTACCCTTGCTTCGCCTTTCTTCTCGTTCCTGCTTTCCCTTCCGAAGTTTATTTCCCATTTCTGATTTCCCTTGCGTCGCCTTGCTTCCCTTGCATCGCCTTTCTTCCCTTGCATCGCCTTTCTTCCCTTGCGTCGCCTTTCTTCCCAATCCTGCTTTCCCTTGCGTCACCTTTCTTCTCGTTCCTGCTTTCCCTTGCGTCGCCTTTCCTCCCGTTCCTGCTTTCCCTTGCGTCAGCTTTCTTCCCATGCATCTCCTTTCTTCCCGTTCCTGCTTTCCCTTGCTTCAACTTCCTTCCCTTGCGTCGCCTTTCTTCCCGTTCCTACTTTCCCTTGCTTCAACTTCCTTCCCTTGCGTCGCCTTTCTTCCAATTCCTGCTTTCCCTTGCGTCGCCTTTCTTCACTTGCGTAGCCTTTCTTCCCTTGCATCCCCTTTCTTACCGTTCCTCCTTTCCCGTGCATCGCCTTTCTTCCCGTTCCTGCTTTCCCTTGCGTCGCCTTTCTTCCCGTTCCTGCTTTCCCTTGCGTAGCCTTTCTACCCTTCCGTCGCCTTTCTTACCATTCCTGCTTTCCCTTGTGTCGTCTTTCTTCCCTTGCGGAGCCTTTCTTAGCGTTCCTGCTTTCCCTTGCGTCACCGTCCTTATCGTTCCTGCTTTCCCTTTAGTCAGCTTTCTTCACATTCCTGCTTTCCCGTGCGTCGCATTTCTTCCTGTTCCTGCTTTCCCTTGCGTCGCCTTGCTTCCCTGGTGTCGGCTTTCTTCCCTTGCATCGCCTTTCTTCCCTTGCGTCGCCTTTCTTCCCGTTCCTGCTTTCCCTTGCGTCGCCATTCTACCCTTCCGTCGCCTTTCTTACCATTCCTGCTTTCCCTTGCGTCGCCTATTTTCCCTTGCGTCGCCTTTCTTCCCGCTCCTGCTTTCCCTTGCGTCACCTTACTTCTCGTTCCTGCTTTCCCTTGCGTCGCCTTTCCTCCCGTTCCTGCTTTCCCTTGCGTCAGCTTTCTTCCCATGCATCTCCTTTCTTCCCGTTCCTGCTTTCCCTTGCGCCGCCTTTCTTCCCTTGCGTCGCCTTTCTTCCCGTTCCTGCTTTCCCTTGCGTCGCCTTTCTGCCCTTCCGTCGCTTTTCTTCTCGTTCCTGCGATCCCATGCGTCATCTTTTTCTCGTTCCTACTTTCCCTTGCTTCGACTTTCTTTCCGTGCGTGGCCTTGCTTCTCGTTCCTGCTTTCCCTTGCGTCGCCTTTCTTCGCTTGCGTTGCCTTTCTTCCCTTGCATCGCCTTTCTTCCCGTTCCTGCTTACCCTTGCCACGCCTTTCTTCTTGTTCCTGCTTTCCCTTGCCACGTCTTTCTTCCCCTGCGTCGCCTTTCTTCCCTCGCATCGCCTTTTTTCCCCTTCCTGCTTCCCCGTGCGTCGCCTTTCTTCCCTTGCATATCGCCTTTCTTCCCTCGCGTCGCCTTTCTTCCCGTTCCTGCTTTCCCTTCCGTCGCCTTTCTTCCCGTTCCTGCGTTCCCTTGCGTCGCCTATCTTCCCTTCCGTCGCCTTTCTTCCCGTTCCTGCTTTCCCTTCCATCGCCTTTCTTCCCTTGCGTCTCCTTTCTTCCCGTTCCTGATTTCCCTTGAGTCGCCTTGCTTCCCTTGCATCGCCTTTCTTCCCTTGCGTCGCCTTGCTTCCCTCGCGTCGCCTTTCTTCCCGTTCCTGTGTTCCCTTGCGTCGCCTTTCTTCCCGCTTCTGCTTTCACTTGCGTCACCTTTCTTCTCGTTCCTGCTTTCCCTTGCGTCGCCTATCCTTCCGTTCCTGCTTTCCCTTGCGTCAGCTTTCTTCCCATGCATCTCCTTTCTTCCCGTTCCTGCTTTCCCTTGCGTCGCCTTTCTTCCTTTGTGTCTCCTTTCTTCCCTTTCCTACTTTCCCTTGCATCGCCTTTCATTCCTTGCGTCGCCTTTCTTCTCGTTCCTGCGATCCCTTGCGTCGCCTTTCTTTCCGTTCCTACTTTCCCTTGCTTCGACTTTCTTTCCGTGCGCCGCCTTTGTTCACGTTCCTGCTTACCCTTGCTTCGCCTTTCTTCTCGTTCCTGCTTTCCCTTGCATCGCCTTTCTTCCCGTTCCTGCTTTCCCTTGCGTCGCCTTTCTTCCCATTCCAGCATTCCCTTGCATCGCCTCTCTACCCTTGCGTCGCCTTTATTACCATTCCTGCTCACCCTTGCTTCGCCTTTCTTCTCGTTCCTGCTTTCCCTTCCGAAGCCTTATTTCCCATTTCTGCTTTCCCTTGCGTCGCCTTTCCTCCCGTTTCTGCATCCTCTTGCGTCGCCCTGCTTTCCCTTGCCGCGCCTTTCTTCCCGTTCCTGCTTTCACGTGTGTCGCCATTCTTCCCTTGCGTCGCCTTTCTTCCCTTTCATCGCATTTCTTCCCGTTCCTCCTCTCCTTTGCATCGCCTTTATTCCCTTCCGTCACCATTCTTCCCGTTCGTGCGTTCCCTTGTGTCGCCTTTCTTCTGTTGCGTTGCCTTTCTTCCCTTGCGCCGCCTTTCTTCCCATTCCAGCATTCCCTTGCATCGCCTTTCTTCCCTTGCATCGCCTTTCGTCCCTTGCGTCGCCTTTCTTCCCATTCCTGCTTTCCCTTGCGTCGCATTTCATTCCCTTGCATCGCCTTTCTTACCATTCCTGCTTACCCTCGCGTCGCCTTTCTTCCCCTGCGTCGCCTTTCTTCCCTTGCGTCGCCTTTCTTACCGTTCCTGCATTCCCTTGCGTCGCCTTTCTTCTCGTTCCTGCTTTCCCGAGCGTCGCCTTTCTTCCTGTTCCTGCTTTCCCGTGCGTCGCCTTTCTTCCTGTTCCTGCTTTCCCTTGCGTCAGCTTTCTTCTCGTTCCTGCTTTCCCGTACGTCTCCTTTCTTCCTGTTCCTGCATTCCCTTGCGTCACCTTTCCACCAGTTCCTTCTTTACCTTGCGTCAGCTTTCTTCCCATGCATCTCCTTTCTTCCCGTTCCTGCTTTCCGTTGCGCCGCCTTTCTTCCCTTGCGTCTCCTTTCTTCCCTTTCCTACTTTCCCTTGCGTCGCCTTTCTTCTCTTGCGTCGCCTTTCTTCTCGTTCCTGCTTTCCCTTGCGTAGCCTTTCTTCCCTTCCGTCGCCTTTCTTACCATTCCTGCTTTCCCTTGTGTCGTCTTTCTTCCCTTGCGGAGCCTTTCTTAGCGTTCCTGCTTTGCCTTGCGTCACCGTCCTTCTCGTTCCTGCTTTCCCTTTAGTCAGCTTTCTTCACATTCCTGCTTTCCCGTGCGTCGCATTTCTTCCTGTTCCTGCTTTCCCTTGCGTCGCCTTGCTTCCCTGGTGTCGGCTTTCTTCCCTTGCATCGCCTTTCTTCCCTTGCGTCGCCTTTCTTCCCGTTCCTGCTTTCCCTTGCGTCGCCATTCAACCCTTCCGTCGCCTTTCTTACCGTTCCTGCTTTCCCTTGCGTCGCCTATCTTCCCTTGCGTCGCCTTTCTTCCCGCTCCTGCTTTCCCTTGCGTCACCTTACTTCTCGTTCCTGCTTTCCCTTGCGTCGCCTTTCCTCCTGTTCCTGCTTTCCCTTGCGTCAGCTTTCTTCCCTTGCGTCGCCTTTCTTCCCGTTCCTGCTTTCCCTTGCGTCGCCTTTCTACCCTTCCGTCGCTTTTCTTCTCGTTCCTACTTTCCCTTGCTTCGACTTTCTTTCCGTGCGTCGCCTTGCTACTCGTTCCTGCTTTCCCTTGCGTCGCCTTTCTTCGCTTGCGTTGCCTTTCTTCCCTTGCATCGCCTTTCTTCCCGTTCCTGCTTACCCTTGCCACGCCTTTCTTCTTGTTCCTGCTTTCCCTTGCCACGCCTTTCTTCCCCTGCGTCGCCTTTCTTCCCTCGCGTCGCCTTTCTTCCCGTTCCTGCTTTCCCTTCCGTCGCCTTTCTTCCCGTTCCTGCGTTCCCTTGCGTCGCCTATCTTCCCTTCCGTCGCCATTCTTCCCGTTACTGCTTTCCCTTCCATCGCCTTTCTTCCCTTGCGTCTCCTTTCTTCCCGTTCCTGATTTCCGTTGAGTCGCCTTGCTTCCCTTGCATCGCCTTTCTTCCCTTGCGTCGCCTTGCTTCCCTCGCGTCGCCTTTCTTCCCGTTCCTGCGTTCCCTTGCGTCGCCGTTCTACCCTTCCGACGCCTTTCTTACCATTCCTGCTTTCCCTTGCATCGCCTATCTTCCCTTGCGTCGCCTTTCTTCTCTTTCCTGCTTTCCCTTGCGTCGCCTTTCCTCCCGTTCCTGCTTTCCCTTGCGTCGACTTTCTTTCCGCCCGTCGCCTTTCTTCTCATTGCTGCTTTCCCTTGTGTTGCGTTTCTTCTCGTTCCTGCTTTCCTTTCCGTCGCCATTCTTCCCCTTCCTGCTTTACCGTGCGACGCCTTTCCTCCCTTCCGTCGCCTTTCTTCCCGTTCCTGCTTTCCCTTGCGTCGCGTTTCTTCCCTTGCGTCGCGTTATTACCATTGCGTCGCCTTTCATCCCGTTCCTGCTTTCCCTTGCGTCACCTTGCTTCCCTTGCGGCGCCTTTCTTCCCTTGCGAAGCCCTTCTTCCCTTGCGTCGCCTTTCTTCCCGTTCCTGCTTTTCCTTGCGCAGCCTTTCTTCCCTTGCGTCTCCTTTCTTCCCTTTCCTACTTAGCCTTGCATCGCCTTTCTTTCCTTGCGTCGCCTTTCTGCTCGTACCTGCGATCCCTTGCGTTGCCTTTCTTCCCTTGCGTCGCCTTTCTTACCTTTCCTGCTTTCGCTTGCGTCGCCTATCTTCCCTTGCGTCTCCTTTCTTCCCTTTCCTACTTTCCCTTGCGTCGACTTTCTTTCCGCGCGTTGCCTTTCTTCTCGTTCTTGCTTTCCCTTGCGCTGCCTTTCTTCCCTTTCCGGCATTCCCTTGCGTCGCATTTCTTACCATTCCTGCTTTCCCTCGCGTCGCCTTTCTTACCATTCTTGCTTTCCCTCGCGTCGCCTTTCTTCCCCTGCGTCGCCTTTCTTCCCTTGCGTCGCTTTTCTTTCCGTTCCTGCTTTACCTTGCGTCGCCTTTCTTCTTGTTCCTGCTTTCCCGTGCGTCGCCTTTCTTCCCTTGCATCTCCTTTCTTCCCTTGCTTCGCCTTTCTTCCCTTTCCTGCTTTCCCTTGCCTCGCCTTTCTGCCCTTGCGTCGCCTTTCTTACCATTCCTGCCTTCCCTTGCATCGCCTTTCTTCCCTTGCGTCGCCTTTCTTCCCTTGCTTCGCCTTTCTTACCGCTTCTGCTTTCCCTTGCGCCACCTTTCTTCTCGCTCCTGCTTTCCCCTGCGTCAGCTTTCTTCCAATGCATCTCCTTTCTTCCTGTTCCTGCTTTCCCTTGCGCCGCATTTCTTCCCTTGCGTCTCCTTTCTTCCCTTTCCTACTTTCCCTTGCATCGCCTTTCTTTCCATGCGTCACCTTTCTTGCAGATCCTGCCTTCCCTTGCGTCGACTTTCTTCCCTTGCGTTGCCTTTCTTCCCGTTCCTGCTTTCCCTTGCCACGCCATTCTTCCCCTGCGTCGCCTGTCTTCCCTTGCATCACCTTTTTTCCCCTACCTGCTTTCCCGTGCGTCGCCTTTCTTCCCTTGCGTCGCCTTTCTTCCCTTGCATCGCATTTCTTCCCGTTCCTGCTTTCTCTTGCGTCGCCTGTCTTCCCGTTCCTCCTTTCCCTTGCATCGCCTTTCTTCCCTTGCGTCGCCTTTCTTCCGGTTCCTGATTTCCCTTGCGTCGCCTTGCTTCCCTTGCATCGCCTATCTTCCCTTGCATCGCCTTTCTTCCCTTGCGTAGCCTTTCTTACCATTCCTGATTTCCCTTGCGTCGCCTTGCTTCCCTTGCATCGCCTATCTTCCCTTGCATCGCCTTTCTTCCCTTGCGTAGCCTTTCTTACCATTCCTGATTTCCCTTGCGTCGCCTTGCTTCCCTCGCGTCGCCTTTCTTCCCCTGCGTCGCCTTTCTTCCCTTGCGTCGCCTTTCTTACCATTCCTGCTTACCCTTGCTTCGCCTTTCTTCCCGTTCCTGCTTTCCCTTCCGAAGTTTATTTCCCATTTCTGATTTCCCTTGCGTCGCCTTGCTTCCCTTGCATCGCCTTTCTTCCCTTGCATCGCCTTTCTTCCCTTGCGTCGCCTTTCTTCCCAATCCTGCTTTCCCTTGCGTCACCTTTCTTCTCGTTCCTGCTTTCCCTTGCGTCGCCTTTCCTCCCGTTCCTGCTTTCCCTTGCGTCAGCTTTCTTCCCATGCATCTCCTTTCTTCCCGTTCCTGCTTTCCCTTGCTTCAACTTCCTTCCCTTGCGTCGCCTTTCTTCCCGTTCCTACTTTCCCTTGCTTCAACTTCCTTCCCTTGCATCGCCTTTCTTCCAATTCCTGCTTTCCCTTGCGTCGCCTTTCTTCACTTGCGTAGCCTTTCTTCCCTTGCATCGCCTTTCTTACCATTCCTCCTTTCCCGTGCATCGCCTTTCTTCCCGTTCCTGCTTTCCCTTGCGTCGCCTTTCTTCCCGTTCCTGCTTTCCCTTGCGTAGCCTTTCTACCCTTCCGTCGCCTTTCTTACCATTCCTGCTTTCCCTTGTGTCGTCTTTCTTCCCTTGCGGAGCCTTTCTTAGCGTTCCTGCTTTCCCTTGCGTCACCGTCCTTATCGTTCCTGCTTTCCCTTTAGTCAGCTTTCTTCACATTCCTGCTTTCCCGTGCGTCGCATTTCTTCCTGTTCCTGCTTTCCCTTGCGTCGCCTTGCTTCCCTGGTGTCGGCTTTCTTCCCTTGCATCGCCTTTCTTCCCTTGCGTCGCCTTTCTTCCCGTTCCTGCTTTCCCTTGCGTCGCCATTCTACCCTTCCGTCGCCTTTCTTACCATTCCTGCTTTCCCTTGCGTCGCCTATCTTCCCTTGCGTCGCCTTTCTTCCCGCTCCTGCTTTCCCTTGCGTCACCTTACTTCTCGTTCCTGCTTTCCCTTGCGTCGCCTTTCCTCCCGTTCCTGCTTTCCCTTGCGTCAGCTTTCTTCCCATGCATCTCCTTTCTTCCCGTTCCTGCTTTCCCTTGCGCCGCCTTTCTTCCCTTGCGTCGCCTTTCTTCCCGTTCCTGCTTTCCCTTGCGTCGCCTTTCTGCCCTTCCGTCGCTTTTCTTCTCGTTCCTGCGATCCCATGCGTCATCTTTCTTCTCGTTCCTACTTTCCCTTGCTTCGACTTTCTTTCCGTGCGTGACCTTGCTTCTCGTTCCTGCTTTCCCTTGCGTCGCCTTTCTTCGCTTGCGTTGCCTTTCTTCCCTTGCATCGCCTTTCTTCCCGTTCCTGCTTACCCTTGCCACGCCTTTCTTCTTGTTCCTGCTTTCCCTTGCCACGCCTTTCTTCCCCTGCGTCGCCTTTCTTCCCTCGCATCGCCTTTTTTCCCCTTCCTGCTTCCCCGTGCGTCGCCTTTCTTCCCTTGCATATCGCCTTTCTTCCCTCGCGTCGCCTTTCTTCCCGTTCCTGCTTTCCCTTCCGTCGCCTTTCTTCCCGTTCCTGCGTTCCCTTGCGTCGCCTATCTTCCCTTCCGTCGCCTTTCTTCCCGTTCCTGCTTTCCCTTAAATCGCCTTTCTTCCCTTGCGTCTCCTTTCTTCCCGTTCCTGATTTCCCTTGAGTCGCCTTGCTTCCCTTGCATCGCCTTTCTTCCCTTGCGTCGCCTTGCTTCCCTCGCGTCGCCTTTCTTCCCGTTCCTGTGTTCCCTTGCGTCGCCTTTCTTCCCGCTTCTGCTTTCACTTGCGTCACCTTTCTTCTCGTTCCTGCTTTCCCTTGCGTCGTCTATCCTTCCGTTCCTGCTTTCCCTTGCGTCAGCTTTCTTCCCATGCATCTCCTTTCTTCCCGTTCCTGCTTTCCCTTGCGTCGCCTTTCTTCCTTTGTGTCTCCTTTCTTCCCTTTCCTACTTTCCCTTGCATCGCCTTTCATTCCTTGCGTCGCCTTTCTTCTCGTTCCTGCGATCCCTTGCGTCGCCTTTCTTTCCGTTCCTACTTTCCCTTGCTTCGACTTTCTTTCCGTGCGCCGCCTTTGTTCACGTTCCTGCTTACCCTTGCTTCGCCTTTCTTCTCGTTCCTGCTTTCCCTTGCATCGCCTTTCTTCCCGTTCCTGCTTTCCCTTGCGTCGCCTTTCTTCCCATTCCAGCATTCCCTTGCATCGCCTCTCTACCCTTGCGTCGCCTTTATTACCATTCCTGCTCACCCTTGCTTCGCCTTTCTTCTCGTTCCTGCTTTCCCTTCCGAAGCCTTATTTCCCATTTCTGCTTTCCCTTGCGTCGCCTTTCCTCCCGTTTCTGCATCCTCTTGCGTCGCCCTGCTTTCCCTTGCCGCGCCTTTCTTCCCGTTCCTGCTTTCACGTGTGTCGCCATTCTTCCCTTGCGTCGCCTTTCTTCCCTTTCATCGCATTTCTTCCCGTTCCTCCTTTCCTTTGCATCGCCTTTATTCCCTTCCGTCACCATTCTTCCCGTTCGTGCGTTCCCTTGTGTCGCCTTTCTTCTGTTGCGTTGCCTTTCTTCCCTTGCGCCGCCTTTCTTCCCATTCCAGCATTCCCTTGCATCGCCTTTCTTCCCTTGCATCGCCTTTCGTCCCTTGCGTCGCCTTTCTTCCCATTCCTGCTTTCCCTTGCGTCGCATTTCATTCCCTTGCATCGCCTTTCTTACCATTCCTGCTTACCCTCGCGTCGCCTTTCTTCCCCTGCGTCGCCTTTCTTCCCTTGCGTCGCCTTTCTTACCGTTCCTGCATTCCCTTGCGTCGCCTTTCTTCTCGTTCCTGCTTTCCGGATCGTCGCCTTTCTTCCTGTTCCTGCTTTCCCGTGCGTCGCCTTTCTTCCTGTTCCTGCTTTCCCTTGCGTCAGCTTTCTTCTCGTTCCTGCTTTCCCGTACGTCTCCTTTCTTCCTGTTCCTGCATTCCCTTGCGTCACCTTTCCACCAGTTCCTTCTTTACCTTGCGTCAGCTTTCTTCCCATGCATCTCCTTTCTTCCCATTCCTGCTTTCCGTTGCGCCGCCTTTCTTCCCTTGCGTCTCCTTTCTTCCCTTTCCTACTTTCCCTTGCGTCGCCTTTCTTCTCTTGCGTCGCCTTTCTTCTCGTTCCTGCTTTCCCTTGCGTATCCTTTCTTCCCTTCCGTCGCCTTTCTTACCATTCCTGCTTTCCCTTGTGTCGTCTTTCTTCCCTTGCGGAGCCTTTCTTAGCGTTCCTGCTTTGCCTTGTGTCACCGTCCTTCTCGTTCCTGCTTTCCCTTTAGTCAGCTTTCTTCACATTCCTGCTTTCCCGTGCGTCGCATTTCTTCCTGTTCCTGCTTTCCCTTGCGTCGCCTTGCTTCCCTGGTGTCAGCTTTCTTCCCTTGCATCGCCTTTCTTCCCTTGCGTCGCCTTTCTTCCCGTTCCTGCTTTCCCTTGCGTCGCCATTCTACCCTTCCGTCGCCTTTCTTACCGTTCCTGCTTTCCCTTGCGTCGCCTATCTTCCCTTGCGTCGCCTTTCTTCCCGCTCCTGCTTTCCCTTGCGTCACCTTACTTCTCGTTCCTGCTTTCCCTTGCGTCGCCTTTCCTCCCGTTCCTGCTTTCCCTTGCGTCAGCTTTCTTCCCATGCATCTCCTTTCTTCCCGTTCCTGCTTTCCCTTGCGCCGCCTTTCTTCCCTTGCGTCGCCTTTCTTCCCGTTCCTGCTTTCCCTTGCGTCGCCTTTCTACCCTTCCGTCGCTTTTCTTCTCGTTCCTACTTTCCCTTGCTTCGACTTTCTTTCCGTGCGTCGCCTTGCTACTCGTTCCTGCTTTCCCTTGCGTCGCCTTTCTTCGCTTGCGTTGCCTTTCTTCCCTTGCATCGCCTTTCTTCCCGTTCCTGCTTACCCTTGCCACGCCTTTCTTCTTGTTCCTGCTTTCCCTTGCCACGCCTTTCTTCCCCTGCGTCGCCTTTCTTCCCTCGCATCGCCTTTTTTCCCCTTCCTGCTTCCCCGTGCGTCGCCTTTCTTCCCTTGCATATCGCCTTTCTTCCCTCGCGTCGCCTTTCTTCCCGTTCCTGCTTTCCCTTCCGTCGCCTTTCTTCCCGTTGCTGCTTTTCCTTGCGCCTCCTTTCTTCCCTTGCGTCTCCTTTCTTCCCTTTCCTACTTTCCCTTGCATCGCCTTTCTTTCCTGACGTCGCCTTTCCTCCCGTTGCTGCTTTTCCTTGCGCCTCCTTTCTTCCCTTGTGTCTCCTTTCTTCCCTTTCCTACTTCCCCTTGCATTGCCTTTCTTTCCTTGCGTCGCCTTTCTTCTCGTTCCTGCGATCCCTTGCGGCGCCTTTCTTTCCGTTCCTACCTTCCCTTGCATCGCCTTTCTTCCCTTCCGTCGCCTTTCTTACCGTTCCTGCTTTCCCTTGCGTCGCCTATCTTCCCTTGCGTCGCCTTTCTTCCCGCTCCTGCTTTCCCTTGCGTCACCTTACTTCTCGTTCCTGCTTTCCCTTGCGTCGCCTTTCCTCCCGTTCCTGCTTTCCCTTGCGTCAGCTTTCTTCCCATGCATCTCCTTTCTTCCCGTTCCTGCTTTCCCTTGCGCCGCCTTTCTTCCCTTGCGTCGCCTTTCTTCCCGTTCCTGCTTTCCCTTGCGTCGCCTTTCTACCCTTCCGTCGCTTTTCTTCTCGTTCCTACTTTCCCTTGCTTCGATCTTCTTTCCGTGCGTCGCCTTGCTACTCGTTCCTGCTTTCCCTTGCGTCGCCTTTCTTCGCTTGCGTTGCCTTTCTTCCCTTGCATCGCCTTTCTTCCCGTTCCTGCTTCCCCTTGCCACGCCTTTCTTCTTGTTCCTGCTTTCCCTTGCCACGCCTTTCTTCCCCTGCGTCGCCTTTCTTCCCTCGCATCGCCTTTTTTCCCCTTCCTGCTTCCCCGTGCGTCGCCTTTCTTCCCTTGCATATCGCCTTTCTTCCCTCGCGTCGCCTTTCTTCCCGTTCCTGCTTTCCCTTCCGTCGCCTTTCTTCCCGTTCCTGCGTTCCCTTGCGTCGCCTATCTTCCCTTCCGTCGCCTTTCTTCCCGTTACTGCTTTCCCTTCCATCGCCATTCTTCCCTTGCGTCTCCTTTCTTCCCGTTCCTGATTTCCCTTGAGTCGCCTTGCTTCCCTTGCATCGCCTTTCTTCCCTTGCGTCGCCTTGCTTCCCTCGCGTCGCCTTTCTTCCCGTTCCTGCGTTCCCTTGCGTCGCCGTTCTACCCTTCCGACGCCTTTCTTACCATTCCTGCTTTCCCTTGCATCGCCTATCTTCCCTTGCGTCGCCTTTCTTCTCTTTCCTGCTTTCCCTTGCGTCGCCTTTCCTCCCGTTCCTGCTTTCCCTTGCGTCGACTTTCTTTCCGCCCGTCGCCTTTCTTCTCATTGCTGCTTTCCCTTGTGTTGCGTTTCTTCTCGTTCCTGCTTTCCTTTCCGTCGCCATTCTTCCCCTTCCTGCTTTACCGTGCGACGCCTTTCCTCCCTTTTGTCGCCTTTCTTCCCGTTCCTGCTTTCCCTTGCGTCGCGTTTCTTCCCTTGCGTCGCGTTATTACCCTTGCGTCGCCTTTCATCCCGTTCCTGCTTTCCCTTGCGTCACCTTGCTTCCCTTGCGGCGCCTTTCTTCCCTTGCGAAGCCCTTCTTCCCTTGCGTCGCCTTTCTTCCCGTTCCTGCTTTTCCTTGCGCAGCCTTTCTTCCCTTGCGTCTCCTTTCTTCCCTTTCCTACTTAGCCTTGCATCGCCTTTCTTTCCTTGCGTCGCCTTTCTGCTCGTACCTGCGATCCCTTGCGTTGCCTTTCTTCCCTTGCATCGCCTTTCTTCCCGTTCCTGCTTACCCTTGCCACGCCTTTCTTCTTGTTCCTGCTTTCCCTTGCCACGCCTTTCTTCCCCTGCGTCGCCTTTCTTCCCTCGCATCGCCTTTTTTCCCCTTCCTGCTTCCCCGTGCGTCGCCTTTCTTCCCTTGCATATCGCCTTTCTTCCCTCGCGTCGCCTTTCTTCCCGTTCCTGCTTTCCCTTCCGTCGCCTTTCTTCCCGTTCCTGCGTTCCCTTGCGTCGCCTATCTTCCCTTCCGTCGCCTTTCTTCCCGTTACTGCTTTCCCTTCCATCGCCTTTCTTCCCTTGCGTCTCCTTTCTTCCCGTTCCTACTTTCCCTTGCTTCGCCTTACTTCCCTTGCGTCTCCTTTCTTCCCTTTCCTACTTTCCCTTGCATTGCCTTTCTTTCCTTGCGTCGCCTTTCTTCTCGTTCCTGCGATCCCTTGCGGCGCCTTTCTTTCCGTTCCTACTTTCCCTTGCATCGCCTTTCTTCCCTTCCGTAGCATTTCTTTCCGTTCCTCCTTTCCCTTGCATCGCCATTCTTCCCGTTCCTCCTTTCCCTTGCATCGCCTTTCTTCCCATTCCTGCTTTCCCTTGCTTTGCCTTTCTTCTCGTTCCTATATTCCCTTCCGACGCCTTACTTCCCGTATCTGCTTTCTCTTGCGTCGCCTTACTTCTCTTGCGTCGCCTTTCTTCCCTTGCATCGCCTTTCTTCCCTTCCGTCGCCTTCCTTCCCATGCGTCGCCATTCAAACCGTTACTGCTTTACCGCGCGTCGCCTTTCATCCCTTGCGTCGCATTTCTTCCCATTCCTGCTTTCCCTTGCGTCGCCTTTCTTCCCGTTCCTGCATTCCCTACCGTCGCCTTTCTTCCCTTCCGTCGCCTTTCTTCCCGTTCGAGCGATCCCTTGCGTCGCCTTACTTCTCTTGCGTTGCCTTTCTTCTCTAGCGTCGCCTTGCTTCCCCTGCATCGCCTTTCTTCCCTTGCATCGCCTTTCTTCCCATTCCTGCTTTCCCTTGCATCGCCTTTCTTCCCTTGCGTCGCCTTTCTTACCTTTCCTGCTTTCGCTTGCGTCGCCTATCTTCCCTTGCATCGCCTTTCTTCCCGTTCCTACTTTCCCTTGCGTCGACTTTCTTTCCGCGCGTTGCCTTTCTTCTCGTTTCTGCTTTCCCTTGCGCTGCCTTTCTTCCCTTTCCAGCTTTCAATTGCGTCGCCTTTCTTACCATTCCTGCTTTCCCTCGCGTCGCCTTTCTTACCATTCTTGCTTTCCCTCGCGTCGCCTTTCTTCCCCTGCGTCGCCTTTCTTCCCTTGCGTCGCCTTTCTTACCGTTCCTGCATTCCCTTGCGTCGCCTTTCTTCTCGTTCCTGCTTTCCCGTGCGTCGCCTTTCTTCCCTTGCATCTCCTTTCTTCCCTTGCTTCGCCTTTCTTCCCTTTCCTGCTTTCCCTTGCCTCGCCTTTCTGCACTTGCGTCGCCTTTCTTACCGTTCCTGCCTTCCCTTGCATCGCCTTTCTTCCCTTGCGTTGCCTTTCTTCCCTTGCATCGCCTTTCTTACCGCTTCTGCTTTCCCTTGCATCACCTTTCTTCTCGCTCCTGCTTTCCCTTGCGTCAGCTTTCTTCCAATGCATCTCCTTTCTTCCTGTTCCTGCTTTCCCTTGCGCCGCATTTCTTCCCTTGCGTCTCCTTTCTTCCCTTTCCTACTTTCCCTTGCATCGCCTTTCTTTCCATGCGTAACCTTTCTTGCAGATCCTGCCTTCCCTTGCATCGCCTTTCTTTCCATGCGTAACCTTTCTTGCAGATCCTGCCTTCCCTTGCATCGACTTTCTTCCCTTGCGTTGCCTTTCTTCCCGTTCCTGCTTTCCCTTGCCACGCCTTTCTTCCCGTTTCTGCTTTCCCTTGCGCCGCCTTTCTTCCCCTGCGTCGCCTATCTTCCCTTGCATCGCCTTTTTTCCCCTACCTGCTTTCCCGTGCGTCGCCTTTCTTCCCTTGCGTCGCCTTTCTTCCCTTGCATCGCATTTCTTCCCGTTCCTGCTTTCTCTTGCGTCGCCTGTCTTCCCGTTCCTCCTTTCCCTTGCATCGCCTTTCTTCCCTTGCGTCGCCTTTCTTCCCGTTCCTGATTTCCCTTGCGTCGCCTTTCCTCCCCTTCCTGATTTCCCTTGCGTCGCCTTGCTTCCCTTGCATCGCCTATCTTCCCTTGCATCGCCTTTCTTCCCTTGCGTAGCCTTTCTTACCATTCCTGATTTCCCTTGCGTCGCCTTCCTTCCCTCGCGTCGCCTTTCTTCCCCTGCGTCGCCTTTCTTCCCTTGCGTCGCCTTTCTTACCGTTCCTGCATTCCCTTGCGTCGCCTTTCTTCTCGTTCCTGCTATCCCGTGCGTCGCCTTTCTTCCTGTTCCTGCTTCCCCTTGCATCGCCTGGCCTCCCTTGCGTCGCCTTTCTTCCCTTGCCTCGCCTTTCTACCCTTCCGTCGCCTTTCTTACCATTCCTGCTTACGCTTGCGTCAGCTTTCTTCCCATGCATCTCCTTTCTTCCCGTTCCTGCTTTCCCTGTCGCCGCCTTTCTTCCCTTGCGTCTCCTTTCTTCCCTTTCCTACTTTTCCTTGCATCGCCTTTCTTACCTTGCGTCGCCTTTCTTCTCCTTCCTGCGATCCCTTGCGTCGCCTTTCTTCCCGTTCCTACTTTCCTTTGCTTCAACTTCCTTCCCTTGCGTCGCCTTTCTTCCAATTCCTGCTTTCCCTTGCGTCGCCTTTCTTCACTTGCGTAGCCTTTCTTCCCTTGCATCGCCTTTCTTACCGTTCCTCCTTTCCCATGCATTGCCTTTCTTCCCGTTCCTGCTTTCCCTTGCGTCGCCTTTCTTCCCATTCCAGCATTCCCTTGCATCGCCTCTCTACCCTTGCGTCGCCTTTCTTACCATTCCTGCTTACCCTTGCTTCGCCTTTCTTCTCGTTCCTGCTTTCCCTTCCGAAGCCTTATTTCCCATTTCTGCTTTCCCTTGCGTCGCCTTTCCTCCCGTTTCTGCATTCTCTTGCGTCGCCCTGCTTTCCCTTGCCACGCCTTTCTTCCCGTTCCTGCTTTCACGTGTGTCACCATTCTTCCCTTGCGTCGCCTTTCTTCCCTTGCATCGCATTTCTTCCCGTTCCTCCTTTCCCTTGCATCGCCTTTCTTCCCTTCCGTCTCCATTCTTCCCGTTCGTGCGTTCCCTTGCGTCGCCTTTCTTCTGTTGCGTTGCCTTTCTTCCCTTGCGCCGCCTTTCTTCCCATTCCAGCATTCCCTTGCATCGCCTTTCGTCCCTTGCGTCGCCTTTCTTCCCATTCCTGCTTTCCCTTGCGTCGCATTTCATTCCCTTGCATCGCCTTTCTTACCATTCCTGCTTTCCCTCGCGTCGCCTTTCTTCCCCTGCGTCGCCTTTCTTCCCTTGCGTCGCCTTTCTTACCGTTCCTGCATTCCCTTGCGTCGCCTTTCTTCTCGTTCCTGCTTTCCCGAGCGTCGCCTTTCTTCCTGTTCCTGCTTTCCCGTGCGTCGCCTTTCTTCCTGTTCCTGCTTTCCCTTGCATCAGCTTTCTTCTCGTTCCTGATTTCCCGTACGTCTCCTTTCTTCCTGTTCCTGCATTCCCTTGCGTCACCTTTCCCCCTGTTCCTGCTTTACCTTGCGTCAGCTTTCTTCCCATGCATCTCCTTTCTTCCCATTCCTGCTTTCCGTTGCGCCGCCTTTCTTCCCTTGCGTCTCCTTTCTTCCCTTTCCTACTTTCCCTTGCGTCGCCTTTCTTCCCTTGCGTAGCCTTTCTACCCTTCCGTCGCCTTTCTTACCATTCCTGCTTTCCCTTGTGTCGTCTTTCTTCCCTTGCGGAGCCTTTTTTAGCGTTCCTGCTTTCCCTTGCGTCACCGTCCTTCTCGTTCCTGCTTTCCCTTCAGTCAGCTTTCTTCACATTCCTGCTTTCCCGTGCGTCGCATTTCTTCCTGTTCCTGCTTTCCCTTGCGTCGCCTTGCTTCCCTGGTGTCGGCTTTCTTCCCCTGCATCGCCTTTCTTCCCTTGCGTCGCCTTTCTTCCCGTTCCTGCTTTCCCTTGCGTCGCCATTCTACACTTCCGTCGCCTTTCTTACCATTCCTGCTTTCCCTTGCGTCGCCTATCTTCCCTTGCGTCGCCTTTCTTCCCTCTCCTGCTTTCCCTTGCGTCACCTTACTTCTCGTTCCTGCTTTCCCTTGCGTCGCCTTTCCTCCCGTTCCTGCTTTCCCTTGCGTCAGCTTTCTTCCCATGCATCTCCTTTCTTCCCGTTCCTGCTTTCCCTTGCGCCGCCTTTCCTCCCTTCCGTCGCCTTTCTTCCCGTTTCTGCTTTCCCTTGCGTCGCGTTTCTTCCCTTGCGTCGCGTTATTACCCTTGCGTCGCCTTTCATCCCGTTCCTGCTTTCCCTTGCGTCACCTTGCTTCCCTTGCGTCGCCTTTCTTCCCTTGCGAAGCCCTTCTTCCCTTGCGTCGCCTTTCTTCCCGTTCCTGCTTTTCCTTGCGCCGCCTTTCTTCCCTTGCGTCTCCTTTCTTCCCTTTCCTACTTAGCCTTGCATCGCCTTTCTTTCCTTGCGTCGCCTTTCTTCTCGTTCCTGCGATCCCTTGCGTCGCCTTTCTTTCCGTTCCTACTTTCCCTTGCTTCGCCTTACTTCCCTTGCGTCTCCTTTCTTCCCTTTCCTACTTTCCCTTGCATCGCCTTTCTTTCCTGACGTCGCCTTTCCTCCCGTTGCTGCTTTTCCTTGCGCCTCCTTTCTTCCCTTGCGTCTCCTTTCTTCCCTTTCCTACTTCCCCTTGCATTGCCTTTCTTTCCTTGCGTCGCCTTTCTTCTCGTTCCTGTGATCCCTTGCGGCGCCTTTCTTTCCGTTCCTACTTTCCCTTGCATCGCCTTTCTTCCCTTCCATAGCATTTCTTTCCGTTCCTCCTTTCCCTTGCATCGCCATTCTTCCCGTTCCTCCTTTCCCTTGCATCGCCTTTCTTCCCATTCCTGCTTTACCTTGCTTTGCCTATCTTCTCGTTCCTACATTCCCTTCCGACGCCTTACTTCCCGTATCTGCTTTCTCTTGCGTCGCCTTTCTTTCCATGCATCGCCTTTCTTCCCTTGCATCGCCTTTCTTCCCTTCCGTCGCCTTCCTTCCCGTGCGTCGCCATTCAAACCGTTACTGCTTTACCGTGCGTCGCCTTTCATCCCTTGCGTCGCATTTCTTCCCGTTCCTGCTTTCCCTTGCGTCGCCTTTCTTCCCGTTTCTGCATTCCCTACCGTCGCCTTTCTTCCCTTCCGTCGCCTTTCTTCCCGTTCGAGCGATCCCTTGCGTCGCCTTACTTCTCTTGCGTTGCCTTTCTTCTCTAGCGTCGCCTTGTTTCCCCTGCATCGCCTTTCTTCCCTTGCATCGCCTTTCTTCCCTTGCATCGCCTTTCCTCCCTTGCATCGCCTTTCTTCCCATTCCTGCTTTCCCTTGCATCGCCTTTCTTCCCTTGCGTCGCATTTCTTACCTTTCCTGCTTTAGCTTGCGTCGCCTATCTTCCCTTGCATCGCCTTTCTTCCCGTTCCTACTTTCCCTTGCGTCGACTTTCTTTCCGCGCGTTGCCTTTCTTCTCGTTCCTGCTTTCCCTTGCGCTGCCTTTCTTCCCTTTCCGGCATTCCCTTGCGTCTCCTTTCTTACCATTCCTGCTTTCCCTCGCGTCGCCTTTCTAACCTTTCTTGTTTTCCCTCGCGTCGCCTTTCTTCCCTTGCGTCGCCTTTCTTCCCTTGCATCGCCTTTCTTACCGCTTCTGCTTTCCCATGCATCACCTTTCTTCTCGCTCCTGCTTTCCCTTGCGTCAGCTTTCTTCCAATGCATCTCCTTTCTTCCTGTTCCTGCTTTCCCTTGCGCCGCATTTCTTCCCTTGCGTCTCCTTTCTTCCCTTTCCTACTTCCCCTTGCATCGCCTTTCTTTCCATGCGTCACCTTTCTTGCAGATCCTGCCTTCCCTTGCGTCGACTTTCTTCCCTTGCGTTGCCTTTCTTCCCGTTCCTGCTTTCCCTTGCCACGCCTTTCTTCCCGTTTCTGCTTTCCCTTGCACCGCCTTTCTTCCCCTGCGTCGCCTATCTTACCTTGCATCGCCTTTTTTCCCCTACCTGCTTACCCGTGCGTCGCCTTTCTTCCCTTGCGTCGCCTTTCTTCCCTTGCATCGCATTTCTTCCCGTTCCTGCTTTCTCTTGCGTCGCCTGTCTTCCCGTTCCTGCGTTCCCTTGCATCGCCTATCTTCCCTTCCGTCGCCTTTCTTCCCGTTCCTGCTTTCCCTTCCATCGCCTTTCTTCCCTTGCGTCTCCTTTCTTCCCTTTCCTGATTTCCCTTGAGTCGCCTTGCTTCCCTTGCATCGCCTTTCTTCCCTTGCGTCGCCTTGCTTCCCTCGCGTCGCCTTTCTTCCCGTTCCTGCGTTCCCTTGCGTCGCCGTTCTACCCTTCCGACGCCTTTCCTCCCGTTCCTGCTTTCCCTTGCGTCAGCTTTCTTCCCATGCATCTCCTTTCTTCCCGTTCCTGCTTTCCCTTGCGCCGCCTTTCTTCCCTTGCTTCGCCTTCCTTCCCGTTCCTGCTTTCCCTTGCGTCGCCTTTCTACCCTTCCGTCGCTTTTCTTCTCGTTCCTGCAATCCCATGCGTCATCTTTCTTCTCGTTCCTACTTTCCCTTGCTTCGACTTTCTTTCCGTGCGTGGCCTTGCTTCTCGTTCCTGCTTTCCCTTGCATCGCCTCTCTTCGCTTGCGTTGCCTTTCATCCCTTGCATCGCCTTTCTTCCCGTTCCTGCTTACCCTTGTCACGCCTTTCTTCTTGTTCCTGCTTTCCCTTGCCACGCCTTTCTTCCCCTGCGTCGCCTTTCTTCCCTCGCATCGCCTTTTTTCCCCTTCCTGCTTCCCCGTGCGTCGCCTTTCTTCCCTTGCATATCGCCTTTCTTCCCTCGCGTCGCCTTTCTTCCCGTTCCTGCGTTCCCTTGCGTCGCCTGTCTTCCCTTCCGTCGCCTTTCTTCCCGTTACTGCTTTCCCTTCCATCGCCTTTCTTCCCTTGCGTCTCCTTTCCTCCCGTTGCTGCTTTTCCTTGCGCCTCCTTTCTTCCCTTGCGTCTCCTTTCTTCCCTTTCCTACTTTCCCTTGCATCGCCTTTCTTTCCTGACGTCGCCTTTCCTCCCGTTGCTGCTTTTCCTTGCGCCTCCTTTCTTCCCTTGTGTCTCCTTTCTTCCCTTTCCTACTTCCCCTTGCATTGCCTTTCTTTCCTTGCGTCGCCTTTCTTCTCGTTCCTGCGATCCCTTGCGGCGCCTTTCTTTCCGTTCCTACCTTCCCTTGCATCGCCTTTCTTCCCTTCCGTCGCCTTTCTTACCGTTCCTGCTTTCCCTTGCGTCGCCTTTCTTCCCTTGCGTCGCCTTTCTTCCCGCTCCTGCTTTCCCTTGCGTCACCTTACTTCTCGTTCCTGCTTTCCCTTGCGTCGCCTTTCCTCCCGTTCCTGCTTTCCCTTGCGTCAGCTTTCTTCCCATGCATCTCCTTTCTTCCCGTTCCTGCTTTCCCTTGCGCCGCCTTTCTTCCCTTGCGTCGCCTTTCTTCCCGTTCCTGCTTTCCCTTGCGTCGCCTTTCTACCCTTCCGTCGCTTTTCTTCTCGTTCCTACTTTCCCTTGCTTCGACTTTCTTTCCGTGCGTCGCCTTGCTACTCGTTCCTGCTTTCCCTTGCGTCGCCTTTCTTCGCTTGCGTTGCCTTTCTTCCCTTGCATCGCCTTTCTTCCCGTTCCTGCTTCCCCTTGCCACGCCTTTCTTCTTGTTCCTGCTTTCCCTTGCCACGCCTTTCTTCCCCTGCGTCGCCTTTCTTCCCTCGCATCGCCTTTTTTCCCCTTCCTGCTTCCCCGTGCGTCGCCTTTCTTCCCTTGCATATCGCCTTTCTTCCCTCGCGTCGCCTTTCTTCCCGTTCCTGCTTTCCCTTCCGTCGCCTTTCTTCCCGTTCCTGCGTTCCCTTGCGTCGCCTATCTTCCCTTCCGTCGCCTTTCTTCCCGTTACTGCTTTCCCTTCCATCGCCATTCTTCCCTTGCGTCTCCTTTCTTCCCGTTCCTGATTTCCCTTGAGTCGCCTTGCTTCCCTTGCATCGCCTTTCTTCCCTTGCGTCGCCTTGCTTCCCTCGCGTCGCCTTTCTTCCCGTTCCTGCGTTCCCTTGCGTCGCCGTTCTACCCTTCCGACGCCTTTCTTACCATTCCTGCTTTCCCTTGCATCGCCTATCTTCCCTTGCGTCGCCTTTCTTCTCTTTCCTGCTTTCCCTTGCGTCGCCTTTCCTCCCGTTCCTGCTTTCCCTTGCGTCGACTTTCTTTCCGCCCGTCGCCTTTCTTCTCATTGCTGCTTTCCCTTGTGTTGCGTTTCTTCTCGTTCCTGCTTTCCTTTCCGTCGCCATTCTTCCCCTTCCTGCTTTACCGTGCGACGCCTTTCCTCCCTTCCGTCGCCTTTCTTCCCGTTCCTGCTTTCCCTTGCGTCGCGTTTCTTCCCTTGCGTCGCGTTATTACCCTTGCGTCGCCTTTCATCCCGTTCCTGCTTTCCCTTGCGTCACCTTGCTTCCCTTGCGGCGCCTTTCTTCCCTTGCGAAGCCCTTCTTCCCTTGCGTCGCCTTTCTTCCCGTTCCTGCTTTTCCTTGCGCAGCCTTTCTTCCCTTGCGTCTCCTTTCTTCCCTTTCCTACTTAGCCTTGCATCGCCTTTCTTTCCTTGCGTCGCCTTTCTGCTCGTACCTGCGATCCCTTGCGTTGCCTTTCTTCCCTTGCATCGCCTTTCTTCCCGTTCCTGCTTACCCTTGCCACGCCTTTCTTCTTGTTCCTGCTTTCCCTTGCCACGCCTTTCTTCCCCTGCGTCGCCTTTCTTCCCTCGCATCGCCTTTTTTCCCCTTCCTGCTTCCCCGTGCGTCGCCTTTCTTCCCTTGCATATCGCCTTTCTTCCCTCGCGTCGCCTTTCTTCCCGTTCCTGCTTTCCCTTCCGTCGCCTTTCTTCCCGTTCCTGCGTTCCCTTGCGTCGCCTATCTTCCCTTCCGTCGCCTTTCTTCCCGTTACTGCTTTCCCTTCCATCGCCTTTCTTCCCTTGCGTCTCCTTTCTTCCCGTTCCTACTTTCCCTTGCTTCGCCTTACTTCCCTTGCGTCTCCTTTCTTCCCTTTCCTACTTTCCCTTGCATTGCCTTTCTTTCCTTGCGTCGCCTTTCTTCTCGTTCCTGCGATCCCTTGCGGCGCCTTTCTTTCCGTTCCTACTTTCCCTTGCATCGCCTTTCTTCCCTTCCGTAGCATTTCTTTCCGTTCCTCCTTTCCCTTGCATCGCCATTCTTCCCGTTCCTCCTTTCCCTTGCATCGCCTTTCTTCCCATTCCTGCTTTCCCTTGCTTTGCCTTTCTTCTCGTTCCTATATTCCCTTCCGACGCCTTACTTCCCGTATCTGCTTTCTCTTGCGTCGCCTTACTTCTCTTGCGTCGCCTTTCTTCCCTTGCATCGCCTTTCTTCCCTTCCGTCGCCTTCCTTCCCATGCGTCGCCATTCAAACCGTTACTGCTTTACCGCGCGTCGCCTTTCATCCCTTGCGTCGCATTTCTTCCCATTCCTGCTTTCCCTTGCGTCGCCTTTCTTCCCGTTCCTGCATTCCCTACCGTCGCCTTTCTTCCCTTCCGTCGCCTTTCTTCCCGTTCGAGCGATCCCTTGCGTCGCCTTACTTCTCTTGCGTTGCCTTTCTTCTCTAGCGTCGCCTTGCTTCCCCTGCATCGCCTTTCTTCCCTTGCATCGCCTTTCTTCCCATTCCTGCTTTCCCTTGCATCGCCTTTCTTCCCTTGCGTCGCCTTTCTTACCTTTCCTGCTTTCGCTTGCGTCGCCTATCTTCCCTTGCATCGCCTTTCTTCCCGTTCCTACTTTCCCTTGCGTCGACTTTCTTTCCGCGCGTTGCCTTTCTTCTCGTTTCTGCTTTCCCTTGCGCTGCCTTTCTTCCCTTTCCAGCTTTCAATTGCGTCGCCTTTCTTACCATTCCTGCTTTCCCTCGCGTCGCCTTTCTTACCATTCTTGCTTTCCCTCGCGTCGCCTTTCTTCCCCTGCGTCGCCTTTCTTCCCTTGCGTCGCCTTTCTTACCGTTCCTGCATTCCCTTGCGTCGCCTTTCTTCTCGTTCCTGCTTTCCCGTGCGTCGCCTTTCTTCCCTTGCATCTCCTTTCTTCCCTTGCTTCGCCTTTCTTCCCTTTCCTGCTTTCCCTTGCCTCGCCTTTCTGCACTTGCGTCGCCTTTCTTACCGTTCCTGCCTTCCCTTGCATCGCCTTTCTTCCCTTGCGTTGCCTTTCTTCCCTTGCATCGCCTTTCTTACCGCTTCTGCTTTCCCTTGCATCACCTTTCTTCTCGCTCCTGCTTTCCCTTGCGTCAGCTTTCTTCCAATGCATCTCCTTTCTTCCTGTTCCTGCTTTCCCTTGCGCCGCATTTCTTCCCTTGCGTCTCCTTTCTTCCCTTTCCTACTTTCCCTTGCATCGCCTTTCTTTCCATGCGTAACCTTTCTTGTAGATCCTGCCTTCCCTTGCATCGCCTTTCTTTCCATGCGTAACCTTTCTTGCAGATCCTGCCTTCCCTTGCATCGACTTTCTTCCCTTGCGTTGCCTTTCTTCCCGTTCCTGCTTTCCCTTGCCACGCCTTTCTTCCCGTTTCTGCTTTCCCTTGCGCCGCCTTTCTTCCCCTGCGTCGCCTATCTTCCCTTGCATCGCCTTTTTTCCCCTACCTGCTTTCCCGTGCGTCGCCTTTCTTCCCTTGCGTCGCCTTTCTTCCCTTGCATCGCATTTCTTCCCGTTCCTGCTTTCTCTTGCGTCGCCTGTCTTCCCGTTCCTCCTTTCCCTTGCATCGCCTTTCTTCCCTTGCGTCGCCTTTCTTCCCTTGCGTAGCCTTTCTTACCATTCCTGATTTCCCTTGCGTCGCCTTCCTTCCCTCGCGTCGCCTTTCTTCCCCTGCGTCGCCTTTCTTCCCTTGCGTCGCCTTTCTTACCGTTCCTGCATTCCCTTGCGTCGCCTTTCTTCTCGTTCCTGCTATCCCGTGCGTCGCCTTTCTTCCTGTTCCTGCTTCCCCTTGCATCGCCTGGCCTCCCTTGCGTCGCCTTTCTTCCCTTGCCTCGCCTTTCTACCCTTCCGTCGCCTTTCTTACCATTCCTGCTTACGCTTGCGTCAGCTTTCTTCCCATGCATCTCCTTTCTTCCCGTTCCTGCTTTCCCTGTCGCCGCCTTTCTTCCCTTGCGTCTCCTTTCTTCCCTTTCCTACTTTTCCTTGCATCGCCTTTCTTACCTTGCGTCGCCTTTCTTCTCCTTCCTGCGATCCCTTGCGTCGCCTTTCTTCCCGTTCCTACTTTCCTTTGCTTCAACTTCCTTCCCTTGCGTCGCCTTTCTTCCAATTCCTGCTTTCCCTTGCGTCGCCTTTCTTCACTTGCGTAGCCTTTCTTCCCTTGCATCGCCTTTCTTACCGTTCCTCCTTTCCCATGCATTGCCTTTCTTCCCGTTCCTGCTTTCCCTTGCGTCGCCTTTCTTCCCATTCCAGCATTCCCTTGCATCGCCTCTCTACCCTTGCGTCGCCTTTCTTACCATTCCTGCTTACCCTTGCTTCGCCTTTCTTCTCGTTCCTGCTTTCCCTTCCGAAGCCTTATTTCCCATTTCTGCTTTCCCTTGCGTCGCCTTTCCTCCCGTTTCTGCATTCTCTTGCGTCGCCCTGCTTTCCCTTGCCACGCCTTTCTTCCCGTTCCTGCTTTCACGTGTGTCACCATTCTTCCCTTGCGTCGCCTTTCTTCCCTTGCATCGCATTTCTTCCCGTTCCTCCTTTCCCTTGCATCGCCTTTCTTCCCTTCCGTCTCCATTCTTCCCGTTCGTGCGTTCCCTTGCGTCGCCTTTCTTCTGTTGCGTTGCCTTTCTTCCCTTGCGCCGCCTTTCTTCCCATTCCAGCATTCCCTTGCATCGCCTTTCGTCCCTTGCGTCGCCTTTCTTCCCATTCCTGCTTTCCCTTGCGTCGCATTTCATTCCCTTGCATCGCCTTTCTTACCATTCCTGCTTTCCCTCGCGTCGCCTTTCTTCCCCTGCGTCGCCTTTCTTCCCTTGCGTCGCCTTTCTTACCGTTCCTGCATTCCCTTGCGTCGCCTTTCTTCTCGTTCCTGCTTTCCCGAGCGTCGCCTTTCTTCCTGTTCCTGCTTTCCCGTGCGTCGCCTTTCTTCCTGTTCCTGCTTTACCTTGCATCAGCTTTCTTCTCGTTCCTGATTTCCCGTACGTCTCCTTTCTTCCTGTTCCTGCATTCCCTTGCGTCACCTTTCCCCCTGTTCCTGCTTTACCTTGCGTCAGCTTTCTTCCCATGCATCTCCTTTCTTCCCATTCCTGCTTTCCGTTGCGCCGCCTTTCTTCCCTTGCGTCTCCTTTCTTCCCTTTCCTACTTTTCCTTGCGTCGCCTTTCTTCCCTTGCGTAGCCTTTCTACCCTTCCGTCGCCTTTCTTACCATTCCTGCTTTCCCTTGTGTCGTCTTTCTTCCCTTGCGGAGCCTTTTTTAGCGTTCCTGCTTTCCCTTGCGTCACCGTCCTTCTCGTTCCTGCTTTCCCTTCAGTCAGCTTTCTTCACATTCCTGCTTTCCCGTGCGTCGCATTTCTTCCTGTTCCTGCTTTCCCTTGCGTCGCCTTGCTTCCCTGGTGTCGGCTTTCTTCCCCTGCATCGCCTTTCTTCCCTTGCGTCGCCTTTCTTCCCGTTCCTGCTTTCCCTTGCGTCGCCATTCTACACTTCCGTCGCCTTTCTTACCATTCCTGCTTTCCCTTGCGTCGCCTATCTTCCCTTGCGTCGCCTTTCTTCCCTCTCCTGCTTTCCCTTGCGTCACCTTACTTCTCGTTCCTGCTTTCCCTTGCGTCGCCTTTCCTCCCGTTCCTGCTTTCCCTTGCGTCAGCTTTCTTCCCATGCATCTCCTTTCTTCCCGTTCCTGCTTTCCCTTGCGCCGCCTTTCCTCCCTTCCGTCGCCTTTCTTCCCGTTTCTGCTTTCCCTTGCGTCGCGTTTCTTCCCTTGCGTCGCGTTATTACCCTTGCGTCGCCTTTCATCCCGTTCCTGCTTTCCCTTGCGTCGCCTTGCTTCCCTTGCGTCGCCTTTCATCCCTTGCGAAGCCCTTCGTTCCTTGCGTCGCCTTTCTTCCCGTTCCTGCTTTTCCTTGCGCCGCCTTTCTTCCCTTGCGTCTCCTTTCTTCCCTTTCCTACTTAGCCTTTCATCGCCTTTCTTTCCTTGCGTCGCCTTTCTTCTCGTTCCTGCGATCCCTTGCGTCACCTTTCTTTCCGTTCCTACTTTCCCTTGCTTCGCCTTACTTCCCTTGCGTCTCCTTTCTTCCCTTTCCTACTTTCCCTTGCATCGCCTTTCTTTCCTGACGTCGCCTTTCCTCCCGTTGCTGCTTTTCCTTGCGCCTCCTTTCTTCCCTTGCGTCTCCTTTCTTCCCTTTCCTACTTCCCCTTGCATTGCCTTTCTTTCCTTGCGTCGCCTTTCTTCTCGTTCCTGTGATCCCTTGCGGCGCCTTTCTTTCCGTTCCTACTTTCCCTTGCATCGCCTTTCTTCCCTTCCATAGCATTTCTTTCCGTTCCTCCTTTCCCTTGCATCGCCATTCTTCCCGTTCCTCCTTTCCCTTGCATCGCCTTTCTTCCCATTCCTGCTTTACCTTGCTTTGCCTATCTTCTCGTTCCTACATTCCCTTCCGACGCCTTACTTCCCGTATCTGCTTTCTCTTGCGTCGCCTTTCTTTCCATGCATCGCCTTTCTTCCCTTGCATCGCCTTTCTTCCCTTCCGTCGCCTTCCTTCCCGTGCGTCGCCATTCAAACCGTTACTGCTTTACCGTGCGTCGCCTTTCATCCCTTGCGTCGCATTTCTTCCCGTTCCTGCTTTCCCTTGCGTCGCCTTTCTTCCCGTTTCTGCATTCCCTACCGTCGCCTTTCTTCCCTTCCGTCGCCTTTCTTCCCGTTCGAGCGATCCCTTGCGTCGCCTTACTTCTCTTGCGTTGCCTTTCTTCTCTAGCGTCGCCTTGTTTCCCCTGCATCGCCTTTCTTCCCTTGCATCGCCTTTCTTCCCTTGCATCGCCTTTCCTCCCTTGCATCGCCTTTCTTCCCATTCCTGCTTTCCCTTGCATCGCCTTTCTTCCCTTGCGTCGCATTTCTTACCTTTCCTGCTTTAGCTTGCGTCGCCTATCTTCCCTTGCATCGCCTTTCTTCCCGTTCCTACTTTCCCTTGCGTCGACTTTCTTTCCGCGCGTTGCCTTTCTTCTCGTTCCTGCTTTCCCTTGCGCTGCCTTTCTTCCCTTTCCGGCATTCCCTTGCGTCTCCTTTCTTACCATTCCTGCTTTCCCTCGCGTCGCCTTTCTAACCTTTCTTGTTTTCCCTCGCGTCGCCTTTCTTCCCTTGCGTCGCCTTTCTTCCCTTGCATCGCCTTTCTTACCGCTTCTGCTTTCCCATGCATCACCTTTCTTCTCGCTCCTGCTTTCCCTTGCGTCAGCTTTCTTCCAATGCATCTCCTTTCTTCCTGTTCCTGCTTTCCCTTGCGCCGCATTTCTTCCCTTGCGTCTCCTTTCTTCCCTTTCCTACTTCCCCTTGCATCGCCTTTCTTTCCATGCGTCACCTTTCTTGCAGATCCTGCCTTCCCTTGCGTCGACTTTCTTCCCTTGCGTTGCCTTTCTTCCCGTTCCTGCTTTCCCTTGCCACGCCTTTCTTCCCGTTTCTGCTTTCCCTTGCACCGCCTTTCTTCCCCTGCGTCGCCTATCTTACCTTGCATCGCCTTTTTTCCCCTACCTGCTTACCCGTGCGTCGCCTTTCTTCCCTTGCGTCGCCTTTCTTCCCTTGCATCGCATTTCTTCCCGTTCCTGCTTTCTCTTGCGTCGCCTGTCTTCCCGTTCCTGCGTTCCCTTGCGTCGCCTATCTTCCCTTCCGTCGCCTTTCTTCCCGTTCCTGCTTTCCCTTCCATCGCCTTTCTTCCCTTGCGTCTCCTTTCTTCCCTTTCCTGATTTCCCTTGAGTCGCCTTGCTTCCCTTGCATCGCCTTTCTTCCCTTGCGTCGCCTTGCTTCCCTCGCGTCGCCTTTCTTCCCGTTCCTGCGTTCCCTTGCGTCGCCGTTCTACCCTTCCGACGCCTTTCCTCCCGTTCCTGCTTTCCCTTGCGTCAGCTTTCTTCCCATGCATCTCCTTTCTTCCCGTTCCTGCTTTCCCTTGCGCCGCCTTTCTTCCCTTGCTTCGCCTTCCTTCCCGTTCCTGCTTTCCCTTGCGTCGCCTTTCTACCCTTCCGTCGCTTTTCTTCTCGTTCCTGCAATCCCATGCGTCATCTTTCTTCTCGTTCCTACTTTCCCTTGCTTCGACTTTCTTTCCGTGCGTGGCCTTGCTTCTCGTTCCTGCTTTCCCTTGCATCGCCTCTCTTCCCTTGCGTTGCCTTTCATCCCTTGCATCGCCTTTCTTCCCGTTCCTGCTTACCCTTGTCACGCCTTTCTTCTTGTTCCTGCTTTCCCTTGCCACGCCTTTCTTCCCCTGCGTCGCCTTTCTTCCCTCGCATCGCCTTTTTTCCCCTTCCTGCTTCCCCGTGCGTCGCCTTTCTTCCCTTGCATATCGCCTTTCTTCCCTCGCGTCGCCTTTCTTCCCATTCCTGCTTTCCCTTCCGTCGCCTTTCTTCCCGTTCCTGCGTTCCCTTGCGTCGCCTATCTTCCCTTCCGTCGCCTTTCTTCCCGTTCCTGCTTTCCCTTCCATCGCCTTTCTTCCCTTGCGTCTCCTTTCTTCCTGTTCCTGATTTCCCTTGAGTCGCCTTGCTTCCCTTGCATCGCCTTTCTTCCCTTGCGTCGCCTTGCTTCCCTCGCGTCGCCTTTCTTCCCGTTCCTGCGTTCCCTTGCGTCGCCGTTCTACCCTTCCGACGCCTTTCTTACCATTCCTGCTTTCCCTTGCATCGCCTATCTTCCCTTGCGTCGCCTTTCTTCTCTTTCCTGCTTTCCCTTGCGTCGCCTTTCCTCCCGTTCCTGCTTTCCCTTGCGTCGACTTTCTTTCCGCCCGTCGCCTTTCTTCTCATTGCTGCTTTCCCTTGTGTTGCGTTTCTTCTCGTTCCTGCTTTCCTTTCCGTCGCCATTCTTCCCCTTCCTGCTTTACCGTGCGACGCCTTTCCTCCCTTCCGTCGCCTTTCTTCCCGTTCCTGCTTTCCCTTGCGTCGCGTTTCTTCCCTTGCGTCGCGTTATTACCCTTGCGTCGCCTTTCATCCCGTTCCTGCTTTCCCTTGCGTCACCTTTCTTCCCTTGCGTCTCCTTTCTTCCCTTGCGAAGCCCTTCTTCCCTTGCGTCGCCTTTCTTCCCGTTCCTGCTTTTCCTTGCGCCGCCTTTCTTCCCTTGCGTCTCCTTTCTTCCCTTTCCTACTTAGCCTTGCATCGCCTTTCTTTCCTTGCGTCGCCTTTCTGCTCGTACCTGCGATCCCTTGCGTCGCCTTTCTTTCCGTTCCTACTTTCCCTTGCTACGCCTTACTTCCCTTGCGTCTCCTTTCTTCCCTTTCCTACTTTCCCTTGCATCGCCTTTCTTTCCTGACGTCGCCTTTCCTCCCGTTGCTGCTTTTCCTTGCGCCTCCTTTCTTCCCTTGCGTCTCCTTTCTTCCCTTTCCTACTTCCCCTTGCATTGCCTTTCTTTCCTTGCGTCGCCTTTCTTCTCGTTCCTGCGATCCCTTGCGTCACCTTTCTTCTCGCTCCTGCTTTCCCTTGCGTCAGCTTTCTTCCAATGCATGTCCTTTCTTCCTGTTCCTGCTTTCCCTTGCGCCGCATTTCTTCCCTTGCGTCTCCTTTCTTCCCTTTCCTACTTTCCCTTGCATCGCCTTTCTTTCCATGCGTCACCTTTCTTGCAGATCCTGCCTTCCCTTGCGTCGACTTTCTTCCCTTGCGTTGCCTTTCTTCCCGTTCCTGCTTTCCCTTGCCACGCCTTTCTTCCCGTTTCTGCTTTCCCTTGCGCCGCCTTTCTTCCCCTGCGTCGCCTATCTTCCCTTGCATCGCCTTTTTTCCCCTACCTGCTTTCCCGTGCGTCGCCTTTCTTCCCTTGCGTCGCCTTTCTTCCCTTGCATCGCATTTCTTCCCGTTCCTGCTTTCTCTTGCGTCGCCTGTCTTCCCGTTCCTCCTTTCCCTTGCATCGCCTTTCTTCCCTTGCATCGCCTTTCTTCCCTTGCGTAGCCTTTCTTACCATTCCTGATTTCCCTTGCGTCGCCTTGCTTCCCTCGCGTCGCCTTTCTTCCCCTGCGTCGCCTTTCTTCCCTTGCGTCGCCTTTCTTACCGTTCCTGCATTCCCTTGCGTCGCCTTTCTTCTCGTTCCTGCTTTCCCGTGCGTCGCCTTTCTTCCTGTTCCTGCTTCCCCTTGCGTCGCCTGGCCTCCCTTGCGTCGCCTTTCTTCCCTTGCCTCGCCTTTCTACCCTTCCGTCGCCTTTCTTACCATTCCTGCTTTCGCTTGCGTCAGCTTTCTTCCCATGCATCTCCTTTCTTCCCGTTCCTGCTTTCCCTGTCGCCGCCTTTCTTCCCTTGCGTCTCCTTTCTTCCCTTTCCTACTTTTCCTTGCATCGCCTTTCTTACCTTGCGTCGCCTTTCTTCTCCTTCCTGCGATCCCTTGCGTCGCCTTTCTTCCCGTTCCTCCTTTCCCTTGCTTCAACTTCCTTCCCTTGCGTCGCCTTTCTTCCAATTCCTACTTTCCCCTGCGTCGCCTTTCTTCTCTTGCGTCGCCTTTCTTCTCGTTCCTGCTTTACCTTGCGTAGCCTTTCTACCCTTCCGTCGCCTTTCTTACCATTCCTGCTTTCCCTTGTGTCGTCTTTCTTCCCTTGCGGAGCCTTTCTTAGCGTTCCTGCTTTCCCTTGCGTCACCGTCCTTCTCGTTCCTGCTTTCCCTTCAGTCAGCTTTCTTCACATTCCTGCTTTCCCGTGCGTCGCATTTCTTCCTGTTCCTGCTTTCCCTTGCGTCGCCTTGCTTCCCTGGTGTCGGCTTTCTTCCCTTGCATCGCCTTTCTTCCCTTGCGTCGCCTTTCTTCCCGTTCCTGCTTTCCCTTGCGTCGCCATTCTACACTTCCGTCGCCTTTCTTACCATTCCTGCTTTCCCTTGCGTCGCCTATCTTCCCTTGCGTCGCCTTTCTTCCCTCTCCTGCTTTCCCTTGCGTCACCTTACTTCTCGTTCCTGCTTTCCCTTGCGTCGCCTTTCCTCCCGTTCCTGCTTTCCCTTGCATCGCCTTTCTTCCCTTGCGTCGCCTTTCTTACCTTTCCTGCTTTCGCTTGCGTCGCCTATCTTCCCTTGCATCGCCTTTCTTCCCGTTCCTACTTTCCCTTGCTTCGACTTTCTTTCCGTGCGTCGCCTTGCTTCTCGTTCCTGCTTTCCCTTGCGTCGCCTTTCTTCCCTTGCGTTGCCTTTCTTCCCTTGCATCGCCTTTCTTCCCGTTCCTGCTTACCCTTGCCACGCCTTTCTTCCCGTTCCTGCTTTTCCTTGCGCCGCCTTTCTTCCCTTGCGTCTCCTTTCTTCCCTTTCCTACTTAGCCTTGCATCGCCTTTCTTTCCTTGCGTCGCCTTTCTGCTCGTTCCTGCGATCCCTTGCGTCGCCTTTCTTTCCGTTCCTACTTTCCCTTGCTTCGCCTTTCTTCCCTTGCGTCTCCTTTCTTCCCTTTCCTACTTTCCCTTGCATCGCCTTTCTTTCCTGACGTCGCCTTTCCTCCCGTTGCTGCTTTTCCTTGCGCCTCCTTTCTTCCCTTGCGTCTCCTTTCTTCCCTTTCCTACTTCCCCTTGCATTGCCTTTCTTTCCTTGCGTCGCCTTTCTTCTCGTTCCTGCGATCCCTTGCGTCACCTTTCTTCTCGCTCCTGCTTTCCCTTGCGTCAGCTTTCTTCCAATGCATCTCCTTTCTTCCTGTTCCTGCTTTCCCTTGCGCCGCATTTCTTCCCTTGCGTCTCCTTTCTTCCCTTTCCTACTTTCCCTTGCATCGCCTTTCTTCCCGTTCCTGCTTTCCCTTGCCACGCCTTTCTTCCCGTTTCTGCTTTCCCTTGCGCCGCCTTTCTTCCCCTGCGTCGCCTATCTTCCCTTGCATCGCCTTTTCTCCCCTACCTGCTTTCCCGTGCGTCGCCTTTCTTCCCTTGCGTCGCCTTTCTTCCCTTGCATCGCATTTCTTCCCGTTCCTCCTTTCTCTTGCGTCGCCTGTCTTCCCGTTCCTCCTTTCCCTTGCATCGCCTTTCTTCCCTTGCATCGCCTTTCTTCCCTTGCGTAGCCTTTCTTACCATTCCTGATTTCCCTTGCGTCGCCTTGCTTCCCTCGCGTCGCCTTTCTTCCCCTGCGTCGCCTTTCTTCCCTTGCGTCGCCTTTCTTACCGTTCCTGCATTCCCTTGCGTCGCCTTTCTTCTCGTTCCTGCTTTCCCGTGCGTCGCCTTTCCTCCCGTTTCTGCATTCTCTTGCGTCGCCCTGCTTTCCCTTGCCACGCCTTTCTTCCCATTCCTGCTTTCCCTTGCATCGCCTATCTTCCCTTGCGTCGCCTTTCTTCTCTTTCCTGCGTTCCCTTGCGTCGCCGTTCTACCCTTCCGACGCCTTTCTTACCATTCCTGCTTTCCCTTGCATCGCCTATCTTCCCTTGCGTCGCCTTTCTTCTCTTTCCTGCTTTCCCTTGCGTCGCCTTTCCTCCCGTTCCTGCTTTCCCTTTTGTCGACTTTCTTTCCGCCCGTCGCCTTTCTTCTCATTGCTGCTTTCCCTTGTGTTGCGTTTCTTCTCGTTCCTGCTTTTCTTTCCGTCGCCATTCTTCCCCTTCCTGCTTTACCGTGCGACGCCTTTCCTCCCTTCCGTCGCCTTTCTTCCCGTTCCTGCTTTCCCTTGCGTCGCGTTTCTTCCCTTGCGTCGCGTTATTACCCTTGCGTCGCCTTTCATCCCGTTCCTGCTTTCCCTTGCGTCACCTTGCTTCCCTTGCGTCGCCTTTCTTCCCTTGCGAAGCCCTTCTTCCCTTGCGTCGCCTTTCTTCCCGTTCCTGCTTTTCCTTGCGCCGCCTTTCTTCCCTTGCGTCTCCTTTCTTCCCTTTCCTACTTAGCCTTGCATCGCCTTTCTTTCCTTGCGTCGCCTTTCTTCTCGTTCCTGCGATCCCTTGCGTCGCCTTTCTTTCCGTTCCTACTTTCCCTTGCTTCGCCTTACTTCCCTTGCGTCTCCTTTCTTCCCTTTCCTACTTTCCCTTGCATCGCCTTTCTTTCCTGACGTCGCCTTTCCTCCCGTTGCTGCTTTTCCTTGCGCCTCCTTTCTTCCCTTGCGTCTCCTTTCTTCCCTTTCCTACTTTGCCTTGCATCGCCTTTCTTTCCTGACGTCGCCTTTCCTCCCGTTGCTGCTTTTCCTTGCGCCTCCTTTCTTCCCTTGCGTCTCCTTTCTTCCCTTTCCTACTTTCCCTTGCATCGCCTTTCTTTCCTGACGTCGCCTTTCCTCCCGTTGCTGCTTTTCCTTGCGCCTCCTTTCTTCCCTTGCGTCTCCTTTCTTCCCTTTCCTACTTCCCCTTGCATTGCCTTTCTTTCCTTGCGTCGCCTTTCTTCTCGTACCTGCGATCTCTTGCGGCGCCTTTCTTTCCGTTCCTACTTTCCCTTGCATCGCCTTTCTTCCCTTCCGTAGCATTTCTTTCCGTTCCTCCTTTCCCTTGCATCGCCATTCTTCCCGTTCCTCCTTTCCCTTGCATCGCCTTTCTTCCCATTCCTGCTTTCCCTTGCTTTGCCTATCTTCTCGTTCCTACATTCCCTTCCGACGCCTTACTTCCCGTATCTGCTTTCTCTTGAATCGCCTTTCTTTCCATGCATCGCCTTTCTTGCAGATCCTGCCTTCCCTTGCGTCTCCTTTCTTCCCTTTCCTACTTTGCCTTGCATCGCCTTTCTTTCCTGACGTCGCCTTTCCTCCCGTTGCTGCTTTTCCTTGCGCCTCCTTTCTTCCCTTGCGTTGCCTTTCTTCCCGTTCCTGCTTTCCCTTGCCACGCCTTTCTTCCCGTTTCTGCTTTCCCTTGCGCCGCCTTTCTTCCCCTGCGTCGCCTATCTTCCCTTGCATCGCCTTTTTTCCCCTACCTGCTTTCCCGTGCGTCGCCTTTCTTCCCTTGCGTCGCCTTTCTTCCCTTGCATCGCATTTCTTCCCGTTCCTGCTTTCTCTTGCGTCGCCTGTCTTCCCGTTCCTCCTTTCCCTTGCATCGCCTTTCTTCCCTTGCATCGCCTTTCTTCCCTTGCGTAGCCTTTCTTACCATTCCTGATTTCCCTTGCGTCGCCTTGCTTCCCTCGCGTCGCCTTTCTTCCCCTGCGTCGCCTTTCTTCCCTTGCGTCGCCTTTCTTACCGTTCCTGCATTCCCTTGCGTCGCCTTTCTTCTCGTTCCTGCTTTCCCGTGCGTCGCCTTTCTTCCTGTTCCTGCTTCCCCTTGCGTCGCCTGGCCTCCCTTGCGTCGCCTTTCTTCCCTTGCCTCGCCTTTCTACCCTTCCGTCGCCTTTCTTACCATTCCTGCTTTCGCTTGCGTCAGCTTTCTTCCCATGCATCTCCTTTCTTCCCGTTCCTGCTTTCCCTGTCGCCGCCTTTCTTCCCTTGCGTCTCCTTTCTTCCCTTTCCTACTTTTCCTTGCATCGCCTTTCTTACCTTGCGTCGCCTTTCTTCTCCTTCCTGCGATCCCTTGCGTCGCCTTTCTTCCCGTTCCTCCTTTCCCTTGCTTCAACTTCCTTCCCTTGCGTCGCCTTTCTTCCAATTCCTGCTTTCCCTTGCGTCGCCTTTCTTCACTTGCGTAGCCTTTCTTCCCTTGCATCGCCTTTCTTACCGTTCCTCCTTTCCCTTGCATTGCCTTTCTTCCCGTTCCTGCTTTCCCTTGCGTCGCCTTTCTTCCCATTCCAGCATTCCCTTGCATCGCCTCTCTACCCTTGCGTCGCCTTTCTTACCATTCCTGCTTACCCTTGCTTCGCCTTTCTTCTCGTTCCTGCTTTCCCTTCCGAAGCCTTATTTCCCATTTCTGCTTTCCCTTGCGTCGCCTTTCCTCCCGTTTCTGCATTCTCTTGCGTCGCCCTGCTTTCCCTTGCCACGCCTTTCTTCCCATTCCTGCTTTCACGTGTGTCGCCATTCTTCCCTTGCGTCGCCTTTCTTCCCTTGCATCGCATTTCTTCCCATTCCTCCTTTCCCTTGCATCGCCTTTCTTCCCTTCCGTCTCCATTCTTCCCGTTCGTGCGTTCCCTTGCGTCGCCTTTCTTCTGTTGCGTTGCCTTTCTTCCCATGCGCCGCCTTTCTTCCCATTCCAGCATTCCCTTGCATCGCCTTTCTTCCCTTGCATCGCCTTTCGTCCCTTGCGTCGCCTTTCTTCCCATTCCTGCTTTCCCTTGCGTCGCATTTCATTCCCTTGCATCGCCTTTCTTACCATTCCTGCTTTCCCTCGCGTCGCCTTTCTTCCCCTGCGTCGCCTTTCTTCCCTTGCGTCGCCTTTCTTACCGTTCCTGCTTTCCCGTGCGTCGCCTTTCTTCCTGTTCCTGCTTTCCCTTGCGTCAGCTTTCTTCTCGTTCCTGCTTTCCCGTACGTCTCCTTTCTTCCTGTTCCTGCATTCCCTTGCGTCACCTTTCCACCCGTTCCTGCTTTACCTTGCGTCAGCTTTCTTCCCATGCATCTCCTTTCTTCCCATTCCTGCTTTCCGTTGCGCCGCCTTTCTTCCCTTGCGTCTCCTTTCTTCCCTTTCCTACTTTCCCTTGCGTCGCCTTTCTTCCCTTGCGTCTCCTTTCTTCCCTTTCCTACTTACCCTTGCGTCGCCTTTCTTCCCTTGCGTAGCCTTTCTACCCTTCCGTCGCCTTTCTTACCATTCCTGCTTTCCCTTGTGTCGTCTTTCTTCCCTTGCGGAGCCTTTCTTAGCGTTCCTGCTTTCCCGTGCGTCACCGTCCTTCTCGTTCCTGCTTTCCCTTCAGTCAGCTTTCTTCACATTCCTGCTTTCCCGTGCGTCGCATTTCTTCCTGTTCCTGCTTTCCCTTGCGTCGCCTTGCTTCCCTGGTGTCGGCTTTCTTCCCTTGCATCGCCTTTCTTCCCTTGCGTCGCCTTTCTTCCCGTTCCTGCTTTCCCTTGCGTCGCCATTCTACACTTCCGTCGCCTTTCTTACCATTCCTGCTTTCCCTTGCGTCGCCTATCTTCCCTTGCGTCGCCTTTCTTCCCTCTCCTGCTTTCCCTTGCGTCACCTTACTTCTCGTTCCTGCTTTCCCTTGCGTCGCCTTTCCTCCCGTTCCTGCTTTCCCTTGCATCGCCTTTCTTCCCTTGCGTCGCCTTTCTTACCTTTCCTGCTTTCGCTTGCGTCGCCTATCTTCCCTTGCATTGCCTTTCTTCCCGTTCCTACTTTCCCTTGCTTCGACTTTCTTTCCGTGCGTCGCCTTGCTTCTCGTTCCTGCTTTCCCTTGCGTCGCCTTTCTTCCCTTGCGTTGCCTTTCTTCCCTTGCATCGCCTTTCTTCCCGTTCCTGCTTACCCTTGCCACGCCTTTCTTCCCGTTCCTGCTTTTCCTTGCGCCGCCTTTCTTCCCTTGCGTCTCCTTTCTTCCCTTTCCTACTTAGCCTTGCATCGCCTTTCTTTCCTTGCGTCGCCTTTCTGCTCGTTCCTGCGATCCCTTGCGTCGCCTTTCTTTCCGTTCCTACTTTCCCTTGCTTCGCCTTACTTCCCTTGCGTCTCCTTTCTTCCCTTTCCTACTTTCCCTTGCATCGCCTTTCTTTCCTGACGTCGCCTTTCCTCCCGTTGCTGCTTTTCCTTGCGCCTCCTTTCTTCCCTTGCGTCTCCTTTCTTCCCTTTCCTACTTCCCCTTGCATTGCCTTTCTTTCCTTGCGTCGCCTTTCTTCTTGTTCCTGCGATCCCTTGCGTCACCTTTCTTCTCGCTCCTGCTTTCCCTTGCGTCAGCTTTCTTCCAATGCATCTCCTTTCTTCCTGTTCCTGCTTTCCCTTGCGCCGCATTTCTTCCCTTGCGTCTCCTTTCTTCCCCTTCCTACTTTCCCTTGCATCGCCTTTCTTTCCATGCGTCACCTTTCTTGCAGATCCTGCCTTCCCTTGCGTCGACTTTCTTCCCTTGCGTTGCCTTTCTTCCCGTTCCTGCTTTCCCTTGCCACGCCTTTCTTCCCGTTTCTGCTTTCCCTTGCGCCGCCTTTCTTCCCCTGCGTCGCCTATCTTCCCTTGCATCGCCTTTTCTCCCCTACCTGCTTTCCCGTGCGTCGCCTTTCTTCCCTTGCGTCGCCTTTCTTCCCTTGCATCGCATTTCTTCCCGTTCCTCCTTTCTCTTGCGTCGCCTGTCTTCCCGTTCCTCCTTTCCCTTGCATCGCCTTTCTTCCCTTGCATCGCCTTTCTTCCCTTGCGTAGCCTTTCTTACCATTCCTGATTTCCCTTGCGTCGCCTTGCTTCCCTCGCGTCGCCTTTCTTCCCCTGCGTCGCCTTTCTTCCCTTGCGTCGCCTTTCTTACCGTTCCTGCATTCCCTTGCGTCGCCTTTCTTCTCGTTCCTGCTTTCCCGTGCGTCGCCTTTCTTCCTGTTCCTGCTTCCCCTTGCGTCGCCTGGCCTCCCTTGCGTCGCCTTTCTTCCCTTGCCTCGCCTTTCTACCCTTCCGTCGCCTTTCTTACCATTCCTGCTTTTGCTTGCGTCAGCTTTCTTCCCATGCATCTCCTTTCTTCCCGTTCCTGCTTTCCCTGTCGCCGCCTTTCTTCCCTTGCGTCTCCTTTCTTCCCTTTCCTACTTTTCCTTGCATCGCCTTTCTTACCTTGCGTCGCCTTTCTTCTCCTTCCTGCGATCCCTTGCGTCGCCTTTCTACCCATTCCTACTTTCCTTTGCTTCAACTTCCTTCCCTTGGGTCGCCTTTCTTCCAATTCCTGCTTTCCCTTGCGTCGCCTTTCTTCACTTGCGTAGCCTTTCTTCCCTTGCATCGCCTTTCTTACCGTTCCTCCTTTCCCTTGCATCGCCTTTCTTCCCGTTCCTGCCTTCCCTTGCGTCGCCTTTCTTCCCATTCCAGCATTCCCTTGCATCGCCTCTCTACCCTTGCGTCGCCTTTCTTACCATTCCTGCTTACCCTTGCTTCGCCTTTCTTCTCGTTCCTGCTTTCCCTTCCGAAGCCTTATTTCCCATTTCTGCTTTCCCTTGCGTCGCCTTTCCTCCCGTTTCTGCATTCTCTTGCGTCGCCCTGCTTTCCCTTGCCACGCCTTTCTTCCCATTCCTGCTTTCCCTTGCATCGCCTATCTTCCCTTGCGTCGCCTTTCTTCTCTTTCCTGCGTTCCCTTGCGTCGCCGTTCTACCCTTCCGACGCCTTTCTTACCATTCCTGCTTTCCCTTGCATCGCCTATCTTCCCTTGCGTCGCCTTTCTTCTCTTTCCTGCTTTCCCTTGCGTCGCCTTTCCTCCCGTTCCTGCTTTCCCTTTTGTCGACTTTCTTTCCGCCCGTCGCCTTTCTTCTCATTGCTGCTTTCCCTTGTGTTGCGTTTCTTCTCGTTCCTGCTTTTCTTTCCGTCGCCATTCTTCCCCTTCCTGCTTTACCGTGCGACGCCTTTCCTCCCTTCCGTCGCCTTTCTTCCCGTTCCTGCTTTCCCTTGCGTCGCGTTTCTTCCCTTGCGTCGCGTTATTACCCTTGCGTCGCCTTTCATCCCGTTCCTGCTTTCCCTTGCGTCACCTTGCTTCCCTTGCGTCGCCTTTCTTCCCTTGCGAAGCCCTTCTTCCCTTGCGTCGCCTTTCTTCCCGTTCCTGCTTTTCCTTGCGCCGCCTTTCTTCCCTTGCGTCTCCTTTCTTCCCTTTCCTACTTAGCCTTGCATCGCCTTTCTTTCCTTGCGTCGCCTTTCTTCTCGTTCCTGCGATCCCTTGCGTCGCCTTTCTTTCCGTTCCTACTTTCCCTTGCTTCGCCTTACTTCCCTTGCGTCTCCTTTCTTCCCTTTCCTACTTTCCCTTGCATCGCCTTTCTTTCCTGACGTCGCCTTTCCTCCCGTTGCTGCTTTTCCTTGCGCCTCCTTTCTTCCCTTGCGTCTCCTTTCTTCCCTTTCCTACTTTGCCTTGCATCGCCTTTCTTTCCTGACGTCGCCTTTCCTCCCGTTGCTGCTTTTCCTTGCGCCTCCTTTCTTCCCTTGCGTCTCCTTTCTTCCCTTTCCTACTTTCCCTTGCATCGCCTTTCTTTCCTGACGTCGCCTTTCCTCCCGTTGCTGCTTTTCCTTGCGCCTCCTTTCTTCCCTTGCGTCTCCTTTCTTCCCTTTCCTACTTCCCCTTGCATTGCCTTTCTTCCCTTCCGTAGCATTTCTTTCCGTTCCTCCTTTCCCTTGCATCGCCATTCTTCCCGTTCCTCCTTTCCCTTGCATCGCCTTTCTTCCCATTCCTGCTTTCCCTTGCTTTGCCTATCTTCTCGTTCCTACATTCCCTTCCGACGCCTTACTTCCCGTATCTGCTTTCTCTTGAATCGCCTTTCTTTCCATGCATCGCCTTTCTACCCTTGCATCGCCTTTCTTCCCTTCCGTCGCCTTCCTTCCCGTGCGTCGCCATTCAAACTGTTACTGCTTTACCGTGCGTCGCCTTTCATCCCTTGCGTCGCATTTCTTCCCGTTCCTGCTTTCCCTTGCGTCGCCTTTCTTCCCGTTCCTGCATTCCCTACCGTCGCCTTTCTTCCCTTCCGTCGCCTTTCTTCCCGTTCGTGCGTTCCCTTGCGTCGCCTTACTTCTCTTGCGTCGCCTTTCTTCTCTAGCGTCGCCTTGCTTCCCCTGCATCGCCTTTCTTCCCTTGCATCGCCTTTCTTCCCTTGCATCGCCTTTCTTCCCATTCCTGCTTTCCCTTGCATCGCCTTTCTTCCCTTGCGTCGCCTTTCTTACCTTTCCTGCTTTCGCTTGCGTCGCCTATCTTCCCTTGCATCGCCTTTCTTCCCGTTCCTACTTTCCCTTGCGTCGACTTTCTTTCCGCGCGTTGCCTTTCTTCTCGTTCCTGCTTTCCCTTGCGCTGCCTTTCTTCCCTTTCCGGCTTTCAATTGCGTCGCCTTTCTTACCATTCCTGCTTTCCCTCGCGTCTCCTTTCTTACCATTCTTGCTTTCCCTCGCGTCGCCTTTCTTCCCCTGCGTCGCCTTTCTTCCCTTGCGTCGCCTTTCTTACCGTTCCTGCATTCCCTTGCGTCGCCTTTCTTCCCCTGCGTCGCCTTTCTTCCCCTGCGTCGCCTTTCTTCCCTTGCGTCGCCTTTCTTCTCGTTCCTGCTTTCCCGTGCGTCGCCTTTCTTCCCTTGCATCTCCTTTCTTCCCTTGCTTCGCCTTTCTTCCCTTTCCTGCTTTCCCTTGCCTCGCCTTTCTGCCCTTGCGTCGCCTTTCTTACCATTCCTGCCTTCCCTTGCATCGCCTTTCTTCCCTTGCGTCGCCTTTCTTCCCTTGCATCGCCTTTCTTACCGCTTCTGCTTTCCCTTGCATCACCTTTCTTCTCGCTCCTGCTTTCCCTTGCGTCAGCTTTCTTCCAATGCATCTCCTTTATTCCTGTTCCTGCTTTCCCTTGCGCCGCATTTCTTCCCTTGCGTCTCCTTTCTTCCCTTTCCTACTTTCCCTTGCATCGACTTTCTTTCCGTGCGTCACCTTTCTTGCAGATCCTGCCTTCCCTTGCATCGACTTTCTTCCCTTGCGTTGCCTTTCTTCCCGTTCCTGCTTTCCCTTGCCACGCCTTTCTTCCCGTTTCTGCTTTCCCTTGCGCCGCCTTTCTTCCCCTGCGTCGCCTATCTTCCCTTGCATCGCCTTTTTTCCCCTACCTGCTTTCCCGTGCGTCGCCTTTCTTCCCTTGCGTCGCCTTTCTTCCCTTGCATCGCATTTCTTCCCGTTCCTGCTTTCTCTTGCGTCGCCTGTCTTCCCGTTCCTCCTTTCCCTTGCATCGCCTTTCTTCCCTTGCGTCGCCTTTCTTCCCGTTCCTGATTTCCCTTGCGTCGCCTTGCTTCCCTTGCATCGCCTATCTTCCCTTGCATCGCCTTTCTTCCCTTGCGCAGCCTTTCTTTCCATTCCTGATTTCCCTTGCGTCGCCTTGCTTCCCTCGCGTCGCCTTTCTTCCCCTGCGTCGCCTTTCTTCCCTTGCGTCGCCTTTCTTACCGTTCCTGCATTCCCTTGCGTCGCCTTTCTTCTCGTTCCTGCTTTCCCGTGCGTTGCCTTTCTTCCTGTTCCTGCTACCCCTTGCGTCGCCTGGCCTCCCTTGCGTCGCCTTTCTTCCCTTGCCTCGCCTTTCTACCCTTCCGTCGCCTTTCTTACCATTCCTGCTTTCGCTTGCGTCAGCTTTCTTCCCATGCATCTCCTTTCTTCCCGTTCCTGCATTCCCTGTCGCCGCCTTTCTTCCCTTGCGTCTCCTTTCTTCCCTTTCCTACTTTTCCTTGCATCGCCTTTCTTACCTTGCATCGCCTTTCTTCTCCTTCCTGCGATCCCTTGCGTCGCCTTTCTTCCCGTTCCTCCTTTCCCTTGCTTCAACTTCCTTCCCTTGCGTCGCCTTTCTTCCAATTCCTGCTTTCCCTTGCGTCGCCTTTCTTCACTTGCGTAGCCTTTCTTCCCTTGCATCGCCTTTCTTACCGTTCCTCCTTTCCCTTGCATCGCCTTTCTTCCCGTTCCTGCTTTCCCTTGCGTCGCCTTTCTTCCCATTCCAGCATTCCCTTGCATCGCCTCTCTACCCTTGCGTCGCCTTTCTTACCATTCCTGCTTACCCTTGCTTCGCCTTTCTTCTCGTTCCTGCTTTCCCTTCCGAAGCCTTATTTCCCATTTCTGCTTTCCCTTGCGTCGCCTTTCCTCCCGTCTCTGCATTCTCTTGCGTCGCCCTGCTTTCCCTTGCCACGCCTTTCTTCCCGTTCCTGCTTTCACGTGTGTCGCCATTCTTCCCTTGCGTCGCCTTTCTTCCCTGGTGTCGGCTTTCTTCCCTTGCATCGCCTTTCTTCCCTTGCGTCGCCTTTCTTCCGGTTCCTGCTTTCCCTTGCGTCGCCATTCTACACTTCCGTCGCCTTTCTTACCATTCCTGCTTTCCCTTGCGTCGCCTATCTTCCCTTGCGTCGCTTTTCTTCCCGCTCCTGCTTTCCCTTGCGTCACCTTACTTCTCGTTCCTGCTTTCCCTTGCGTCGCCTTTCCTCCCGTTCCTGCTTTCCCTTGCGTCAGCTTTCTTCCCATGCATCTCCTTTCTTCCCGTTCCTGCTTTCCCTTGCGCCGCCTTTCTTCCCTTGCGTCGCCTTTCTTCCCGTTCCTGCTTTCCCTTGCGTCGCCTTTCTACCCTTCCGTCGCTTTTCTTCTCGTTCCTACTTTCCCTTGCTTCGACTTTCTTTCCGTGCGTCGCCTTGCTACTCGTTCCTGCTTTCCCTTGCGTCGCCTTTCTTCGCTTGCGTTGCCTTTCTTCCCTTGCATCGCCTTTCTTCCCGTTCCTGCTTACCCTTGCCACGCCTTTCTTCTTGTTCCTGCTTTCCCTTGCCACGCCTTTCTTCCCCTGTGTCGCCTTTCTTCCCTCGCATCGCCTTTTTTCCCCTTCCTGCTTCCCCGTGCGTCACCTTTCTTCCCTTGCATATCGCCTTTCTTCCCTCGCGTCGCCTTTCTTCCCGTGCCTGCTTTCCCTTCCGTCGCCTTTCTTCCCGTTCCTGCGTTCCCTTGCGTCGCCTATCTTCCCTTCCGTCGCCTTTCTTCCCGTTCCTGCTTTCCCTTCCATCGCCTTTCTTCCCTTGCGTCTCCTTTCTTCCCGTTCCTGATTTCCCTTGAGTCGCCTTGCTTCCCTTGCATCGCCTTTCTTCCCTTGCGTCGCCTTGCTTCCCTCGCGTCGCCTTTCTTCCCGTTCCTGCGTTCCCTTGCGTCGCCGTTCTACCCTTCCGACGCCTTTCTTACCATTCCTGCTTTCCCTTGCATCGCCTATCTTCCCTTGCGTCGCCTTTCTTCTCTTTCCTGCTTTCCCTTGCGTCGCCTTTCCTCCCGTTCCTGCTTTCCCTTGCGTCGACTTTCTTTCCGCCCGTCGCCTTTCTTCTCATTGCTGCTTTCCCTTGTGTTGCGTTTCTTCTCGTTCCTGCTTTCCTTTCCGTCGCCATTCTTCCCCTTCCTGCTTTACCGTGCGACGCCTTTCCTCCCTTCCGTCGCCTTTCTTCCCGTTCCTGCTTTCCCTTGCGTCGCGTTTCTTCCCTTGCGTCGCGTTATTACCCTTGCGTCGCCTTTCATCCCGTTCCTGCTTTCCCTTGCGTCACCTTGCTTCCCTTGCGTCGCCTTTCTTCCCTTGCGAAGCCCTTCTTCCCTTGCGTCGCCTTTCTTCCCGTTCCTGCTTTTCCTTGCGCCGCCTTTCTTCCCTTGCGTCTCCTTTCTTCCCTTTCCTACTTAGCCTTGCATCGCCTTTCTTTCCTTGCGTCGCCTTTCTTCTCGTTCCTGCGATCCCTTGCGTCGCCTTTCTTTCCGTTCCTACTTTCCCTTGCTTCGCCTTACTTCCCTTGCGTCTCCTTTCTTCCCTTTCCTACTTTCCCTTGCATCGCCTTTCTTTCCTGACGTCGCCTTTCCTCCCGTTGCTGCTTTTCCTTGCGCCTCCTTTCTTCCCTTGCGTCTCCTTTCTTCCCTTTCCTACTTTCCCTTGCATCGCCTTTCTTTCCTGACGTCGCCTTTCCTCCCGTTGCTGCTTTTCCTTGCGCCTCCTTTCTTCCCTTGCGTCTCCTTTCTTCCCTTTCCTACTTTCCCTTGCATCGCCTTTCTTTCCTGACGTCGCCTTTCCTCCCGTTGCTGCTTTTCCTTGCGCCTCCTTTCTTCCCTTGCGTCTCCTTTCTTCCCTTTCCTACTTCCCCTTGCATTGCCTTTCTTTCCTTGCGTCGCCTTTCTTCTCGTACCTGCGATCTCTTGCGGCGCCTTTCTTTCCGTTCCTACTTTCCCTTGCATCGCCTTTCTTCCCTTCCGTAGCATTTCTTTCCGTTCCTCCTTTCCCTTGCATCGCCATTCTTCCCGTTCCTCCTTTCCCTTGCATCGCCTTTCTTCCCATTCCTGCTTTCCCTTGCTTTGCCTATCTTCTCGTTCCTACATTCCCTTCCGACGCCTTACTTCCCGTATCTGCTTTCTCTTGAATCGCCTTTCTTTCCATGCATCGCCTTTCTTCCCTTGCATCGCCTTTCTTCCCTTCCGTCGCCTTCCTTCCCGTGCGTCGCCATTCAAACTGTTACTGCTTTACCGTGCGTCGCCTTTCATCCCTTGCGTCGCATTTCTTCCCGTTCCTGCTTTCCCTTGCGTCGCCTTTCTTCCCGTTCCTGCATTCCCTACCGTCGCCTTTCTTCCCTTCCGTCGCCTTTCTTCCCGTTCGTGCGTTCCCTTGCGTCGCCTTACTTCTCTTGCGTCGCCTTTCTCCTCTAGCGTCGCCTTGCTTCCCCTGCATCGCCTTTCTTCCCTTGCATCGCCTTTCTTCCCTTGCATCGCCTTTCTTCCCATTCCTGCTTTCCCTTGCATCGCCTTTCTTCCCTTGCGTCGCCTTTCTTACCTTTCCTGCTTTCGCTTGCGTCGCCTATCTTCCCTTGCATCGCCTTTCTTCCCGTTCCTACTTTCCCTTGCGTCGACTTTCTTTCCGCGCGTTGCCTTTCTTCTCGTTCCTGCTTTCCCTTGCGCTGCCTTTCTTCCCTTTCCGGCTTTCAATTGCGTCGCCTTTCTTACCATTCCTGCTTTCCCTCGCGTCTCCTTTCTTACCATTCTTGCTTTCCCTCGCGTCGCCTTTCTTCCCCTGCGTCGCCTTTCTTCCCTTGCGTCGCCTTTCTTACCGTTCCTGCATTCCCTTGCGTCGCCTTTCTTCTCGTTCCTGCTTTCCCATGCGTCGCCTTTCTTCCCTTGCATCTCCTTTCTTCCCTTGCTTCGCCTTTCTTCCCTTTCCTGCTTTCCCTTGCCTCGCCTTTCTGCCCTTGCGTCGCCTTTCTTACCATTCCTGCCTTCCCTTGCATCGCCTTTCTTCCCTTGCGTCGCCTTTCTTCCCTTGCATCGCCTTTCTTACCGCTTCTGCTTTCCCTTGCATCACCTTTCTTCTCGCTCCTGCTTTCCCTTGCGTCAGCTTTCTTCCAATGCATCTCCTTTCTTCCCGTTCCTGCTTTCCGTTGCGCCGCCTTTCTTCCCTTGCGTCTCCTTTCTTCCCTTTCCTACTTTCCCTTGCATCGCCTTTCTTTCCATGCGTCACCTTTCTTGCAGATCCTGCCTTCCCTTGCATCGACTTTCTTCCCTTGCGTTGCCTTTCTTCCCGTTCCTGCTTTCCCTTGCCACGCCTTTCTTCCCGTTTCTGCTTTCCCTTGCGCCGCCTTTCTTCCCCTGTGTCGCCTATCTTCCCTTGCATCGCCTTTTTTCCCCTACCTGCTTTCCCGTGCGTCGCCTTTCTTCCCTTGCGTCGCCTTTCTTCCCTTGCATCGCATTTCTTCCCGTTCCTGCTTTCTCTTGCGTCGCCTGTCTTCCCTTTCCTCCTTTCCCTTGCATCGCCTTTCTTCCCTTGCGTCGCCTTTCTTCCCGTTCCTGATTTCCCTTGCGTCGCCTTGCTTCCCTTGCATCGCCTATCTTCCCTTGCATCGCCTTTCTTCCCTTGCGCAGCCTTTCTTTCCATTCCTGATTTCCCTTGCGTCGCCTTGCTTCCCTCGCGTCGCCTTTCTTCCCCTGCGTCGCCTTTCTTCCCTTGCGTCGCCTTTCTTACCGTTCCTGCATTCCCTTGCGTCGCCTTTCTTCTCGTTCCTGCTTTCCCGTGCGTTGCCTTTCTTCCTGTTCCTGCTTCCCCTTGCATCGCCTGGCCTCCCTTGCGTCGCCTGTCTTCCCTTGACTCGCCTTTCTACCCTTCTGTCGCCTTTCTTACCATTCCTGCTTTTGCTTGCGTCAGCTTTCTTCCCATGCATCTCCTTTCTTCCCGTTCCTGCTTTCCCTGTCGCCGCCTTTCTTCCCTTGCGTCTCCTTTCTTCCCTTTCCTACTTTTCCTTGCATCGCCTTTCTTACCTTGCGTCGCCTTTCTTCTCCTTCCTGCGATCCCTTGCGTCGCCTTTCTTCCCGTTCCTACTTTCCCTTGCTTCAACTTCCTTCCCTTGCGTCGCCTTTCTTCCAATTCCTGCTTTCCCTTGCGTCGCCTTTCTTCACTTGCGTAGCCTTTCTTCCCTTGCATCGCCTTTCTTACCGTTCCTCCTTTCCCTTGCATTGCCTTTCTTCCCGTTCCTGCTTTCCCTTGCGTCGCCTTTCTTCCCATTCCAGCATTCCCTTGCATCGCCTCTCTACCCTTGCGTCGCCTTTCTTACCATTCCTGCTTACCCTTGCTTCGCCTTTCTTCTCGTTCCTGCTTTCCCTTCCGAAGCCTTATTTCCCATTTCTGCTTTCCCTTGCGTCGCCTTTCCTCCCGTTTCTGCATTCTCTTGCGTCGCCCTGCTTTCCCTTGCCACGCCTTTCTTCCCGTTCCTGCTTTCACGTGTGTCGCCATTCTTCCCTTGCGTCGCCTTTCTTCCCTTGCATCGCATTTCTTCCCGTTCCTCCTTTCCCTTGCATCGCCTTTCTTCCCTTCCGTCACCATTCTTCCCGTTCGTGCGTTCCCTTGCGTCGCCTTTCTTCTGTTGCGTTGCCTTTCTTCCCTTGCGCCGCCTTTCTTCCCATTCCAGCATTCCCTTGCATCGCCTTTCTTCCCTTGCATCGCCTTTCGTCCCTTGCGTCGCCTTTCTTCCCATTCCTGCTTTCCCTCGCGTCGCCTTTCTTCCCCTGCGTCACCTTTCTTCCCTTGCGTCGCCTTTCTTACCGTTCCTGCATTCCCTTGCGTCGCCTTTCTTCTCGTTCCTGCTTTCCCGAGCGTCGCCTTTCTTCCTGTTCCTGCTTTCCCGTGCGTCGCCTTTCTTCCTGTTCCTGCTTTCCCTTGCGTCAGCTTTCTTCTCGTTCCTGCTTTCCCGTACGTCTCCTTTCTTCCTGTTCCTGCATTCCCTTGCGTCACCTTTCCACCCGTTCCTGCTTTCCGTTGCGCCGCCTTTCTTCCCTTGCGTCTCCTTTCTTCCCTTTCCTACTTTCCCCTGCGTCGCCTTTCTTCTCTTGCGTCGCCTTTCTTCTCGTTCCTGCTTTCCCTTGCGTAGCCTTTCTACCCTTCCGTCGCCTTTCTTACCATTCCAGCTTTCCCTTGTGTCGTCTTTCTTCCCTTGCGGAGCCTTTCTTAGCGTTCCTGCTTTCCCTTGCGTCACCGTCCTTCTCGTTCCTGCTTTCCCTTTAGTCAGCTTTCTTCACATTCCTGCTTTCCCGTGCGTCGCATTTCTTCCTGTTCCTGCTTTCCCTTGCGTCGCCTTGCTTCCCTGGTGTCGGCTTTCTTCCCTTGCATCGCCTTTCTTCCCTTGCGTCGCCTTTCTTCCCGTTCCTGCTTTCCCTTGCGTCGCCATTCTACACTTCCGTCGCCTTTCTTACCATTCCTGCTTTCCCTTGCGTCACCTTACTTCTCGTTCCTGCTTTCCCTTGCGTCGCCTTTCTTCCCGCTCCTGCTTTCCCTTGCGTCACCTTACTTCTCGTTCCTGCTTTCCCTTGCGTCGCCTTTCCTCCCGTTCCTGCTTTCCCTTGCGTCGCCTATCTTCCCTTGCGTCGCCTTTCTTCCCGTTCCTGCTTTCCCTTGCGCTTCCTTTCTTCCCTTGCGTCGCCTTTCTTCCCGTTCCTGCTTTCCCTTGCGTCGCCTTTCTACCCTTCCGTCGCTTTTCTTCTCGTTCCTACTTTCCCTTGCTTCGACTTTCTTTCCGTGCGTCGCCTTGCTACTCGTTCCTGCTTTCCCTTGCGTCGCCTTTCTTCGCTTGCGTTGCCTTTCTTCCCTTGCATCGCCTTTCTTCCCGTTCCTGCTTACCCTTGCCACGCCTTTCTTCTTGTTCCTGCTTACCCTTGCCACGCATTTCTTCTTGTTCCTGCTTTCCCTTGCCACGCCTTTCTTCCCCTGCGTCGCCTTTCTTCCCTCGCATCGCCTTTTTTCCCCTTCCTGTTTCCCCGTGCGTCGCCTTTCTTCCCTTGCATATCGCCTTTCTTCCCTCGCGTCGCCTTTCTTCCCGTTCCTGCGTTCCCTTGCGTCGCCTATCTTCCCTTCCGTCGCCTTTCTTCCCGTTACTGCTTTCCCTTCCATCGCCTTTCTTCCCTTGCGTCTCCTTTCTTCCCGTTCCTGATTTCCCTTGAGTCGCCTTGCTTCCCTTGCATCGCCTTTCTTCCCTTGCGTCGCCTTGCTTCCCTCGCGTCGCCTTTCTTCCCGGTCCTGCGTTCCCTTGCGTCGCCGTTCTACCCTTCCGACGCCTTTCTTACCATTCCTGCTTTCCCTTGCATCGCCTATCTTCCCTTGCGTCGCCTTTCTTCTCTTTCCTGCTTTCCCTTGCGTCGCCTTTCCTCCCGTTCCTGCTTTCCCTTGCGTCGACTTTCTTTCCGCCCGTCGCCTTTCTTCTCATTGCTGCTTTCCCTTGTGTTGCGTTTCTTCTCGTTCCTGCTTTCCTTTCCGTCGCCATTCTTCCCCTTCCTGCTTTACCGTGCGACGCCTTTCCACCCTTCCGTCGCCTTTCTTCCCGTTCCTGCTTTCCCTTGCGTCGCGTTTCTTCCCTTGCGTCGCGTTATTACCCTTGCGTCGCCTTTCATCCCGTTCCTGCTTTCCCTTGCGTCACCTTGCTTCCCTTGCGTCGCCTTTCTTCCCTTGCGAAGCCCTTCTTCCCTTGCGTCGCCTTTCTTCCCGTTCCTGCTTTTCCTTGCGCCGCCTTTCTTCCCTTGCGTCTCCTTTCTTCCCTTTCCTACTTAGCCTTGCATCGCCTTTCTTTCCTTGCGTCGCCTTTCTTCTCGTTCCTGCGATCCCTTGCGTCGCCTTTCTTTCCGTTCCTACTTTCCCTTGCTTCGCCTTACTTCCCTTGCGTCTCCTTTCTTCCCTTTCCTACTTTCCCTTGCATCGCCTTTCTTTCCTGACGTCGCCTTTCCTCCCGTTGCTGCTTTTCCTTGCGCCTCCTTTCTTCCCTTGCGTCTCCTTTCTTCCCTTTCCTACTTTGCCTTGCATCGCCTTTCTTTCCTGACGTCGCCTTTCCTCCCGTTGCTGCTTTTCCTTGCGCCTCCTTTCTTCCCTTGCGTCTCCTTTCTTCCCTTTCCTACTTTCCCTTGCATCGCCTTTCTTTCCTTGCGTCGCCTTTCTTCTCGTTCCTGCGATCCCTTGCGGCGCCTTTCTTTCCGTTCCTACTTTACCTTGCATCGCCTTTCTTCCCTTCCGTAGCATTTCTTTCCGTTCCTCCTTTCCCTTGCATCGCCATTCTTCCCGTTCCTCCTTTCTCTTGCATCGCCTTTCTTCCCATTCCTGCTTTCCCTTGCTTTGCCTATCTTCTCGTTCCTACATTCCCTTCCGACGCCTTACTTCCCGTATCTGCTTTCTCTTGCGTCGCCTTTCTTTCCATGCATCGCCTTTCTTCCCTTGCATCGCCTTTCTTCCCTTCCGTCGCCTTCCTTCCCGTGCGTCGCCATTCAGACTGTTACTGCTTTACCGTGCGTCGCCTTTCATCCCTTGCGTCGCATTTCTTCCCATTCCTGCTTTCCCTTGCGTCGCCTTTCTTCCCGTTCCTGCATTCCCTACCGTCGCCTTTCTTCCCTTCCGTCGCCTTTCTTCCCGTTCGAGCGATCCCTTGCGTCGCCTTACTTCTCTTGTGTTGCCTTTCTTCTCTAGCGTCGCCTTGCTTCCCCTGCATCGCCTTTCTTCCCTTGCATCGCCTTTCTTCCCTTGCATCGCCTTTCTTCCCATTCCTGCTTTCCCTTGCATCGCCTTTCTTCCCTTGCGTCGCCTTTCTTACCTTTCCTGCTTTCGCTTGCGTCGCCTATCTTCCCTTGCATCGCCTTTCTTCCCGTTCCTACTTTCCCTTGCGTCGACTTTCTTTCCGCGCGTTGCCTTTCTTCTCGTTCCTGCTTTCCCTTGCGCTGCCTTTCTTCCCTTTCCGGCTTTCAATTGCGTCGCCTTTCTTACCATTCCTGCTTTCCCTCGCGTCGCCTTTCTTACCATTCTTGCTTTCCCTCGCGTCGCCTTTCTTCCCCTGCGTCGCCTTTCTTCCCCTGCGTCGCCTTTCTTACCGTTCCTGCATTCCCTTGCGTCGCCTTTCTTCTCGTTCCTGCTTTCCCGTGCGTCGCCTTTCTTCCCTTGCATCTCCTTTCTTCCCTTGCTTCGCCTTTCTTCCCTTTCCTGCTTTCCCTTGCCTCGCCTTTCTGCCCTTGCGTCACCTTTCTTACCATTCCTGCCTTCCCTTGCATCGCCTTTCTTCCCTTGCGTCGCCTTTCTTCCCTTGCATCGCCATTCTTCCCGCTCCTGCTTTCCCTTGCATCACCTTTCTTCTCGCTCCTGCTTTCCCTTGCGTCAGCTTTCTTCCCATGCATCTCCTTTCTTCCTGTTCCTGCTTTCCCTTGCGCCGCATTTCTTCCCTTGCGTCTCCTTTCTTCCCTTTCCTACTTTCCCTTGCATCGCCTTTCTTTCCATGCGTCACCTTTCTTGCAGATCCTGCCTTCCCTTGCGTCGACTTTCTTCCCTTGCGTTGCCTTTCTTCCCGTTCCTGCTTTCCCTTGCCACGCCTTTCTTCCCGTTTCTGCTTTCCCTTGCGCCGCCTTTCTTCCCGGGTCGCCTATCTTCCCTTGCATCGCCTTTTTTCCCCTACCTGCTTTCCCGTGCGTCGCCTTTCTTCCCTTGCGTCGCCTTTCTTCCCTTGCATCGCATTTCTTCCCGTTCCTGCTTTCTCTTGCGTCGCCTGTCTTCCCGTTCCTCCTTTCCCTTGCATCGCCTTTCTTCCCTTGCGTCGCCTTTCTTCCCGTTCCTGATTTCCCTTGCGTCGCCTTGCTTCCCTTGCATCGCCTATCTTCCCTTGCATCGCCTTTCTTCCCTTGCGTAGCCTTTCTTACCATTCCTGATTTCCCTTGCGTCGCCTTGCTTCCCTCGCGTCGCCTTTCTTCCCCTGCGTCGCCTTTCTTCCCTTGCGTCGCCTTTCTTACCGTTCCTTCATTCCCTTGCGTCGCCTTTCTTCTCGTTCCTGCTTTCCCGTGCGTTGCCTTTCTTCCTGTTCCTGCTTCCCCTTGCGTCGCCCGGCCTCCCTTGCGTCGCCTTTCTTCCCCTGCATCGCCTTTCTTCCCTTGCGTCGCCTTTCTTACCATTCCTGCTTTCGCTTGCGTCAGCTTTCTTCCCATGCATCTCCTTTCTTCCCGTTCCTGCTTTCCCTGTCGCCGCCTTTCTTCCCTTGCGTCTCCTTTCTTCCCTTTCCTACTTTTCCTTGCATCGCCTTTCTTACCTTGCGTCGCCTTTCTTCCAATTCCTGCTTTCCCTTGCGTCGCCTTTCTTCACTTGCGTAGCCTTTCTTCCCTTGCATCGCCTTTCTTACCGTTCCTCCTTTCCCGTTCATCGCCTTTCTTCCCGTTCCTGCTTTCCCTTGCGTCGCCTTTCTTCCCATTCCAGCATTCCCTTGCATCGCCTCTCTACCCTTGCGTCGCCTTTCTTACCGTTCCTGCATTCCCTTGCGTCGCCTTTCTTCTCGTTCCTGCTTTCCCGTGCGTCGCCTTTCTTCCCTTGCATCTCCTTTCTTCCCTTGCTTCGCCTTTCTTCCCTTTCCTGCTTTCCCTTGCCTCGCCTTTCTGCCCTTGCGTCACCTTTCTTACCATTCCTGCCTTCCCTTGCATCGCCTTTCTTCCCTTGCGTCGCCTTTCTTCCCTTGCATCGCCATTCTTCCCGCTCCTGCTTTCCCTTGCATCACCTTTCTTCTCGCTCCTGCTTTCCCTTGCGTCAGCTTTCTTCCCATGCATCTCCTTTCTTCCTGTTCCTGCTTTCCCTTGCGCCGCATTTCTTCCCTTGCGTCTCCTTTCTTCCCTTTCCTACTTTCCCTTGCATCGCCTTTCTTTCCATGCGTCACCTTTCTTGCAGATCCTGCCTTCCCTTGCGTCGACTTTCTTCCCTTGCGTTGCCTTTCTTCCCGTTCCTGCTTTCCCTTGCCACGCCTTTCTTCCCGTTTCTGCTTTCCCTTGCGCCGCCTTTCTTCCCGGGTCGCCTATCTTCCCTTGCATCGCCTTTTTTCCCCTACCTGCTTTCCCGTGCGTCGCCTTTCTTCCCTTGCGTCGCCTTTCTTCCCTTGCATCGCATTTCTTCCCGTTCCTGCTTTCTCTTGCGTCGCCTGTCTTCCCGTTCCTCCTTTCCCTTGCATCGCCTTTCTTCCCTTGCGTCGCCTTTCTTCCCGTTCCTGATTTCCCTTGCGTCGCCTTGCTTCCCTTGCATCGCCTATCTTCCCTTGCATCGCCTTTCTTCCCTTGCGTAGCCTTTCTTACCATTCCTGATTTCCCTTGCGTCGCCTTGCTTCCCTCGCGTCGCCTTTCTTCCCCTGCGTCGCCTTTCTTCCCTTGCGTCGCCTTTCTTACCGTTCCTTCATTCCCTTGCGTCGCCTTTCTTCTCGTTCCTGCTTTCCCGTGCGTTGCCTTTCTTCCTGTTCCTGCTTCCCCTTGCGTCGCCCAGCCTCCCTTGCGTCGCCTTTCTTCCCCTGCATCGCCTTTCTTCCCTTGCGTCGCCTTTCTTACCATTCCTGCTTTCGCTTGCGTCAGCTTTCTTCCCATGCATCTCCTTTCTTCCCGTTCCTGCTTTCCCTGTCGCCGCCTTTCTTCCCTTGCGTCTCCTTTCTTCCCTTTCCTACTTTTCCTTGCATCGCCTTTCTTACCTTGCGTCGCCTTTCTTCCAATTCCTGCTTTCCCTTGCGTCGCCTTTCTTCACTTGCGTAGCCTTTCTTCCCTTGCATCGCCTTTCTTACCGTTCCTCCTTTCCCGTTCATCGCCTTTCTTCCCGTTCCTGCTTTCCCTTGCGTCGCCTTTCTTCCCATTCCAGCATTCCCTTGCATCGCCTCTCTACCCTTGCGTCGCCTTTCTTACCATTCCTGCTTACCCTTGCTTCTCCTTTCTTCTCGTTCCTGCTTTCCCTTCCGAAGCCTTATTTGCCATTTCTGATTTCCCTTGCGTCGCCTTGCTTCCCTTGCATCGCCTTTCTTCCCTTGCATCGCCTTTCTTCCCTTGCGTCGCCTTTCCTCCCGTTCCGGCTTTCCCTTGCGTCAGCTTTCTTCCCATGCATCTCCTTTCTTCCCGTTCCTGCTTTCCCTTGCGCCGCCTTTCTTCCCTTGTGTCTCCTTTCTTCCCTTTCCTACTTTCCCTTGCATCGCCTTTCATTCCTTGCGTCGCCTTTCTTCTCGTTCCTGCGATCCCTTGCGTCGCCTTTCTTTCCGTTCCTACTTTCCCTTGCTTCGACTTTCTTTCCGTGCGCCGCCTTTGTTCACGTTCCTGCTTACCCTTGCTTCGCCTTTCTTACCGTTCCTCCTTTCCCTTGCATCGCCTTTCTTCCCGTTCCTGCTTTCCCTTACGTCGCCTTTCTTCCCATTCCAGCATTCCCTTGCATCGCCTCTCTACCCTTGCGTCGCCTTTCTTACCATTCCTGCTTACCCTTGCTTCGCCTTTCTCTCGTTCCTGCTTTCCCTTCCGAAGCCTTATTTCCCATTTCTGCTTTCCCTTGCGTCGCCTTTCCTCCCGTTTCTGCATTCTCTTGCGTCGCCCTGCTTTCCCTTGCCACGCCTTTCTTCCCGTTCCTGCTTTCACGTGTATCGCCATTCTTCCCTTGCGTCGCCTTTCTTCCCTTGCATCGCATTTCTTCCCATTCCTCCTTTCCCTTGCATCGCCTTACTTCCCTTGCCACGCCTTTCTTCCCGTTCCTGCTTTCACGTGTGTCGCCATTCTTCCCTTGCGTCGCCTTTCTTCCCTTGCATCGCATTTCTTCCCGTTCCTCCTTTCCCTTGCATCGCCTTTCTTCCCTTCCGTCACCATTCTTCCCGTTCGTGCGTTCCCTTGCGTCGCCTTTCTTCTGTTGCGTTGCCTTTCTTCCGTTGCGCCGCCTTTCTTCCCATTCCAGCATTCCCTTGCATCGCCTTTCTTCCCTTGCATCGCCTTTTGTCCCTTGCGTCGCCTTTCTTCCCATTCCTGCTTTCCCTTGCGTCGCATTTCATTCCCTTGCATCGCCTTTCTTACCATTCCTGCTTTCCCTCGCGTCGCCTTTCTTCCCCTGCGTCGCCTTTCTTCCCTTGCGTCGCCTTTCTTACCGTTCCTGCATTCCCTTGCGTCGCCTTTCTTCTCGTTCCTGCTTTCCCGAGCGTCGCCTTTCTTCCTGTTCCTGCTTTCCCGTGCGTCGCCTTTCTTCCTGTTCCTGCTTTCCCTTGCGTCAGCTTTCTTCTCGTTCCTGCTTTCCCATACGTCTCCTTTCTTCCTGTTCCTGCATTCCCTTGCGTCACCTTTCCACCCGTTCCTGCTTTACCTTGCGTCAGCTTTCTTCCCATGCATCTCCTTTCTTCCCGTTCCTGCTTTCCGTTGCGCCGCCTTTCTTCCCTTGCGTCTCCTTTCTTCCCTTTCCTACTTTCCCTTGCGTCGCCTTTCTTCTCTTGCGTCGCCTTTCTTCTCGTTCCTGCTTTCCCTTGCGTAGCCTTTCTACCCTTCTGTCGCCTTTCTTACCATTCCTGCTTTCCCTTGTGTCGTCTTTCTTCCCTTGCGGAGCCTTTCTTAGCGTTCCTGCTTTGCCTTGCGTCACCGTCCTTCTCGTACCTGCTTTCCCTTTAGTCAGCTTTCTTCACATTCCTGCTTTCCCGTGCGTCGCATTTCTTCCTGTTCCTGCTTTCCCTTGCGTCGCCTTGCTTCCCTGGTGTCGGCTTTCTTCCCTTGCATCGCCTTTCTTCCCTTGCGTCGCCTTTCTTCCCGTTCCTGCTTTCCCTTGCGTCGCCATTCTACCCTTCCGTCGCCTTTCTTACCATTCCTGCTTTCCCTTGCGTCGCCTATCTTCCCTTGCGTCGCCTTTCTTCCCGCTCCTGCTTTCCCGTGCGTCACCTTACTTCTCGTTCCTGCTTTCCCTTGCGTCGCCTTTCCTCCCGTTCCTGCTTTCCCTTGCGTCAGCTTTCTTCCCATGCATCTCCTTTCTTCCCGTTCCTGCTTTCCCTTGCGCCGCCTTTCTTCCCTTGCGTCGCCTTTCTTCCCGTTCCTGCTTTCCCTTGCGTCGCCTTTCTGCCCTTCCGTCGCTTTTCTTCTCGTTCCTGCGATCCCATGCGTCATCTTTCTTCTCGTTCCTGCTTTCCCTTGCTTCGACTTTCTTTCCGTGCGTCGCCTTGCTTCTCGTTCCTGCTTTCCCTTGCGTCGCCTTTCTTCGCTTGCGTTGCCCTTCTTCCCTTGCATCGCCTTTCTTCCCGTTCCTGCTTACCCTTGCCAAGCCTTTCTTCTTGTTCCTGCTTTCCCTTGCCACGCCTTTCTTCTTGTTCCTGCTTTCCCTTGCCACGCCTTTCTTCCCCTGCGTCGCCTTTCTTCCCTCGCATCGCCTTTTTTCCCCTTCCTGCTTCCCCGTGCGTCGCCTTTCTTCCCTTGCATATCGCCTTTCTTCCCTTCCGTCGCCTTTCTTCCCGTTCCTGCTTTCCCTTCCGTCGCCTTTCTTCCTGTTCCTGCGTTCCCTTGCGTCGCCTATCTTCCCTTCCGTCGCCTTTCTTCCCGTTCCTGCTTTCCCTTCCATCGCCTTTCTTCCCTTGCGTCTCCTTTCTTCCCGTTCCTGATTTCCCTTGAGTCGCCTTGCTTCCCTTGCATCGCCTTTCTTCCCTTGCGTCGCCTTGCTTCCCTCGCGTCGCCTTTCTTCCCGTTCCTGCGTTCCCTTGCGTCGCCGTTCTACCCTTCCGACGCCTTTCTTACCATTCCTGCTTTCCCTTGCATCGCCTATCTTCCCTTGCGTCGCCTTTCTTCTCTTTCCTGCTTTCCCTTGCGTCGCCTTTCCTCCCGTTCCTGCTTTCCCTTGCGTCGACTTTCTTTCCGCCCGTCGCCTTTCTTCTCATTGCTGCTTTCCCTTGTGTTGCGTTTCTTCTCGTTCCTGCTTTCCTTTCCGTCGCCATTCTTCCCCTTCCTGCTTTACCGTGCGACGCCTTTCCTCCCTTCCGTCGCCTTTCTTCCCGTTCCTGCTTTCCCTTGCGTCGCGTTTCTTCCCTTGTGTCGCGTTATTACCCTTGCGTCGCCTTTCATCCCGTTCCTGCTTTCCCTTGCGTCACCTTGCTTCCCTTGCATCGCCTTTCTTCCCTTGCGAAGCCCTTCTTCCCTTGCGTCGCCTTTCTTCCCGTTCCTGCTTTTCCTTGCGCCGCCTTTCTTCCCTTGCGTCTCCTTTCTTCCCTTTCCTACTTAGCCTTGCATCGCCTTTCTTTCCTTGCGTCGCCTTTCTTCTCGTTCCTGCGATCCCTTGCGTCGCCTTTCTTTCCGTTCCTACTTTCCCTTGCTTCGCCTTACTTCCCTTGCGTCTCCTTTCTTCCCTTTCCTACTTTCCCTTGCATCGCCTTTCTTTCCTGACGTCGCCTTTCCTCCCGTTGCTGCTTTTCCTTGCGCCTCCTTTCTTCCCTTGCGTCTCCTTTCTTCCCTTTCCTACTTCCCCTTGCATTGCCTTTCTTTCCTTGCGTCGCCTTTCTTCTCGTTCCTGCGATCCCTTGCGGCGCCTTTCTTTCCGTTCCTACTTTCCCTTGCATCGCCTTTCTTCCCTTCCGTAGCATTTCTTTCCGTTCCTCCTTTCCCTTGCATCGCCATTCTTCCCGTTCCTCCTTTCCCTTGCATCGCCTTTCTTCCCATTCCTGCTTTCCCTTGCTTTGCCTATCTTCTCGTTCCTACATTCCCTTCCGACGCCTTACTTCCCGTATCTGCTTTCTCTTGAATCGCCTTTCTTTCCATGCATCGCCTTTCTTCCCTTGCATCGCCTTTCTTACCGTTCCTCCTTTCCCTTGCATTGCCTTTCTTCCCGTTCCTGCTTTCCCTTGCGTCGCCTTTCTTCCCATTCCAGCATTCCCTTGCATCGCCTCTCTACCCTTGCGTCGCCTTTCTTACCATTCCTGCTTACCCTTGCTTCGCCTTTCTTCTCGTTCCTGCTTTCCCTTCCGAAGCCTTATTTCCCATTTCTGCTTTCCCTTGCGTCGCCTTTCCTCCCGTTTCTGCATTCTCTTGCGTCGCCCTGCTTTCCCTTGCCACGCCTTTCTTCCCGTTCCTGCTTTCACGTGTGTCGCCATTCTTCCCTTGCGTCGCCTTTCTTCCCTTGCATCGCATTTCTTCCCGTTCCTCCTTTCCCTTGCATCGCCTTTCTTGCCTTCCGTCACCATTCTTCCCGTTCGTGCGTTCCCTTGCGTCGCCTTTCTTCTGTTGCGTTGCCTTTCTTCCCTTGCGCCGCCTTTCTTCCCATTCCAGCATTCCCATGCATCGCCTTTCTTCCCTTGCATCGCCTTTCGTCCCTTGCGTCGCCTTTCTTTCCGTTCCTGCATTCCCTTGCGTCGCCTTTCTTCTCGTTCTTGCTTTCCCGAGCGTCGCCTTTCTTCCTGTTCCTGCTTTCCCGTGCGTCGCCTTTCTTCCTGTTCCTGCTTTCCCTTGCGTCAGCTTTCTTCTCGTTCCTGCTTTCCCGTACGTCTCCTTTCTTCCTGTTCCTGCATTCCCTTGCGTCACCTTTCCACCCGTTCCTGCTTTACCTTGCGTCAGCTTTCTTCCCATGCATCACCTTTCTTCCCGTTCCTGCTTTCCGTTGCGCCGCCTTTCTTCCCTTGCGTCTCCTTTCTTCCCTTTCCTACTTTCCCTTGCGTCGCCTTTCTTCTCGTTCCTGCTTTCCCTTGCGTAGCCTTTCTACCCTTCCGTCGCCTTTCTTACCATTCCTGCTTTCCCTTGTGTCGTCTTTCTTCCCTTGCGGAGCCTTTCTTAGCGTTCCTGCTTTCCCTTGCGTCACCGTCCTTCTCGTTCCTGCTTTCCCTTTAGTCAGCTTTCTTCACATTCCTGCTTTACCGTGCGTCGCATTTCTTCCTGTTCCTGCTTTCCCTTGCGTCGCCTTGCTTCCCTGGTGTCGGCTTTCTTCCCTTGCATCGCCTTTCTTCCCTTGCGTCGCCTTTTTTCCTGTTACTGCTTTCCCTTGCGTCGCCATTCTACCCTTCCGTCGCCTTTCTTACCATTCCTGCTTTCCCTTGCGTCGCCTATCTTCCCTTGCGTCGCCTTTCTTCCCGCTCCTGCTTTCCCTTGCGTCACCTTTCTTCTCGTTCCTGCTTTCCCCTTAATCAGCTTTCTTCACATTCCTGCTTTCCCGTGCGTCGCATTTCTTCCTGTTCCTGCTTTCCCTTGCATCGTATTGCTTCCCTGGTGTCGGCTTTCTTCCCTTGCATCGCCTTTCCTCCCTTGCGTCGCCTTTCTTCCCGTTCCTGCTTTCCCTTGCGTCGCCATTCTACCCTTCCGTCGCCTTTCTTACCATTCCTGCTTTCCCTTGCGTCGCCTATCTTCCCTTGCGTCGCCTTTCTTCCCTCTCCTGCTTTCCCTTGCGTCACCTTTCTTCTCGTTCCTGCTTTCCCTTGCGTTGCCTTTCCTCCCGTTCCTGCTTTCCCTTGCGTCAGCTTTCTTCCCATGCATCTCCTTTCTTCCCGTTCCTGCTTTCCCTTGCGCCGCCTTTCTTCCCTTGCTTCGCCTTCCTTCTCATTCCTGCTTTCCCTTGCGTAGCCTTTCTACCCTTCCGTCGCCTTTCTTACCATTCCTGCTTTCCCTTGTGTCGTCTTTCTTCCCTTGCGGAGCCTTTCTTAGCGTTCCTGCTTTCCCTTGCGTCACCGTCCTTCTCGTACCTGCTTTCCCTTTAGTCAGCTTTCTTCACATTCCTGCTTTCCCGTGCGTCGCATTTCTTCCTGTTCCTGCTTTCCCTTGCGTCGCCTTGCTTCCCTGGTGTCGGCTTTCTTCCCTTGCATCGCCTTTCTTCCCTTGCGTCGCCTTTCTTCCCGTTCCTGCTTTCCCTTGCGTCGCCATTCTACCCTTCCGTCGCCTTTCTTACCATTCCTGCTTTCCCTTGCGTCGCCTATCTTCCCTTGCGTCGCCTTTCTTCCCGCTCCTGCTTTCCCTTGCGTCACCTTACTTCTCGTTCCTGCTTTCCCTTGCGTCGCCTTTCTTCCCGTTCCTGCTTACCCTTGTCACGCCTTTCTTCTTGTTCCTGCTTTCCCTTGCCACGCCTTTCTTCCCCTGCGTCGCCTTTCTTCCCTCGCATCGCCTTTCTTCCCCTTCCTGCTTCCCCGTGCGTCGCCTTTCTTCCCTTGCATATCGCCTTTCTTCCCTCGCGTCGCCTTTCTTCCCGTTCCTGCTTTCCCTTCCGTCGCCTTTCTTCCTGTTCCTGCGTTCCCTTGTGTCGCCTATCTTCCCTTCCGTCGCCTTTCTTCCCGTTACTGCTTTCCCTTCCATCGCCTTTCTTCCCTTGCGTCTCCTTTCTTCCCGTTCCTGATTTCCCTTGAGTCGCCTTGCTTCCCTTGCATCGCCTTTCTTCCCTTGCGTCGCCTTGCTTCCCTCGCGTCGCCTTTCTTCCCTTTCCTGCGTTCCCTTGCGTCGCCGTTCTACCCTTCCGACGCCTTTCTTACCATTCCTGCTTTCCCTTGCATCGCCTATCTTCCCTTGCGTCGCCTTTCTTCTCTTTCCTGCTTTCCCTTGCGTCGCCTTTCCTCCCGTTCCTGCTTTCCCTTGCCACGCCTTTCTTCCCGTTTCTGCTTTCCCTTGCGCCGCCTTTCTTCCCCTGCGTCGCCTATCTTCCCTTGCATCGCCTTTTTTCCCCTACCTGCTTTCCCGTGCGTCGCCTTTCTTCCCTTGCGTCGCCTTTCTTCCCTTGCATCGCATTTCTTCCCGTTCCTGCTTTCTCTTGCGTCGCCTGTCTTCCAGTTCCTGCTTTCCCTTGCATCGCCTTTCTTCCCTTGCGTCGCCTTTCTTCCCGTTCCTGATTTCCCTTGCGTCGTCTTGCTTCCCTTGCATCGCCTATCTTCCCTTGCATCGCCTTTCTTCCCTTGCGTAGCCTATCTTACCATTCCTGATTTCCCTTGCGTCGCCTTGCTTCCCTCGCGTCGCCTTTCTTCCCTTGCGTCGCCTTTCTTCCCTTGCGTCGCCTTTCTTACCGTTCCTGCATTCCCTTGCGTCGCCTTTCTTCTCGTTCCTGCTTTCCCGTGCGTCGCCTTTCTTCCTGTTCCTGCTTCCCCTTGCGTCGCCTGGCCTCCCATGCATCGCCTTTCTTCCCTTGCGTCGCCTTTCTACACTTCCGTCGCCTTTCTTACCATTCCTGCTTTCGCTTGCGTCAGCTTTCTTCCCATGCATCTCCTTTCTTCCCGTTCCTGCTTTCCCTGTCGCCGCCTTTCTTCCCTTGCGTCTCCTTTCTTCCCTTTCCTACTTTTCCTTGCATCGCCTTTCTTACCTTGCGTCGCCTTTCTTCTCCTTCCTGCGATCCCTTGCGTCGCCTTTCTTCCCGTTCCTACTTTCCCTTGCTTCAACTTCCTTCCCTTGCGTCGCCTTTCATCCAATTCCTGCTTTCCCTTGCGTCGCCTTTCTTCACTTGCGTAGCCTTTCTTCCCATGCATCGCCTTTCTTACCGTTCCTCCTTTCCCTTGCATCGCCTTTCTTCCCGTTCCTGCTTTCCCTTGCGTCGCCTTTCTTCCCATTCCAGCATTCCCTTGCATCGCCTCTCTACCCTTGCGTCGCCTTTCTTACCATTCCTGCTTACCCTTGCTTCGCCTTTCTTCTCGTTCCTGCTTTCCCTTCCGAAGCCTTATTTCCCATTTCTGCTTTCCCTTGCGTCGCCTTTCCTCCCGTTTCTGCATTCTCTTGCGTCGCCCTGCTTTCCCTTGCCACGCCTTTCTTCCCGTTCCTGATTTCACGTGTGTCGCCATTCTTCCCTTGCGTCGCCTTTCTTCCCTTGCATCGCATTTCTTCCCGTTCCTCCTTTCCCTTGCATCGCCTTTCTTCCCTTCCGTCACCATTCTTCCCGTTCGTGCGTTCCCTTGCGTCGCCTTTCTTCTGTTGCGTTGCCTTTCTTCCCTTGCGCCGCCTTTCTTCCCATTCCAGCATTCCCTTGCATCGCCTTTCGTCCCATGCGTCGCCTTTCTTCCCATTCCTGCTTTCCCTTGCGTCGCATTTCATTCCCTCGCGTCGCCTTTCTTACCATTCCTGCTTTCCCTCGCGTCGCCTTTCTTCCCCTGCGTCGCCTTTCTTCCCTTGCGTCGCCTTTCTTACCGTTCCTGCATTCCCTTGCGTCGCCTTTCTTCTCGTTCCTGCTTTCCCGAGCGTCGCCTTTCTTCCTGTTCCTGCTTTCCCGTGCGTCGCCTTTCTTCCTGTTCCTGCTTTCCCTTGCGTCAGCTTTCTGCTCGTTCCTGCTTTCCCGTACGTCTCCTTTCTTCCTGTTCCTGCATTCCCTTGCGTCACCTTTCCACCCGTTCCTGCTTTACCTTGCGTCAGCTTTCTTCCCATGCATCTCCTTTCTTCCCGTTCCTGCTTTCCCTTGCGTCGCCTATCTTGCCTTGCGTCGCCTTTCTTCCCTCTCCTGCTTTCCCTTGCGTCACCTTACTTCTCGTTCCTGCTTTCCCTTGCGTCGCCTTTCCTCCCGTTCCTGCTTTCCCTTGCGTCAGCTTTCTTCCCATGCATCTCGTTTCTTCCCGTTCCTGCTTTCCCTTGCGCCGCCTTTCTTCCCTTGCTTCGCCTTCCTTCCCGTTCCTGCTTTCCCTTGCGTCGCCTTTCTACCCTTCCGTCGCTTTTCTTCTCTTTCCTGCGATCCCATGCGTCATCTTTCTTCTCGTTCCTACTTTCCCTTGCTTCGACTTTCTTTCCGTGCGTCGCCTAGCTTCTCGTTCCTGCTTTCCCTTGTGTCGCCTTTCTTCGCTTGCGTTGCCTTTCTTCCCTTGCATCGCCTTTCTTCCCGTTCCTGCTTACCCTTGCCACGCCTTTCTTCCCGTTTCTGCTTTCCCTTGCCACGCCTTTCTTCCCCTGCGTCGCCTTTCTTCCCTCGCATCGCCTTTTTTCCCCTTCCTGCTTCCTCGTGCGTCGCCTTTCTTCCCTTGCATATCGCCTTTCTTCCCTCGCGTCGCCTATCTTCCCGTTCCTGCTTTCCCTTCCGTCGCCTTTCTTCTTGTTCCTGCGTTCCCTTGCGTCGCCTATCTTCCCTTCCGTCGCCTTTCTTCCCGTTACTGCTTTCCCTTCCATCGCCTTTCTTCCCTTGCGTCTCCTTTCTTCCCGTTCCTGATTTCCCTTGAGTCGCCTTGCTTCCCTTGCATCGCCTTTCTTCCCTTGCGTCGCCTTGCTTCCCTCGCGTCGCCTTTCTTCCCGTTCCTGCGTTCCCTTGCGTCGCCGTTCTACCCTTCCGACGCCTTTCTTACCATTCCTGCTTTCCCTTGCATCGCCTATCTTCCCTTGCGTCGCCTTTCTTCTCTTTCCTGCTTTCCCTTGCGTCGCCTTTCCTCCCGTTCCTGCTTTCCCTTGCGTCGACTTTCTTTCCGCCCGTCGCCTTTCTTCTCATTGCTGCTTTCCCTTGTGTTGCGTTTCTTCTCGTTCCTGCTTTCCTTTCCGCCGCCATTCTTCCCCTTCCTGCTTTACCGTGCGACGCCTTTCCACCCTTCCGTCGCCTTTCTTCCCGTTCCTGCTTTCCCTTGCGTCGCGTTTCTTCCCTTGCGTCACGTTATTACCCTTGCGTCCCCTTTCATCCCGTTCCTGCTTTCCCTTGCATCACCTTGCTTCCCTTGCGTCGCCTTTCTTCCCTTGCGAAGCCCTTCTTCCCTTGCGTCGCCTTTCTTCCCGTTCCTGCTTTCCCTGTCGCCGCCTTTCTTCCCTTGCGTCTCCTTTCTTCCCTTTCCTACTTTTCCTTGCATCGCCTTTCTTACCTTGCGTCGCCTTTCTTCTCATTCCTGCGATCCCTTGCGTCGCCTTTCTTTCCGTTCCTACTTTCCCTTGCTTCGCCTTACTTCCCTTGCGTCTCCTTTCTTCCCTTTCCTACTTTCCCTTGCATCGCCTTTCTTTCCTGACGTCGCCTTTCCTCCCGTTGCTGCTTTTCCTTGCGCCTCCTTTCTTCCCTTGCGTCTCCTTTCTTCCCTTTCCTACTTAGCCTTGCATCGCCTTTCTTTCCTTGCGTCGCCTTTCTTCTCGTTCCTGCGATCCCTTGCGTCGCCTTTCTTTCCGTTCCTACTTTCCCTTGCTTCGCCTTACTTCCCTTGCGTCTCCTTTCTTCCCTTTCCTACTTTCCCTTGCATCGCCTTTCTTTCCTGACGTCGCCTTTCCTCCCGTTGCTGCTTTTCCTTGCGCCTCCTTTCTTCCCTTGCGTCTCCTTTCTTCCCTTTCCTACTTCCCCTTGCATTGCCTTTCTTTCCTTGCGTCGCCTATCTTCTCGTTCCTGCGATCCCTTGCGGCGCCTTTCTTTCCGTTCCTACTTTCCCTTGCATCGCCTTTCTTCCCTTCCGTAGCATTTCTTTCCGTTCCTCCTTTCCCTTGCATCGCCATTCTTCCCGTTCCTCCTTTCTCTTGCGTCGCCTTTCTTTCCATGCATCGCCTTTCTTCCCTTCCGTCGCCTTCCTTCCCGTGCGTCGCCATTCAAACCGTTACTGCTTTACCGTGCGTCGCCTTTCATCCCTTGCGTCGCATTTCTTCCCGTTCCTGCTTTCCCTTGCGTCGCCTTTCTTCCCGTTCCTGCATTCCCTACCGTCGCCTTTCTTCCCTTTCGTCGCCTTTCTTCCTGTTCGTGCGTTCCCTTGCGTCGCCTTACTTCTCTTGCGTTGCCTTTCTTCTCTAGCGTTGCCTTGCTTCCCCTGCATCGCCTTTCTTCCCTTGCATCGCCTTTCTTCCCTTGCATCGCCTTTCTTCCCATTCCTGCTTTCCCTTGCATCGCCTTTCTTCCCTTGCGTCGCCTTTCTTACCTTTCCTGCTTTCGCTTGCGTCGCCTATCTTCCCTTGCATCGCCTTTCTTCCCGTTCCTACTTTCCCTTGCGTCGACTTTCTTTCCGCGCGTTGCCTTTCTTCTCGTTCCTGCTTTCCCTTGCGCTGCCTTTCTTCCCTTTCCGGCTTTCCCTTGCGTCGCCTTTATTACCATTCCTGCTTTCCCTCGCGTCGCCTTTCTTCCCATTCTTGCTTTCCCTCGCGTCGCCTTTCTTCCCCTGCGTCGCCTTTCTTCCCTTGCGTCGCCTTTCTTACCGTTCCTGCATTCCCTTGCGTCGCCTTTCTTCTCGTTCCTGCTTTCCCGTGCGTCGCCTTTCATAGAATCATAGAATCATAGAATCACAAGGTTGGAAACGACCTATAAGATCATCTAGTCCAACCGTCTTCACACTACCACTGCTACCACAAGCACTAAACCAGATCTCGCAGCTCCTCGTCCAGGCGCCTCTTGAACACTGCCAGAGATGGCGACTCCACCACCTCCCTTGACAGGCCATTCCAGTGCCTGACCACTCTCTGAGAGAAGAAGTTCTTCCTTAAGTCTAACCTAAACCTCTTCTGGTACAGCTTGTGGCCATTCCCCCGGGTCCTGTTCGTTGCCTGGGAGAAGAGGCCAAACCCCTCTTCTCCACAACCTCCCTTCAGGAAGTTGTAGAGTGCAATGAGGTCTCCCCTGAGCCTCAGGTCTCCCCTGAGCCTCAGGTCTCCCCTGAGCCCCCTTTCTTCCCTTGCATCTCCTTTCTTCCCTTGCTTCGCCTTTCTTCCCTTTCCTGCTTTCCCTTGCCTCGCCTTTCTGCCCTTGCGTCGCCTTTCTTACCATTCTTGCTTTCCCTCGCGTCGCCTTTCTTCCCCTGCGTCGCCTTTCTTCCCTTGCGTTGCCTTTCTTCCCGTTCCTGCTTTCCCTTGCCACGCCTTTCTTCCCGTTTCTGCTTTCCCTTGCGCCGCCTTTCTTCCCCTGCGTCGCCTATCTTCCCTTGCATCGCCTTTTTTCCCCTACCTGCTTTCCCGTGCGTCGCCTTTCTTCCCTTGCGTCGCCTTTCTTCCCTTGCATCGCATTTCTTCCCGTTCCTGCTTTCTCTTGCGTCGCCTGTCTTCCCGTTCCTCCTTTCCCTTGCATCGCCTTTCTTCCCTTGCGTCGCCTTTCTTCCCGTTCCTGATTTCCCTTGCGTCGCCTTGCTTCCCTTGCATCGCCTATCTTCCCTTGCATCGCCTTTCTTCCCTTGCGTAGCCTTTCTTACCATTCCTGATTTCCCTTGCGTCGCCTTGCTTCCCTCGCGTCGCCTTTCTTCCCTTGCGTCGCCTTTCTTCCCTTGCGTCGCCTTTCTTACCGTTCCTGCATTCCCTTGCGTCGCCTTTCTTCTCGTTCCTGCTTTACCGTGCGTCGCCTTTCTTCCTGTTCCTGCTTCCCCTTGCGTTGCCTGGCCTCCCATGCATCGCCTTTCTTCCCTTGCGTCGCCTTTCTACCCTTCCGTCGCCTTTCTTACCATTCCTGCTTTCGCTTGCGTCAGCTTTCTTCCCATGCATCTCCTTTCTTCCCGTTCCTGCTTTCCCTGTCGCCGCCTTTCTTCCCTTGCGTCTCCTTTCTTCCCTTTCCTACTTTTCCTTGCATCGCCTTTCTTACCTTGCGTCGCCTTTCTTCTCGTTCCTGCGATCCCTTGCGTCGCCTTTCTTTCCGTTCCTACTTTCCCTTGCTTCGCCTTACTTCCCTTGCGTCTCCTTTCTTCCCTTTCCTACTTTCCCTTGCATCGCCTTTCTTTCCTGACGTCGCCTTTCCTCCCGTTGCTGCTTTTCCTTGCGCCTCCTTTCTTCCCTTGCGTCTCCTTTCTTCCCTTTCCTACTTCCCCTTGCATTGCCTTTCTATCCTTGCGTCGCCTTTCTTCTCGTTCCTGCGATCCCTTGCGGCACCTTTCTTTCCGTTCCTACTTTCCCTTGCATCGCCTTTCTTCCCTTCCGTAGCATTTCTTTCCGTTCCTCCTTTCCCTTGCATCGCCATTCTTCCCGTTCCTCCTTTCTCTTGCGTCGCCTTTCTTTCCATGCATCGCCTTTCTTCCCTTGCATCGCCTTTCTTCCCTTCCGTCGCCTTCCTTCCCGTGCGTCGCCATTCAAACCGTTACTGCTTTACCGTGCGTCGCCTTTCATCCCTTGCGTCGCATTTCTTCCCGTTCCTGCATTCCCTACCGTCGCCTTTCTTCCCTTCCGTCGCCTTTCTTCCCGTTCGTGCGTTCCCTTGCGTCGCCTTACTTCTCTTGCGTTGCCTTTCTTCTCTAGCGTCGCCTTGCTTCCCCTGCATCGCCTTTCTTCCCTTGCATCGCCTTTCTTCCCTTGCATCGCCTTTCTTCCCATTCCTGCTTTCCCTTGCATCGCCTTTCTTCCCTTGCGTCGCCTTTCTTACCTTTCCTGCTTTCGCTTGCGTCGCCTATCTTCCCTTGCATCGCCTTTCTTCCCGTTCCTACTTTCCCTTGCGTCGACTTTCTTTCCGCGCGTTGCCTTTCTTCTCGTTCCTGCTTTCCCTTGCGCTGCCTTTCTTCCCTTTCCGGCTTTCCCTTGCGTCGCCTTTATTACCATTCCTGCTTTCCCTCGCGTCGCCTTTCTTCCCATTCTTGCTTTCCCTCGTGTCGCCTTTCTTCCCCTGCGTCGCCTTTCTTCCCTTGCATCGCCTTTCTTACCGTTCCTGCATTCCCTTGCGTCGCCTTTCTTCTCGTTCCTGCTTTCCCGTGCGTCGCCTTTCATAGAATCATAGAATCATAGAATCACAAGGTTGGAAACGACCTATAAGATCATCTAGTCCAACCGTCTTCACACTACCACTGCTACCACAAGCACTAAACCAGATCTCGCAGCTCCTCGTCCAGGCGCCTCTTGAACACTGCCAGAGATGGCGACTCCACCACCTCCCTTGACAGGCCATTCCAGTGCCTGACCACTCTCTGAGAGAAGAAGTTCTTCCTTAAGTCTAACCTAAACCTCTTCTGGTACAGCTTGTGGCCATTCCCCCGGGTCCTGTTCGTTGCCTGGGAGAAGAGGCCAAACCCCTCTTCTCCACAACCTCCCTTCAGGAAGTTGTAGAGTGCAATGAGGTCTCCCCTGAGCCTCAGGTCTCCCCTGAGCCTCAGGTCTCCCCTGAGCCCCCTTTCTTCCCTTGCATCTCCTTTCTTCCCTTGCTTCGCCTTTCTTCCCTTTCCTGCTTTCCCTTGCCTCGCCTTTCTGCCCTTGCGTCGCCTTTCTTACCATTCTTGCTTTCCCTCGCGTCGCCTTTCTTCCCCTGCGTCGCCTTTCTTCCCTTGCGTTGCCTTTCTTCCCGTTCCTGCTTTCCCTTGCCACGCCTTTCTTCCCGTTTCTGCTTTCCCTTGCGCCGCCTTTCTTCCCCTGCGTCGCCTATCTTCCCTTGCATCGCCTTTTTTCCCCTACCTGCTTTCCCGTGCGTCGCCTTTCTTCCCTTGCGTCGCCTTTCTTCCCTTGCATCGCATTTCTTCCCGTTCCTCCTTTCCCTTGCATCGCCTTTCTTCCCTTCCGTCACCATTCTTCCCGTTCGTGCGTTCCCTTGCGTCGCCTTTCTTCTGTTGCGTTGCCTTTCTTCCCTTGCGCCGCCTTTCTTCCCATTCCAGCATTCCCTTGCATCGCCTTTCTTCCCTTGCATCGCCTTTCGTCCCTTGCGTCGCCTTTCTTCCCATTCCTGCTTTCCCTTGCGTCGCATTTCATTCCCTTGCATCGCCTTTCTTACCATTCCTGCTTTCCCTCGCGTCGCCTTTCTTCCCCTGCGTCGCCTTTCTTCCCTTGCGTCGCCTTTCTTACCGTTCCTGCATTCCCTTGCGTCGCCTTTCTTCTCGTTCCAGCTTTCCCGAGCGTCTCCTTTCTTCCTGTTCCTGCTTTCCCGTGCGTCGCCTTTCTTCCTGTTCCTGCGTTCCCTTGCGTCAGCTTTCTTCTCGTTCCTGCTTTCCCGTACGTCTCCTTTCTTCCTGTTCCTGCATTCCCTTGCGTCACCTTTCCACCCGTTCCTGCTTTACCTTGCGTCAGCTTTCTTCCCATGCATCTCCTTTCTTCCCGTTCCTGCTTTCCGTTGCGCCGCCTTTCTTCCCTTGCGTCTCCTTTCTTCCCTTTCCTACTTTCCCTTGCGTCGCCTTTCTTCTCTTGCGTCGCCTTTCTTCTCGTTCCTGCTTTCCCTTGCGTAGCCTTTCTACCCTTCCGTCGCCTTTCTTACCATTCCTGCTTTCCCTTGTGTCGTCTTTCTTCCCTTGCGGAGCCTTTCTTAGCGTTCCTGCTTTCCCTTGCGTCACCGTCCTTCTCGTTCCTGCTTTCCCTTTAGTCAGCTTTCTTCACATTCCTGCTTTCCCGTGCGTCGCATTTCTTCCTGTTCCTGCTTTCCCTTGCGTCGCCTTGCTTCCCTGGTGTCGGCTTTCTTCCCTTGCATCGCCATTCTACCCTTCCGTCGCCTTTCTTACCATTCCTGCTTTCCCTTGCGTCGTCTTTCTTCCCTTGCGGAGCCTTTCTTCCCGCTCCTGCTTTCCCTTGCGTCACCTTTCTTCTCGTTCCTGCTTTCCCTTGCCTCACCTTACTTCTCATTCCTGCTTTCCCTTGCGTCGCCTTTCCTCCCGTTCCTGCTTTCCCTTGCGTCAGCTTTCTTCCCATGCATCTCCTTTCTTCCCGTTCCTGCTTTCCCTTGCGCCGCCTTTCTTCCCTTGCTTCGCCTTCCTTCCCGTTCCTGCTTTCCCTTGCGTCGCCTTTCTACCCTTCCGTCGCTTTTCTTCTCGTTCCTGCGATCCCATGCGTCATCTTTCTTCTCGTTCCTACTTTCCCTTGCTTCGACTTTCTTTCCGTGCGTCGCCAAGCTTCTCGTTCCTGCTTTCCCTTGTGTCGCCTTTCTTCGCTTGCGTTGCCTTTCTTCCCTTGCATCGCCTTTCTTCCCGTTCCTGCTTACCCTTGTCACGCCTTTCTTCTTGTTCCTGCTTTCCCTTGCCACGCCTTTCTTCCCCTGCGTCGCCTTTCTTCCCTCGCATCGCCTTTTTTCCCCTTCCTGCTTCCCCGTGCGTCGCCTTTCTTCCCTTGCATATCGCCGTTCTTCCCTCGCGTCGCCTTTCTTCCCTTTCCTGCTTTCCCTTCCGTCGCCATTCTTCCCGTTCCTGCGTTCCCTTGCGTCGCCTATCTTCCCTTCCGTCGCCTTTCTTCCCGTTCCTGCTTTCCCTTCCATCGCCTTTCTTCCCTTGCGTCTCCTTTCTTCCCTTGCGTCTCCTTTCTTCCCGTTCCTGATTTCCCTTGCGTCGCCTTGCTTCCCTCGCGTCGCCTTTCTTCCCGTTCCTGCGTTCCCTTGCGTCGCCGTTCTACCCTTCCGACGCCTTTCTTACCATTCCTGCTTTCTCTTGCATCGCCTATCTTCCCTTGCGTCGCCTTTCTTCTCTTTCCTGCTTTCCCTTGCGTCGCCTTTCCTCCCGTTCCTGCTTTCCCTTGCGTCGACTTTCTTTCCGCCCGTCGCCTTTCTTCTCATTGCTGCTTTCCCTTGTGTTGCGTTTCTTCTCGTTCCTGCTTTCCTTTCCGTCGCCATTCTTCCCCTTCCTGCTTTACCGTGCGACGCCTTTCCTCCCTTCCGTCGCCTTTCTTCCCGTTCCTGCTTTCCCTTGCGTCGCGTTTCTTCCCTTGCGTCGCGTTATTACCCTTGCGTCGCCTTTCATCCCGTTCCTGCTTTTCCTTGCGCCGCCTTTCTTCCCTTGCGTCTCCTTTCTTCCCTTGCGAAGCCCTTCTTCCCTTGCGTCGCCTTTCTTCTCGTTCCTGCGATCCCTTGCGGCGCCTTTCTTTCCGTTCCTACTTTCCCTTGCATCGCCTTTCTTCCCTTCCGTAGCATTTCTTTCCGTTCCTCCTTTCCCTTGCATCGCCATTCTTCCCGTTCCTCCTTTCCCTTGCATCGCCTTTCTTCCCATTCCTGCTTTCCCTTGCTTTGCCTATCTTCTCGATCCTACATTCCCTTCCGACGCCTTACTTCCCGTATCTGCTTTCTCTTGCGTCGCCTTTCTTTCCATGCATCGCCTTTCTTCCCTTGCATCGCCTTTCTTCCCTTCCGTTGCCTTCCTTCCCGTGCGTCGCCATTCAAACCGTTACTGCTTTACCGTGCGTCGCCTTTCATCCCTTGCGTCGCCTTTCTTCCCGTTCCTGCATTCCCTACCGTCGCCTTTCTTCCCTTCCGTCGCCTTTCTTCCCGTTCGTGCGTTCCCTTGCGTCGCCTTACTTCTCTTGCGTTGCCTTTCTTCTCTAGCGTCGCCTTGCTTCCCCTGCATCGCCTTTCTTCCCTTGCATCGCCTTTCTTCCCTTGCGTCGCCTTTCTTACCTTTCCTGCTTTCGCTTGCGTCGCCTATCTTCCCTTGCATCGCCTTTCTTCCCGTTCCTACTTTCCCTTGCGTCGACTTTCTTTCCGCGCGTTGCCTTTCTTCTCGTTCATGCTTTCCCGTGCGCTGCCTTTCTTCCCTTTCCGGCTTTCCCTTGCGTCGCCTTTCTTACCATTCCTGCTTTCCCTCGCGTCGCCTTTCTTACCATTCTTGCTTTCCCTCGCGTCGCCTTTCTTCCCCTTCATCGCCTTTCTTCCCTTGCGTCGCCTTTCTTCCCGTTCCTGCTTTTCCTTGCGCCGCCTTTCTTCCCTTGCGTCTCCTTTCTTCCCTTTCCTACTTAGCCTTGCATCGCCTTTCTTTCCTTGCGTCGCCTTTCTTCCCGTTCCTGCGATCTCTTGCGTCGCCTTTCTTTCCGTTCCTACTTTCCCTTGCATCGCCTTACTTCCCTTGCGTCTCCTTTCTTCCCTTTCCTACTTTCCCTTGCATCGCCTTTCTTTCCTGACGACGCCTTTCCTCCCGTTGCTGCTATTCCTTGCGCCTCCTTTCTTCCCCTGCGTCTCCTTTCTTCCCTTTCCTACTTCCCCTTGCATTGCCTTTCTTTCCTTGCGTCGCCTTTCTTCTCGTTCCTGCGATCCCTTGCGGCGCCTTTCTTTCCGTTCCTACTTTCCCTTGCATCGCCTTTATTCCCTTCCGTAGCATTTCTTTCCGTTCCTCCTTTCTCTTGCGTCGCCTGTCTTCCCGTTCCTCCTTTCCCTTGCATCGCCTTTCTTCCCTTGCGTCGCCTTTCTTCCCATTCCTGCTTTCCCTTGCATCGCCTTTCTTCCCTTGCGTCGCCTTTCTTAACTTTCCTGCTTTCGCTTGCGTCGCCTATCTTCCCTTGCATCGCCTTTCTTCCCGTTCCTACTTTCCCTTGCGTCGACTTTCTTTCCGCGCGTTGCCTTTCTTCTCGTTCATGCTTTCCCGTGCGCTGCCTTTCTTCCCTTACCGGCTTTCCCTTGCGTCGCCTTTCTTACCATTCCTGCTTTCCCTCGCGTCGCCTTTCTTACCATTCTTGCTTTCCCTCGCGTCGCCTTTCTTCCCCTTCATCGCCTTTCTTCCCTTCCGTCGCTTTTCTTTCCGTTCCTGCTTTACCTTGCGTCGCCTTTCTTCTCGTTCCTGCTTTCCCGTGCGTCGCCTTTCTTCCCTTGCATCTCCTTTCTTCCCTTGCTTCGCCTTTCTTCCCTTTCCTGCTTTCCCTTGCCTCGCCTTTCTGCCCTTGCGTCGCCTTTCTTACCATTCCTGCCTTCCCTTGCATCGCCTTTCTTCCCTTGCGTCGCCTTTCTTCCCTTGCGTCGCCTTTCTTACCGCTTCTGCTTTCCCTTGCGTCACCTTTCTTCTCGCTCCTGCTTTCCCTTGCGTCAGCTTTCTTCCAATGCATCTCCTTTCTTACCGTTCCTGCTTTCCCTTGCGCCGCATTTCTTCCCTTGCGTCTCCTTTCTTCCCTTTCCTACTTTCCCTTGCATCGCCTTTCTTTCCATGCGTCACCTTTCTTGCAGATCCTGCCTTCCCTTGCGTCGACTTTCTTCCCTTGCGTTGCCTTTCTTCCCATTCCTGCTTTCCCTTGCCACGCCTTTCTTCCCATTTCTGCTTTCCCTTGCGCCGCCTTTCTTCCCCTGCGTAGCCTATCTTCCCTTGCATCGCCTTTTTTCCCCTACCTGCTTTCCCGTGCGTCGCCTTTCTTCCCTTGCGTCGCCTTTCTTCCCTTGCATCGCATTTCTTCCCGTTCCTGCTTTCTCTTGCGTCGCCTGTCTTCCCTTTCCTCCTTTCCCTTGCATCGCCTTTCTTCCCTTGCGTTGCCTTTCTTCCTGTTCCTGATTTCCCTTGCGTCGCCTTGCTTCCCTTGTATCGCCTATCTTCCCTTGCATTGCCTTTCTTCCCTTGCGTCGCCTTTCTTACCATTCTTGCTTTCCCTCGCGTCGCCTTTCTTCCCCTGCGTCTCCTTTCTTCCCTTGCGTCGCCTTTCTTCTCGTTCCTGCTTTCCCGTGCGTCGCCTTTCTTCCCTTGCGTCGCCTTTCTTCTCTTTCCTGCTTTCCCTTGCGTCGCCTTTCCTCCCGTTCCTGCTTTCCCTTGCGTCGACTTTCTTTCCGCCCGTCGCCTTTCTTCTCATTGCTGCTTTCCCTTGTGTTGCGTTTCTTCTCGTTCCTGCTTTCCTTTCCGTCGCCATTCTTCCCCTTCCTGCTTTACCGTGCGACGCCTTTCCTCCCTTCCGTCGCCTTTCTTCCCGTTCCTGCTTTCCCTTGCGTCGCGTTTCTTCCCTTGCGTCGCGTTATTACCCTTGCGTCGCCTTTCATCCCGTTCCTGCTTTCCCTTGCGTCACCTTGCTTCCCTTGCGTCGCCTTTCTTCCCTTGCGAAGCCCTTCTTCCCTTGCGTCGCCTTTCTTCCCGTTCCTGCTTTTCCTTGCGCCGCCTTTCTTCCCTTGCGTCACCTTTCTTCCCTTTCCTACTTAGCCTTGCATCGCCTTTCTTTCCTTGCATCGCCTTTCTTCTTCTTCCTGCGATCCCTTGCGTCGCCTTTCTTCCCGTTCCTACTTTCCCTTGCTTCAACTTCCTTCCCTTGCGTCGCCTTTCTTCACTTGCGTAGCCTTTCTTCCCTTGCATCGCCTTTCTTCCCGCTCCTGCTTTCCCTTGCATCGCCTTTCTTTCCATGCGTCGCCTTTCTTGCAGTTCCTGCCTTCCTTTGCGTCGCCTTTCTTCCCTTGCGTTGCCTTTCTTCCCGTTCCTGCTTTCCCTCGTTTCGACTTTGATACTGCGCGTCGCCTTTCTTCCCTTGCATCTCCTTTCTTCCCTTGCGCCGCCTATCTTCCCATTCCTGCTTTCCCTTGCGTCGCCTTTCTACCCTTCCGTCGCCTTTCTTACCATTCCTGCTTTCCCTTGCGTCGCCTATCTTCCCTTGCATCGCCTATCTTCCCTTGCGTCGCCTTACTTCCCATTCCTGCTTACCCTTGCTTCGCCTTTCTTCCCTTGCGTCGCCTTCCTTACCGTTCCTGCATTCCCTTGAGTCGCCTTTCTTCTCGTTCCTGCTTTCCCGTGCGTCGCCTTTCTTCCTGTTCCTGCTTTCCCTTGCGTCGCCTTGCTTCCTTTGCGTCGCCTTTCTTCCATTGCATCTCTGTTCTTCCCTTGCGTCGCCTTTCTTCCCTTTCCTGCTTTCCCTTGCCTCGCCTTTCTACCCTTGCGTCGCCTTTCTTACCATTCCTGCTTTCCCTTGCATCGCCTTTCTTCCCCTGCGTCGCCTTTCTTCCCTTGCGTCGCTTTTCTTTCCGTTTCTGCTTCCCCTTGCGTCGCCTTTCTTCTCGTTCCTGCTTTCCCTTGCGTCGCCTTTCTTACCATTCCTGCTTTCCCTTGCGTCGCCTTTCTTCCCATTCCAGCATTCCCTTGCATTGCCTCTCTACCCTTGCGTCGCCTTTCTTCTCGTTCCTGCTTTCCCTTGCTTCGCCTTTCTTCTCGTTCCTGCTTTCCCTTCCGAAGCCTTGTTTCCCATTTCTGCTTTCCCTTGCATCGCCTTTCTTCCCTTGCGTCGCCTTGCTTGCCTTCCATCGCCTTTGTTCCCTTGCATCGCCTTTCTTCCCTTCCGTCACCATTCTTCCCGTTCGTGCGTTCCCTTGCGTCGCCTTTCTTCTGTTGCGTTGCCTTTCTTCCCTTGCGCCGCCTTTCTTACCATTTCTGCTTTCCCTTGCGTCGCCTTTCTTCCCTTGCGCCGCCTTTCTTCCCATTCCAGCATTCCCTTGCATCGCCTTTCTTCCCTTGCATCGCCTTTCGTCCCTTGCGTCGCCTTTCTTACCGTTCCTGCTTTCCCTTGCGTCGCATTTCATTCCCTTGCATCGCCTTTCTTACCATTCCTGCTTTCCCTCGCGTCGCCTTTCTTCCCCTGCGTCGCCTTTCTTACCTTGCGTCGCCTTTCTTCTCGTTCCTGCTTTCCCGTGCGTCGCCTTTCTTCCTCTTCCTGCTTTCCCTTGCGCCGCCTTGCTTCCATTGCGTCGCCTTTCTTCCCTTGCATCTCCTTTCCTCCCTTGCTTCGGCTTTCTTCTCGTTCCTGCTTTCCCTTGCCTCGCCTTTCTACCCTTGCGTCGCCTTTCTTACTATTCCTGCTTTCCCTTGCGTCGCCTTTCTTCCCTTGCATCGCCTTTCTTCCCTTGCGTCGCCTTTGTTACCGCTCCTGCTTTCCCTTTCGTCACCTTTCCTCTCGTTCCTGCTTTCTCTTGCGTCGCCTTTCCTCCCGTTCCTGCTTTCCCTTGCGTCAGCTTTCTTCCCATGCATCTCCTTTCTTCCCTTTCCTGCTTTCCCTTGCGCCGCCTTTCTTCCCTTGTGTCTCCTTTCTTCCCTTTCCTACTTTCCCTTGCATCGCCTTTCATTCCTTGCGTCGCCTTTCTTACCGTTTCTGCTTTCCCTTGCGTTGCATTTTATTCCCTTGCATCGCCTTTCTTACCATTCCTGCTTTCCCTCGCGTCGCCTTTCTTCCCCTGCGTCGCCTTTCTTCCCTTGCGTCGCCTTTCATACCGTTCCTGCATTCCCTTGCGTCTTCTTTCTTCTCGTTCCGGCTTTCCAGAGCGTCGCCTTTCTTCCTGTTCCTGCTTTCCCGTGCGTCGCCTTTCTTCCTGTTCCTGCTTTCCCTCGCATCGCCTTTCTTCCCATCCGTCGCCTTTCTTCCCGTTCGTGCGTTCCCTTGCGTCGCCTTTCTTCTGTTGCGTTGCCTTTCTTCCCTTGCGCCGCCTTTCTTACCATTTCTGCTTTCCCTTGCGTCGCCTTTCTTCCCTTGCGTCGCCTTTCTTCCCATTCCAGCATTCCCTTGCATCGCCTTTCTTCCCTTGCATCTCCTTTCGTCCCTTGCGTCGCCTTTCTTCCCATTCCTGCTTTCCCTTGCGTCGCATTTCATTCCCTTGCATCGCCTTTCTTACCATTCCTGCTTTCCCTCGCGTCGCCTTTCTTCCTGTTCCTGCTTTCCCGTGCGTCGCCTTTCTTCCTGTTCCTGCTTTCCGTCGCATCGCCTTTCTTCCCCTGCATCGCCTTTCTTCCCTTGCATCGCCTTTCTTACCGTTCCTGCATTCCCTTGCGTCGCCTTTCTACTCCTTCCTGCCATCCCTTGCGTCGCCTTTCTTACCATTCCTGATTTCGCTTGCGTCGCCTATCTTCCCTTGCATCGCCTTTCTTCCCGTTCCTACTTTCCCTTGCGTCGACTTTCTTTCCGCGCGTCGCCTTTCTTCTCGTTCCTGCTTTCCCTTGCGTTGCCTTTCTTCCCTTTCCTGCTTTCCTTTGCGTCGCCTTTCTTACCATTCCTGCTTTCCCTCGCGTCGCCTTTCTTACCATGCTTGCTTTCCCTCGCGTCGCCTTTCTTCCCCTGCGTTGCCTTTCTTCCCTTGCGTCGCTTTTCTTTCCGTTCCTCCTTTCCCTTGTGTCGCCTTTCTTCTCGTTCCTGCTTTCCCGTGCGTCGCCTTTCTTCCTGTTCCTGCTTTCCCGTGCGTCGCCTTGCTTCCATTGCGTCGCCTTTCTTCCCTTGCATCTCCTTTCCTCCCTTGCTTCGGCTTTCTTCCCTTTCCTGCTTTCCCTTGCCTCGCCTTTCTACCCTTGCGTCGCCTTTCTTACCATTCCTGCTTTCCCTTGCGTCGCCTTTCTTCCCTTGCGTCGCCTTTCTTCCCTTGCGTCGCCTTTGTTACCACTCCTGCTTTCCCTTTCGTCACCTTTCCTCTCGTTCCTGCTTTCCCTTGCGTCGCCTTTCCTCCCGTTCCTGCTTTCCCTTGCGTCAGCTTTCTTCCCATGCATCTCCTTTCTTCCCGTTCCTGCTTTCCCTTGCGTCGCCTTTCTTCTCGTTCCTGCTTTCCCGTGCATCGCCTTTCTTCCTGTTCCTGCTTTTCCTTGCGTCGCCTTGCTTCCCTTGCGTCGCCTTTCTTCCCTTGCATCTCTGTTCTTCCCTTGCGTCGCCTTTCTTCCCTTTCCTGCTTACCCTTGCTTCGCCTTTCTTCCCCTGCGTCGCCTTTCTTCCCCTTGCGTCGCTTTTCTTTCCGTTCCTGCTTCCCCTTGCGTCGCCTTTCTTCTCGTTCCTGCTTTCCCTTGCGTCGCCTTTCCTCCCGTTCCTGCTTTCCCTAGCGTCAGCTTTCTTCCCATGCATCTCCTTTCTTCCCGTTCCTGCTTTCCCTTGCGTCGCCTTTCTTCCCATTCCAGCATTCCCTTGCATTGCCTCTCTACCCTTGCGTCGCCTTTCTTACCATTCCTGCTTACCCTTGCTTCGCCTTTCTTCTCGTTCCTGCTTTCCCTTCCGAAGCCTTATTTCGCATTTCTGCTTTCCCTTGCATCGCCTTTCTTCCCTTGCGTCGCCTTTCTTCCCCTTCCTGATTTCCCATGCGTCGCCTTGCTTACCTTCCATCGCCTTTCTTCCCTTGCGCCGCCTTTCTTACCATTCCTGCTTTCCCTTGCGTCGCCTTTCTTCCCTTGCATCGCCTTTCTTCCCGTTCCTACTTTGCCTTGCGTCGACTTTCTTTCCGCGCGTCGCCTTTCTTCTCGTTCCTGCTTTCCCTTGCGTTGCCTTTCTTCCCTTTCCTGCTTTCCCTTGCGTCGCCTTTCTTACCATTCCTGCTTTCCCTCGCGTCGCCTTTCTTACCATTCTTGCTTTCCCTCGCGTCGCCTTTCTTCCCCTGCGTCGCCTTTCTTCCCTTGCGTCGCTTTTCTTTCCGTTCCTGCTTTCCAGTGCGTCGCCTTTCTTCTCGTTCCTGCTTTCCCGTACGTCGCCTTTCTTCCTGTTCCTGCTTTCCCTTGCGTTGCATTGCTTCCATTGCGTCGCCTTTCTTCCCTTGCATCTCTGTTCCCCCCTTGCTTCGGCTTTCTTCCCTTTCCTGCTTTCCCTTGCCTCGCCTTTCTTTCCTTGCGTCGCCTTTCTTCTCGTTCCTGCGATCCCTTGCGTCGCCTTTCTTCCCTTGCGTCGCCTTTCTTCCCTTGCGTCGCCTTTGTTACCGCTCCTGCTTTCCCTTGCGTCACCTTTCCTCCCGTTCCTGCTTTCCCTTGCGTCAGCTTTCTTCCCATGCATCTCCTTTCTTCCCGTTCCTGCTTTCCCTTGCGCCGCCTTTCTTCCCTTGCGTCTCCTTTCTTCTTTTTCCTACTTTCCCTTGCATCGCCTTTCTTTCCAGGCGTCGCCTTTCTTGCAGTTCCTGCCTTCCCTTGCGTCGACTTTCTTCCCTTGCGTTGCCTTTCTTCCCGTTTCTGCTTTCCCTTGCCACGCCTTTCTTCCCGTTCCTGCATTCCCTTGCGTCACCTTTCTTCCCCTGCGTCGCCTTTCTGTCCTTGCTTCGCCTTTTTTCCCCTTCCTGCTTTCCCGTGCGTCGCGTTTCTTCCCTTGGGTCGCCTTTCTTCCCTTGCATCGCATTTCTTCCCGTTCCTGCTTTCTCCTGCGTCGCCTGTCTTCCCGTTCCTCCTTTCCCTTGAATAGCCTTTCTTCCCTTCCGTCGCCTTTCTTCCCGTTCGTGCGTTCCCTTGCGTCGCCTTTCTTCTCTTGCGTTGTCTTTCTTCCCTTGCGTCGCCTTTGTTAGCGCTCCTGCTTTCCCTTTCGTCACCTTTCCTCTCGTTCCTGCTTTCCCTTGCGTCGCCTTTCTTCTCGTTCCTGCTTTCCCTTGCGTCAGCTTTCTTCCCATGCATCTCCTTTCTTCCCGTTCCTGCTTTCCCTTGCGTCGCCTTTCTTCCCTTGTGTCTCCTTTCTTCCCTTTCCTACTTTCCCTTGCATCGCCTTTCATTCCTTGCGTCGCCTTTCCTCCCGTTCCTGCTTTCCCTTGCGTCAGCTTTCTTCCCATGCATCTCCTTTCTTCCCGTTCCTGCTTTCCCTTGCGCCGCCTTTCTTCCCTTGTGTCTCCTTTCTTCCCTTTCCTACTTTCCCTTGCATCGCCTTTCATTCCTTGCGTCGCCTTTCTTATCGTTCCTGCGATCCCTTGCATCGCCTTTCTTTCCATGCGTCGCCTTTCTTGCAGTTCCTGCCTTCCCTTGCGTCGACTTTCTTCCCTTGCGTTGCCTTTCTTCCCGTTCCTGCTCTCCCTCGTCTCGACTTTGTTACTGCGCGTCGCCTTTCTTCCCTTGCATCTCCTTTCTTCCCTTGCGCCGCCTATCTTCCCATTCCTGCTTTCCCTTGCGTCGCCTTTCTACCCTTCCGTCGCCTTTCTTACCATTCCTGCTTTCCCTTGCATCGCCTATCTTCCCTTGCGTCGCCTTACTTCCCATTCCTGCTTTCCCTTGTGTCGCCTTTCTTCCCTTCCGTCGCCTTTCTTACCATTCCTGCTTACCCTTGCTTCGCCTTTCTTCCCTTGCGTCGCCTTTCTTACCATTCCTGCTTACCCTTGCTTCGCCTTCCTTCTCGTTCCTGCTTTCCCTTCCGAAGCCTTATTTCCCATTTCTGCTTTCCCTTGCATCACCTTTCTTCCGTTGCGTCGCCTTGCTTCCCTTTCATCGCCTTGCTTCCCTTGCATCGCCTTTCTTCCCTTGCGTCGCCTTTCTTACCATTCCTGCTTTCCCTTGCGTCGCCTTTCAACCCATCCGTCGCCTTTCTTACCATTCCTGCTTTCGCTTGCGTCGCCTATCTTCCCTTGCATCGCCTTTCTACCCGTTACTACTTTCCCTTGTGCCGACTTTCTTTCCGCGCATCGCCTTTCTTCTCGTTCCTGCTTTCCCTTGCGTTGCCTTTCTTCCCTTTCCTGCTTTTCCTTCTGTCGCCTTTCTTACCATTCCTGCTTTCCCTCGCGCCGCCTTTCTTACCATTCTTGCTTTCCCTCGCGTCGCCTTTCTTCTCCTGCGTCGCCTTTCTTCCCTTGCGTCGCTTTTCTTTCCGTTCCTGCTTTCCCTTGCGTCGCCTTTCTTCTCGTTCCTGCTTTCCCGTGCATCGCCTTTCTTCCTGTTCCTGCTTTCCCTTGCGTCGCCTTGCTTCCCTTGCGTCGCCTTTCTTCCCTTGCATCTCTGTTCTTCCCTTGCGTCGCCTTTCTTCCCTTTCCTGCTTTCCCTTGCCTCGCCTTCCTACCCTTGCGTCGCCTTTCTTACCATTCCTGCTTTCCCTTGCATCGCCTTTCTTCCCCTGCGTCGCCTTTCTTCCCTTGCGTCGCTTTTCTTTCCGTTCCTGCTTCCCCTTGCGTCGCCTTTCTTCTCGTTCCTGCTTTCCCTTGCGTCGCCTTTCCTCCCGTTCCTGCTTTCCCTAGCGTCAGCTTTCTTCCCATGCATCTCCTTTCTTCCCGTTCCTGCTTACCCTTGCTTCGCCTTTCTTCTCGTTCCTGCTTTCCCTTCCGAAGCCTTATTTCCCATTTCTGCTTTCCCTTGCATCGCCTTTCTTCCCTTGCGTTGCCTTTCTTCCCCTTCCTGATTTCCCTTGCGTCGCCTTGCTTACCTTCCATCGCCTTTCTTCCCTTGCGCCGCCTTTCTTACCATTCCTGCTTTCCCTTGCGTCGCCTTTCTTCCTTTGCATCGCCTTTCTTCCCGTTCCTACTTTGTCTTGCGTCGACTTTCTTTCCGCGCGTCGCCTTTCTTCTCGTTCCTGCTTTCCCTTCCGTTGCCTTTCTTCCCTTTCCTGCTTTCCCTCGCGTCGCCTTTCTTACCATTCTTGCTTTCCCTCGCGTCGCCTTTCTTCCGCTGCGTCGCCTTTCTTCCCTTGCGTCGCTTTTCTTTCCATTCCTGCTTTCCAGTGCGTCGCCTTTCTTCTCGTTCCTGCTTTCCCGTGCGTCGCCTTTCTTCCTGTTCCTGCTTTCCCTTGCGTCGCATTGCTTCCATTGCGTCGCCTTTCTTCCCTTGCATCTCTGTTCCTCCCTTGCTTCGGCTTTCTTCCCTTTCCTACTTTCCCTTGCATCGCCTTTCATTCCTTGCGTCGCCTTTCTTATCGTTCCTGCGATCCCCTGATTCGCCTTTCTTACCGTTCCTGCTTTCCCTTGCGTCACCTTTCCTCCCGTTCCTGCTTTCCCTTGCGTCAGCTTTCTTCCCATGCACCTCCTTTCTTCCCGTTCCTGCTTTCCCTTGCGCCGCCTTTCTTCCCTTGCGTCTCCTTTCTTCCCTTTCCTACTTTCCCTTGCATCGCCTTTCTTTCCATGCGTCGCCTTTCTTGCAGTTCCTGCCTTCCCTTGCGTCGACTTTCTTCCCTTGCGTTGCCTTTCTTCCCGTTCCTGCTCTCCCTCGTCTCGACTTTGTTACTGCGCGTCGCCTTTCTTCCCTTGCATCTCCTTTCTTCCCTTGCGCCGCCTATCTTCCCATTCCTGCTTTCCCTTGCGTCGCCTTTCTACCCTTCCGTCGCCTTTCTTACCATTCCTGCTTTCCCTTGCGTCGCCAATCTTCCCTTGTGTCGCCTAACTTCCCTTGCGTCGCCTATCTTCCCTTGCGTCGCCTTACTTCCCATTCCTGCTTTCCCTTGCTTCGCCTTTCTTCCCTTCCGTCGCCTTTCTTACCATTCCTGCTTACCCTTGCTTCGCCTTCCTTCTCGTTCCTGCTTTCCCTTTCGAAGCCTTATTTCCCATTTCTGCTTTCCCTTGCATCACCTTTCTTCCCTTGCGTCGCCTTGCTTCCCTTTCATCGCCTTTCTTCCCTTGCATCGCCTTTCTTCCCTTGCGTCGCCTTTCTTTCCTGCGTCGCCTTTCTTCCCAGTCCTGCTTTCCCTTGCGTCGCATTTCATACCCTTGCATCGCCTTTCTAACCATTCCCGCTTTCCCTCGCGTCGCCTTTCTTCCCCTGCGTCGCATTTCTTCCCTTGCGTCGCCTTTCTTACCGTTCCTGCATTCCCTTGCGTCGCCTTTCTTTTCGTTCCTACTTTCTCGTGCGTCGCCTTTCTTCCTGTTCCTGCTTTCCCTTGCGTCGCCTGGCCTTCCTTGCGTCGCCTTTCTTCCCTTGCATCGCCTTTCTTCCCTTGCGTCGTCTTTCTTACCATTCCTGCTTTCCCTTGCGTCGCCTTTCTACCCATCCGTCGCCTTTCTTACCATTCCTGCTTTCGCTTGCGTCGCCTATCTTTCCTTGCATCGCCTTTCTACCCGTTACTACTTTCCCTTGCGTCGACTTTCTTTCCGCGCATCGCCTTTCTTCTCGTTCCTGCTTTCCCTTGCGTTGCCTTTCTTCCCTTTCCTGCTTTTCCTTCTGTCGCCTTTCTTACCATTCCTGCTTTCCCTCGCGTCGCCTTTCTTACCATTCTTGCTTTCCCTCGCGTCGCCTTTCTTCCGCTGCGTCGCCTTTCTTCCCTTGCGTCGCTTTTCTTTCCGTTCCTGCTTTCCCTTGCGTCGCCTTTCTTCTCGTTCCTGCTTTCCCGTGCATCGCCTTTCTTCCTGTTCCTGCTTTCCCTTGCGTCGCCTTGCTTCCCTTGCGTCGCCTTTCTTCCCTTGCATCTCTGTTCTTCCCTTGCGTCGATTTTCTTCCCTTTCCTGCTTTCCCTTGCCTCGCCTTTCTACCCTTGCGTCGCCTTTCTTACCATTCCTGCTTTCCCTTGCGTCGCCTCTCTTCCCCTGCGTCGCCTTTCTTCCCTTGCGTCGCTTTTCTTTCCGTTCCTGCTTCCCCTTGCGTCGCCTTTCTTCTCGTTCCTGCTTTCCCTTGCGTCGCCTTTCCTCCCGTTCCTGCTTTCCCTAGCGTCAGCTTTCTTCCCATGCATCTCCTTTCTTCCCGTTCCTGCTTTCCCTTGCGTCACCTTTCTTCCCATTCCAGCATTCCCTTGCATTGCCTCTCTACCCTTGCGTCGCCTTTCTTACCATTCCTGCTTACCCCTGCTTCGCCTTTCTTCTCGTTCCTGCTTTCCCTTCCGAAGCCTTATTTCCCATTTCTGCTTTCCCTTGCATCGCCTTTCTTCCCTTGCGACGCCTTTCTTCCCCTTCCTGATTTCCCTTGCGTCGCCTTGCTTACCTTCCATCGCCTTTCTTCCCTTGCGCCGCCTTTCTTACCATTCCTGCTTTCCCTTGCGTCGCCTTTCTTCCCTTGCATCGCCTTTCTTCCCGTTCCTACTTTGCCTTGCGTCGACTTTCTTTCCGCGCGTCGCCTTTCTTCTCGTTCCTGCTTTCCCTTCCGTTGCCTTTCTTCCCTTTCCTGCTTTCCCTTGCGTCGACTTTCTTACCATTCCTGCTTTCCCTCGCGTCGCCTTTCTTACCATTCTTGCTTTCCCTCGCGTCGCCTTTCTTCCCCTGCGTCGCCTTTCTTCCCTTGCGTCGCTTTTCTTTCCGTTCCTGCTTTCCAGTGCGTCGCCTTTCTTCTCGTTCCTGCTTTCCCGTGCGTCGCCTTTCTTCCTGTTCCTGCTTTCCCTTGCGTCGCATTGCTTCCATTGCGTCGCCTTTCTTCCCTTGCATCTCTGTTCCTCCCTTGCTTCGGCTTTCTTCCCTTTCCTGCTTTCCCTTGCCTCGCCTTTCTTTCCTTGCGTCGCCTTTCTTCTCGTTCCTGCGATCCCTTGCGTCGCCTTTCTTCCCTTGCGTCGCCTTTCTTCCCTTGCGTCGCCTTTGTTACCGCTCCTGCTTTCCCTTGCGTCACCTTTCCTCCCGTTCCTGCTTTCCCTTGCGTCAGCTTTCTTCCCATGCATCTCCTTTCTTCCCGTTCCTGCTTTCCCTTGCACCGCCTTTCTTCCCTTGCGTCTCCTTTCTTCTTTTTCCTACTTTAGCTTGCATCGCCTTTCTTTCCATGCGTCGCCTTTCTTGCAGATCCTGCCTTCCCTTGCGTCGACTTTCTTCCCTTGCGTTGCCTTTCTTCCCGTTTCTGCTTTCCCTTGCCACGCCTTTCTTCCCGTTCCTGCTTTCCCTTGCGTCACCTTTCTTCCCCTGCGTCGCCTTTCTGCCCTTGCATCGCCTTTTTTCCCCTTCCTGCTTTCCCGTGCGTCGCCTTTCTCCCCTTGGGTCGCCTTTCTTCCCTTGCATCGCATTTCTTCCCGTTCCTGCTTTCTCCTGCGTCGCCTGTCTTCCCGTTCCTCCTTTCCCTTGCATAGCCTTTCTTCCCTTCCGTCGCCTTTCTTCCCGTTCGTGCGTTCCCTTGCGTCGACTTTCTTCTCTTGCGTTGTCTTTCTTCCCTTGCGTCGCCTTTCTTCCCGTTCCTGCTTTCCCTTGCCACGCCTTTCTTCCCGTTTCTGCTTTCCCTTGCGCCGCCATTCTTCCCCTGCGTCGCCTATCTTCCCTTGCATCGCCTTTTTTCCCCTACCTGCTATCCCGTGCGTCGCCTTTCTTCCCTTGCGTCGCCTTTCTTCCCTTGCATCGCATTTCTTCCCGTTCATGCTTTCTCTTGCGTCGCCTGTCTTCCCGTTCCTCCTTTCCCTTGCATCGCCTTTCTTCCCTTGCGTCGCCTTTCTTCCCGTTCCTGATTTCCCTTGCGTCGCCTTGCTTCCCTTGCATCGCCTATCTTCCCTTGCGTCGCCTTCCTTCCCTCGCGTCGCCTTTCTTCCCCTGCGTCGCCTTTCTTCCCTTGCGTCGCCTTTCTTACCGTTCCTGCATTCCCTTGCGTCGCCTTTCTTCCTGTTCCTGCTTCCCCTTGCGTCGCCTGGCCTCCCTTGCGTCGCCTTTCTTCCCTTGCCTCGCCTTTCTACCCTTCCGTCGCCTTTCTTACCATTCCTGCTTTCGCTTGCGTCAGCTTTCTTCCCATGCATCTCCTTTCTTCCCGTTACTGCTTTCCCTGTCGCCGCCTTTCTTCCCTTGCGTCTCCTTTCTTCCCTTTCCTACTTTTCCTTGCATCGCCTTTCTTACCTTGCGTCGCCTTTCTTCTCCTTCCTGCGATCCCTTGCGTCGCCTTTCTTCCCTTGCGTCTCCTTTCTTCCCTTTCCTACTTTCCCTTGCGTCGCCTTTCTTCCCTTGCGTAGCCTTTCTACCCTTCCGTCGCCTTTCTTACCATTCCTGCTTTCCCTTGTGTCGTCTTTCTTCCCTTGCGGAGCCTTTTTTAGCGTTCCTGCTTTCCCTTGCGTCACCGTCCTTCTCGTTCCTGCTTTCCCTTCAGTCAGCTTTCTTCACATTCCTGCTTTCCCGTGCGTCGCATTTCTTCCTGTTCCTGCTTTCCCTTGCGTCGCCTTGCTTCCCTGGTGTCGGCTTTCTTCCCCTGCATCGCCTTTCTTCCCTTGCGTCGCCTTTCTTCCCGTTCCTGCTTTCCCTTGCGTCGCCATTCTACACTTCCGTCGCCTTTCTTACCATTCCTGCTTTCCCTTGCGTCGCCTATCTTCCCTTGCGTCGCCTTTCTTCCCTCTCCTGCTTTCCCTTGCGTCACCTTACTTCTCGTTCCTGCTTTCCCTTGCGTCGCCTTTCCTCCCGTTCCTGCTTTCCCTTGCGTCAGCTTTCTTCCCATGCATCTCCTTTCTTCCCGTTCCTGCTTTCCCTTGCGCCGCCTTTCCTCCCTTCCGTCGCCTTTCTTCCCGTTTCTGCTTTCCCTTGCGTCGCGTTTCTTCCCTTGCGTCGCGTTATTACCCTTGCCTCGCCTTTCATCCCGTTCCTGTTTTCCCTTGCGTCGCCTTGCTTCCCTTGCGTCGCATTTCATCCCTTGCGAAGCCCTTCGTTCCTTGCGTCGCCTTTCTTCCCGTTCCTGCTTTTCCTTGCGCCGCCTTTCTTCCCTTGCGTCTCCTTTCTTCCCTTTCCTACTTAGCCTTGCATCGCCTTTCTTTCCTTGCGTCGCCTTTCTTCTCGTTCCTGCGATCCCTTGCGTCGCCTTTCTTTCCGTTCCTACTTTCCCTTGCTTCGCCTTACTTCCCTTGCGTCTCCTTTCTTCCCTTTCCTACTTTCCCTTGCATCGCCTTTCTTTCCTGACGTCGCCTTTCCTCCCGTTGCTGCTTTTCCTTGCGCCTCCTTTCTTCCCTTGCGTCTCCTTTCTTCCCTTTCCTACTTCCCCTTGCATTGCCTTTCTTTCCTTGCGTCGCCTTTCTTCTCGTTCCTGTGATCCCTTGCGGCGCCTTTCTTTCCGTTCCTACTTTCCCTTGCATCGCCTTTCTTCCCTTCCATAGCATTTCTTTCCGTTCCTCCTTTCCCTTGCATCGCCATTCTTCCCGTTCCTCCTTTCCCTTGCATCGCCTTTCTTCCCATTCCTGCTTTCCCTTGCTTTGCCTATCTTCTCGTTCCTACATTCCCTTCCGACGCCTTACTTCCCGTATCTGCTTTCTCTTGCGTCGCCTTTCTTTCCATGCATCGCCTTTCTTCCCTTGCATCGCCTTTCTTCCCTTCCGTCGCCTTCCTTCCCGTGCGTCGCCATTCAAACCGTTACTGCTTTACCGTGCGTCGCCTTTCATCCCTTGCGTCGCATTTCTTCCCGTTCCTGCTTTCCCTTGCGTCGCCTTTCTTCCCGTTTCTGCATTCCCTACCGTCGCCTTTCTTCCCTTCCGTCGCCTTTCTTCCCGTTCGAGCGATCCCTTGCGTCGCCTTACTTCTCTTGCGTTGCCTTTCTTCTCTAGCGTCGCCTTGTTTCCCCTGCATCGCCTTTCTTCCCTTGCATCGCCTTTCTTCCCTTGCATCGCCTTTCTTCCCATTCCTGCTTTCCCTTGCATCGCCTTTCTTCCCTTGCGTCGCATTTCTTACCTTTCCTGCTTTAGCTTGCGTCGCCTATCTTCCCTTGCATCGCCTTTCTTCCCGTTCCTACTTTCCCTTGCGTCGACTTTCTTTCCGCGCGTTGCCTTTCTTCTCGTTCCTGCTTTCCCTTGCGCTGCCTTTCTTCCCTTTCCGGCATTCCCTTGCGTCTCCTTTCTTACCATTCCTGCTTTCCCTCGCGTCGCCTTTCTAACCATTCTTGTTTTCCCTCGCGTCGCCTTTCTTCCCTTGCGTCGCCTTTCTTCCCTTGCATCGCCTTTCTTACCGCTTCTGCTTTCCCATGCATCACCTTTCTTCTCGCTCCTGCTTTCCCTTGCGTCAGCTTTCTTCCAGTGCATCTCCTTTCTTCCTGTTCCTGCTTTCCCTGGCGCCGCATTTCTTCCCTTGCGTCTCCTTTCTTCCCTTTCCTACTTCCCCTTGCATCGCCTTTCTTTCCATGCGTCACCTTTCTTGCAGATCCTGCCTTCCCTTGCGTCGACTTTCTTCCCTTGCGTTGCCTTTCTTCCCGTTCCTGCTTTCCCTTGCCACGCCTTTCTTCCCGTTTCTGCTTTCCCTTGCGCCGCCTTTCTTCCCCTGCGTCGCCTATCTTACCTTGCATCGCCTTTTTTCCCCTACCTGCTTACCCGTGCGTCGCCTTTCTTCCCTTGCGTCGCCTTTCTTCCCTTGCATCGCATTTCTTCCCGTTCCTGCTTTCTCTTGCGTCGCCTGTCTTCCCGTTCCTGCGTTCCCTTGCGTCGCCTATCTTCCCTTCCGTCGCCTTTCTTCCCGTTCCTGCTTTCCCTTCCATCGCCTTTCTTCCCTTGCGTCTCCTTTCTTCCCTTTCCTGATTTCCCTTGAGTCGCCTTGCTTCCCTTGCATCGCCTTTCTTCCCTTGCGTCGCCTTGCTTCCCTCGCGTCGCCTTTCTTCCCGTTCCTGCGTTCCCTTGCGTCGCCGTTCTACCCTTCCGACGCCTTTCCTCCCGTTCCTGCTTTCCCTTGCGTCAGCTTTCTTCCCATGCATCTCCTTTCTTCCCGTTCCTGCTTTCCCTTGCGCCGCCTTTCTTCCCTTGCTTCGCCTTCCTTCCCGTTCCTGCTTTCCCTTGCGTCGCCTTTCTACCCTTCCGTCGCTTTTCATCTCGTTCCTGCAATCCCATGCGTCATCTTTCTTCTCGTTCCTACTTTCCCTTGCTTCGACTTTCTTTCCGTGCGTGGCCTTGCTTCTCGTTCCTGCTTTCCCTTGCATCGCCTCTCTTCGCTTGCGTTGCCTTTCATCCCTTGCATCGCCTTTCTTCCCGTTCCTGCTTACCCTTGTCACGCCTTTCTTCTTGTTCCTGCTTTCCCTTGCCACGCCTTTCTTCCCCTGCGTCGCCTTTCTTCCCTCGCATCGCCTTTTTTCCCCTTCCTGCTTCCCCGTGCGTCGCCTTTCTTCCCTTGCATATCGCCTTTCTTCCCTCGCGTCGCCTTTCTTCCCGTTCCTGCTTTCCCTTCCGTCGCCTTTCTTCCCGTTCCTGCGTTCCCTTGCGTCGCCTATCTTCCCTTCCGTCGCCTTTCTTCCCGTTCCTGCTTTCCCTTCCATCGCCTTTCTTCCCTTGCGTCTCCTTTCTTCCTGTTCCTGATTTCCCTTGAGTCGCCTTGCTTCCCTTGCATCGCCTTTCTTCCCTTGCGACGCCTTTCTTCCCCTTCCTGATTTCCCTTGCGTCGCCTTGCTTACCTTCCATCGCCTTTCTTCCCTTGCGCCGCCTTTCTTACCATTCCTGCTTTCCCTTGCGTCGCCTTTCTTCCCTTGCATCGCCTTTCTTCCCGTTCCTACTTTGCCTTGCGTCGACTTTCTTTCCGCGCGTCGCCTTTCTTCTCGTTCCTGCTTTCCCTTCCGTTGCCTTTCTTCCCTTTCCTGCTTTCCCTTGCGTCGACTTTCTTACCATTCCTGCTTTCCCTCGCGTCGCCTTTCTTACCATTCTTGCTTTCCCTCGCGTCGCCTTTCTTCCCCTGCGTCGCCTTTCTTCCCTTGCGTCGCTTTTCTTTCCGTTCCTGCTTTCCAGTGCGTCGCCTTTCTTCTCGTTCCTGCTTTCCCGTGCGTCGCCTTTCTTCCTGTTCCTGCTTTCCCTTGCGTCGCATTGCTTCCATTGCGTCGCCTTTCTTCCCTTGCATCTCTGTTCCTCCCTTGCTTCGGCTTTCTTCCCTTTCCTGCTTTCCCTTGCCTCGCCTTTCTTTCCTTGCGTCGCCTTTCTTCTCGTTCCTGCGATCCCTTGCGTCGCCTTTCTTCCCTTGCGTCGCCTTTCTTCCCTTGCGTCGCCTTTGTTACCGCTCCTGCTTTCCCTTGCGTCACCTTTCCTCCCGTTCCTGCTTTCCCTTGCGTCAGCTTTCTTCCCATGCATCTCCTTTCTTCCCGTTCCTGCTTTCCCTTGCACCGCCTTTCTTCCCTTGCGTCTCCTTTCTTCTTTTTCCTACTTTAGCTTGCATCGCCTTTCTTTCCATGCGTCGCCTTTCTTGCAGATCCTGCCTTCCCTTGCGTCGACTTTCTTCCCTTGCGTTGCCTTTCTTCCCGTTTCTGCTTTCCCTTGCCACGCCTTTCTTCCCGTTCCTGCTTTCCCTTGCGTCACCTTTCTTCCCCTGCGTCGCCTTTCTGCCCTTGCATCGCCTTTTTTCCCCTTCCTGCTTTCCCGTGCGTCGCCTTTCTCCCCTTGGGTCGCCTTTCTTCCCTTGCATCGCATTTCTTCCCGTTCCTGCTTTCTCCTGCGTCGCCTGTCTTCCCGTTCCTCCTTTCCCTTGCATAGCCTTTCTTCCCTTCCGTCGCCTTTCTTCCCGTTCGTGCGTTCCCTTGCGTCGCCTTTCTTCTCTTGCGTTGTCTTTCTTCCCTTGCGTCGCCTTTCTTCCCGTTCCTGCTTTCCCTTGCCACGCCTTTCTTCCCGTTTCTGCTTTCCCTTGCGCCGCCATTCTTCCCCTGCGTCGCCTATCTTCCCTTGCATCGCCTTTTTTCCCCTACCTGCTATCCCGTGCGTCGCCTTTCTTCCCTTGCGTCGCCTTTCTTCCCTCGCGTCGCCTTTCTTCCCCTGCGTCGCCTTTCTTCCCTTGCGTCGCCTTTCTTACCGTTCCTGCATTCCCTTGCGTCGCCTTTCTTCTCGTTCCTGCTTTCCCGTGCGTCGCCTTTCTTCCTGTTCCTGCTTCCCCTTGCGTCGCCTGGCCTCCCTTGCGTCGCCTTTCTTCCCTTGCCTCGCCTTTCTACCCTTCCGTCGCCTTTCTTACCATTCCTGCTTTCGCTTGCGTCAGCTTTCTTCCCATGCATCTCCTTTCTTCCCGTTACTGCTTTCCCTGTCGCCGCCTTTCTTCCCTTGCGTCTCCTTTCTTCCCTTTCCTACTTTTCCTTGCATCGCCTTTCTTACCTTGCGTCGCCTTTCTTCTCCTTCCTGCGATCCCTTGCGTCGCCTTTCTTCCCTTGCGTCTCCTTTCTTCCCTTTCCTACTTTCCCTTGCGTCGCCTTTCTTCCCTTGCGTAGCCTTTCTACCCTTCCGTCGCCTTTCTTACCATTCCTGCTTTCCCTTGTGTCGTCTTTCTTCCCTTGCGGAGCCTTTTTTAGCGTTCCTGCTTTCCCTTGCGTCACCGTCCTTCTCGTTCCTGCTTTCCCTTCAGTCAGCTTTCTTCACATTCCTGCTTTCCCGTGCGTCGCATTTCTTCCTGTTCCTGCTTTCCCTTGCGTCGCCTTGCTTCCCTGGTGTCGGCTTTCTTCCCCTGCATCGCCTTTCTTCCCTTGCGTCGCCTTTCTTCCCGTTCCTGCTTTCCCTTGCGTCGCCATTCTACACTTCCGTCGCCTTTCTTACCATTCCTGCTTTCCCTTGCGTCGCCTATCTTCCCTTGCGTTGCCTTTCTTCCCTCTCCTGCTTTCCCTTGCGTCACCTTACTTCTCGTTCCTGCTTTCCCTTGCGTCGCCTTTCCTCCCGTTCCTGCTTTCCCTTGCGTCAGCTTTCTTCCCATGCATCTCCTTTCTTCCCGTTCCTGCTTTCCCTTGCGCCGCCTTTCCTCCCTTCCGTCGCCTTTCTTCCCGTTTCTGCTTTCCCTTGCGTCGCGTTTCTTCCCTTGCGTCGCGTTATTACCCTTGCCTCGCCTTTCATCCCGTTCCTGCTTTCCCTTGCGTCGCCTTGCTTCCCTTGCGTCGCCTTTCATCCCTTGCGAAGCCCTTCGTTCCTTGCGTCGCCTTTCTTCCCGTTCCTGCTTTTCCTTGCGCCGCCTTTCTTCCCTTGCGTCTCCTTTCTTCCCTTTCCTACTTAGCCTTGCATCGCCTTTCTTTCCTTGCGTCGCCTTTCTTCTCGTTCCTGCGATCCCTTGCGTCGCCTTTCTTTCCGTTCCTACTTTCTCTTGCTTCGCCTTACTTCCCTTGCGTCTCCTTTCTTCCCTTTCCTACTTTCCCTTGCATCGCCTTTCTTTCCTGACGTCGCCTTTCCTCCCGTTGCTGCTTTTCCTTGCGCCTCCTTTCTTCCCTTGCGTCTCCTTTCTTCCCTTTCCTACTTCCCCTTGCATTGCCTTTCTTTCCTTGCGTCGCCTTTCTTCTCGTTCCTGTGATCCCTTGCGGCGCCTTTCTTTCCGTTCCTACTTTCCCTTGCATCGCCTTTCTTCCCTTCCATAGCATTTCTTTCCGTTCCTCCTTTCCCTTGCATCGCCATTCTTCCCGTTCCTCCTTTCCCTTGCATCGCCTTTCTTCCCATTCCTGCTTTCCCTTGCTTTGCCTATCTTCTCGTTCCTACATTCCCTTCCGACGCCTTACTTCCCGTATCTGCTTTCTCTTGCGTCGCCTTTCTTTCCATGCATCGCCTTTCTTCCCTTGCATCGCCTTTCTTCCCTTCCGTCGCCTTCCTTCCCGTGCGTCGCCATTCAAACCGTTACTGCTTTACCGTGCGTCGCCTTTCATCCCTTGCGTCGCATTTCTTCCCGTTCCTGCTTTCCCTTGCGTCGCCTTTCTTCCCGTTTCTGCATTCCCTACCGTCGCCTTTCTTCCCTTCCGTCGCCTTTCTTCCCGTTCGAGCGATCCCTTGCGTCGCCTTACTTCTCTTGCGTTGCCTTTCTTCTCTAGCGTCGCCTTGTTTCCCCTGCATCGCCTTTCTTCCCTTGCATCGCCTTTCTTCCCTTGCATCGCCTTTCTTCCCTTGCATCGCCTTTCTTCCCATTCCTGCTTTCCCTTGCATCGCCTTTCTTCCCTTGCGTCGCATTTCTTACCTTTCCTGCTTTAGCTTGCGTCGCCTATCTTCCCTTGCATCGCCTTTCTTCCCGTTCCTACTTTCCCTTGCGTCGACTTTCTTTCCGCGCGTTGCCTTTCTTCTCGTTCCTGCTTTCCCTTGCGCTGCCTTTCTTCCCTTTCCGGCATTCCCTTGCGTCTCCTTTCTTACCATTCCTGCTTTCCCTCGCGTCGCCTTTCTAACCATTCTTGTTTTCCCTCGCGTCGCCTTTCTTCCCTTGCGTCGCCTTTCTTCCCTTGCATCGCCTTTCTTACCGCTTCTGCTTTCCCATGCATCACCTTTCTTCTCGCTCCTGCTTTCCCTTGCGTCAGCTTTCTTCCAGTGCATCTCCTTTCTTCCTGTTCCTGCTTTCCCTTGCGCCGCATTTCTTCCCTTGCGTCTCCTTTCTTCCCTTTCCTACTTCCCCTTGCATCGCCTTTCTTTCCATGCGTCACCTTTCTTGCAGATCCTGCCTTCCCTTGCGTCGACTTTCTTCCCTTGCGTTGCCTTTCTTCCCGTTCCTGCTTTCCCTTGCCACGCCTTTCTTCCCGTTTCTGCTTTCCCTTGCGCCGCCTTTCTTCCCCTGCGTCGCCTATCTTACCTTGCATCGCCTTTTTTCCCCTTCCTGCTTCCCCGTGCGTCGCCTTTCTTCCCTTGCATATCGCCTTTCTTCCCTCGCGTCGCCTATCTTCCCGTTCCTGCTTTCCCTTCCGTCGCCTTTCTTCTTGTTCCTGCGTTCCCTTGCGTCGCCTATCTTCCCTTCCGTCGCCTTTCTTCCCGTTACTGCTTTCCCTTCCATCGCCTTTCTTCCCTTGCGTCTCCTTTCTTCCCGTTCCTGATTTCCCTTGAGTCGCCTTGCTTCCCTTGCATCGCCTTTCTTCCCTTGCGTCGCCTTGCTTCCCTCGCGTCGCCTTTCTTCCCGTTCCTGCGTTCCCTTGCGTCGCCGTTCTACCCTTCCGACGCCTTTCTTACCATTCCTGCTTTCCCTTGCATCGCCTATCTTCCCTTGCGTCGCCTTTCTTCTCTTTCCTGCTTTCCCTTGCGTCGCCTTTCCTCCCGTTCCTGCTTTCCCTTGCGTCGACTTTCTTTCCGCCCGTCGCCTTTCTTCTCATTGCTGCTTTCCCTTGTGTTGCGTTTCTTCTCGTTCCTGCTTTCCTTTCCGTCGCCATTCTTCCCCTTCCTGCTTTACCGTGCGACGCCTTTCCACCCTTCCGTCGCCTTTCTTCCCGTTCCTGCTTTCCCTTGCGTCGCGTTTCTTCCCTTGCGTCACGTTATTACCCTTGCGTCCCCTTTCATCCCGTTCCTGCTTTCCCTTGCATCACCTTGCTTCCCTTGCGTCGCCTTTCTTCCCTTGCGAAGCCCTTCTTCCCTTGCGTCGCCTTTCTTCCCGTTCCTGCTTTCCCTGTCGCCGCCTTTCTTCCCTTGCGTCTCCTTTCTTCCCTTTCCTACTTTTCCTTGCATCGCCTTTCTTACCTTGCGTCGCCTTTCTTCTCGTTCCTGCGATCCCTTGCGTCGCCTTTCTTTCCGTTCCTACTTTCCCTTGCTTCGCCTTACTTCCCTTGCGTCTCCTTTCTTCCCTTTCCTACTTTCCCTTGCATCGCCTTTCTTTCCTGACGTCGCCTTTCCTCCCGTTGCTGCTTTTCCTTGCGCCTCCTTTCTTCCCTTGCGTCTCCTTTCTTCCCTTTCCTACTTAGCCTTGCATCGCCTTTCTTTCCTTGCGTCGCCTTTCTTCTCGTTCCTGCGATCCCTTGCGTCGCCTTTCTTTCCGTTCCTACTTTCCCTTGCTTCGCCTTACTTCCCTTGCGTCTCCTTTCTTCCCTTTCCTACTTTCCCTTGCATCGCCTTTCTTTCCTGACGTCGCCTTTCCTCCCGTTGCTGCTTTTCCTTGCGCCTCCTTTCTTCCCTTGCGTCTCCTTTCTTCCCTTTCCTACTTCCCCTTGCATTGCCTTTCTTTCCTTGCGTCGCCTATCTTCTCGTTCCTGCGATCCCTTGCGGCGCCTTTCTTTCCGTTCCTACTTTCCCTTGCATCGCCTTTCTTCCCTTCCGTAGCATTTCTTTCCGTTCCTCCTTTCCCTTGCATCGCCATTCTTCCCGTTCCTCCTTTCTCTTGCGTCGCCTTTCTTTCCATGCATCGCCTTTCTTCCCTTCCGTCGCCTTCCTTCCCGTGCGTCGCCATTCAAACCGTTACTGCTTTACCGTGCGTCGCCTTTCATCCCTTGCGTCGCATTTCTTCCCGTTCCTGCTTTCCCTTGCGTCGCCTTTCTTCCCGTTCCTGCATTCCCTACCGTCGCCTTTCTTCCCTTTCGTCGCCTTTCTTCCTGTTCGTGCGTTCCCTTGCGTCGCCTTACTTCTCTTGCGTTGCCTTTCTTCTCTAGCGTTGCCTTGCTTCCCCTGCATCGCCTTTCTTCCCTTGCATCGCCTTTCTTCCCTTGCATCGCCTTTCTTCCCATTCCTGCTTTCCCTTGCATCGCCTTTCTTCCCTTGCGTCGCCTTTCTTACCTTTCCTGCTTTCGCTTGCGTCGCCTATCTTCCCTTGCATCGCCTTTCTTCCCGTTCCTACTTTCCCTTGCGTCGACTTTCTTTCCGCGCGTTGCCTTTCTTCTCGTTCCTGCTTTCCCTTGCGCTGCCTTTCTTCCCTTTCCGGCTTTCCCTTGCGTCGCCTTTATTACCATTCCTGCTTTCCCTCGCGTCGCCTTTCTTCCCATTCTTGCTTTCCCTCGCGTCGCCTTTCTTCCCCTGCGTCGCCTTTCTTCCCTTGCGTCGCCTTTCTTACCGTTCCTGCATTCCCTTGCGTCGCCTTTCTTCTCGTTCCTGCTTTCCCGTGCGTCGCCTTTCATAGAATCATAGAATCATAGAATCACAAGGTTGGAAACGACCTATAAGATCATCTAGTCCAACCGTCTTCACACTACCACTGCTACCACAAGCACTAAACCAGATCTCGCAGCTCCTCGTCCAGGCGCCTCTTGAACACTGCCAGAGATGGCGACTCCACCACCTCCCTTGACAGGCCATTCCAGTGCCTGACCACTCTCTGAGAGAAGAAGTTCTTCCTTAAGTCTAACCTAAACCTCTTCTGGTACAGCTTGTGGCCATTCCCCCGGGTCCTGTTCGTTGCCTGGGAGAAGAGGCCAAACCCCTCTTCTCCACAACCTCCCTTCAGGAAGTTGTAGAGTGCAATGAGGTCTCCCCTGAGCCTCAGGTCTCCCCTGAGCCTCAGGTCTCCCCTGAGCCCCCTTTCTTCCCTTGCATCTCCTTTCTTCCCTTGCTTCGCCTTTCTTCCCTTTCCTGCTTTCCCTTGCCTCGCCTTTCTGCCCTTGCGTCGCCTTTCTTACCATTCTTGCTTTCCCTCGCGTCGCCTTTCTTCCCCTGCGTCGCCTTCCTTCCCTTGCGTTGCCTTTCTTCCCGTTCCTGCTTTCCCTTGCCACGCCTTTCTTCCCGTTTCTGCTTTCCCTTGCGCCGCCTTTCTTCCCCTGCGTCGCCTATCTTCCCTTGCATCGCCTTTTTTCCCCTACCTGCTTTCCCGTGCGTCGCCTTTCTTCCCTTGCGTCGCCTTTCTTCCCTTGCATCGCATTTCTTCCCGTTCCTGCTTTCTCTTGCGTCGCCTGTCTTCCCGTTCCTCCTTTCCCTTGCATCGCCTTTCTTCCCTTGCGTCGCCTTTCTTCCCGTTCCTGATTTCCCTTGCGTCGCCTTGCTTCCCTTGCATCGCCTATCTTCCCTTGCATCGCCTTTCTTCCCTTGCGTAGCCTTTCTTACCATTCCTGATTTCCCTTGCGTCGCCTTGCTTCCCTCGCGTCGCCTTTCTTCCCTTGCGTCGCCTTTCTTCCCTTGCGTCGCCTTTCTTACCGTTCCTGCATTCCCTTGCGTCGCCTTTCTTCTCGTTCCTGCTTTACCGTGCGTCGCCTTTCTTCCTGTTCCTGCTTCCCCTTGCGTTGCCTGGCCTCCCATGCATCGCCTTTCTTCCCTTGCGTCGCCTTTCTACCCTTCCGTCGCCTTTCTTACCATTCCTGCTTTCGCTTGCGTCAGCTTTCTTCCCATGCATCTCCTTTCTTCCCGTTCCTGCTTTCCCTGTCGCCGCCTTTCTTCCCTTGCGTCTCCTTTCTTCCCTTTCCTACTTTTCCTTGCATCGCCTTTCTTACCTTGCGTCGCCTTTCTTCTCGTTCCTGCGATCCCTTGCGTCGCCTTTCTTTCCGTTCCTACTTTCCCTTGCTTCGCCTTACTTCCCTTGCGTCTCCTTTCTTCCCTTTCCTACTTTCCCTTGCATCGCCTTTCTTTCCTGACGTCGCCTTTCCTCCCGTTGCTGCTTTTCCTTGCGCCTCCTTTCTTCCCTTGCGTCTCCTTTCTTCCCTTTCCTACTTCCCCTTGCATTGCCTTTCTATCCTTGCGTCGCCTTTCTTCTCGTTCCTGCGATCCCTTGCGGCACCTTTCTTTCCGTTCCTACTTTCCCTTGCATCGCCTTTCTTCCCTTCCGTAGCATTTCTTTCCGTTCCTCCTTTCCCTTGCATCGCCATTCTTCCCGTTCCTCCTTTCTCTTGCGTCGCCTTTCTTTCCATGCATCGCCTTTCTTCCCTTGCATCGCCTTTCTTCCCTTCCGTCGCCATCCTTCCCGTGCGTCGCCATTCAAACCGTTACTGCTTTACCGTGCGTCGCCTTTCATCCCTTGCGTCGCATTTCTTCCCGTTCCTGCATTCCCTACCGTCGCCTTTCTTCCCTTCCGTCGCCTTTCTTCCCGTTCGTGCGTTCCCTTGCGTCGCCTTACTTCTCTTGCGTTGCCTTTCTTCTCTAGCGTCGCCTTGCTTCCCCTGCATCGCCTTTCTTCCCTTGCATCGCCTTTCTTCCCTTGCATCGCCTTTCTTCCCATTCCTGCTTTCCCTTGCATCGCCTTTCTTCCCTTGCGTCGCCTTTCTTACCTTTCCTGCTTTCGCTTGCGTCGCCTATCTTCCCTTGCATCGCCTTTCTTCCCGTTCCTACTTTCCCTTGCGTCGACTTTCTTTCCGCGCGTTGCCTTTCTTCTCGTTCCTGCTTTCCCTTGCGCTGCCTTTCTTCCCTTTCCGGCTTTCCCTTGCGTCGCCTTTATTACCATTCCTGCTTTCCCTCGCGTCGCCTTTCTTCCCATTCTTGCTTTCCCTCGTGTCGCCTTTCTTCCCCTGCGTCGCCTTTCTTCCCTTGCATCGCCTTTCTTACCGTTCCTGCATTCCCTTGCGTCGCCTTTCTTCTCGTTCCTGCTTTCCCGTGCGTCGCCTTTCATAGAATCATAGAATCATAGAATCACAAGGTTGGAAACGACCTATAAGATCATCTAGTCCAACCGTCTTCACACTACCACTGCTACCACAAGCACTAAACCAGATCTCGCAGCTCCTCGTCCAGGCGCCTCTTGAACACTGCCAGAGATGGCGACTCCACCACCTCCCTTGACAGGCCATTCCAGTGCCTGACCACTCTCTGAGAGAAGAAGTTCTTCCTTAAGTCTAACCTAAACCTCTTCTGGTACAGCTTGTGGCCATTCCCCCGGGTCCTGTTCGTTGCCTGGGAGAAGAGGCCAAACCCCTCTTCTCCACAACCTCCCTTCAGGAAGTTGTAGAGTGCAATGAGGTCTCCCCTGAGCCTCAGGTCTCCCCTGAGCCTCAGGTCTCCCCTGAGCCCCCTTTCTTCCCTTGCATCTCCTTTCTTCCCTTGCTTCGCCTTTCTTCCCTTTCCTGCTTTCCCTTGCCTCGCCTTTCTGCCCTTGCGTCGCCTTTCTTACCATTCTTGCTTTCCCTCGCGTCGCCTTTCTTCCCCTGCGTCGCCTTTCTTCCCTTGCGTTGCCTTTCTTCCCGTTCCTGCTTTCCCTTGCCACGCCTTTCTTCCCGTTTCTGCTTTCCCTTGCGCCGCCTTTCTTCCCCTGCGTCGCCTATCTTCCCTTGCATCGCCTTTTTTCCCCTACCTGCTTTCCCGTGCGTCGCCTTTCTTCCCTTGCGTCGCCTTTCTTCCCTTGCATCGCATTTCTTCCCGTTCCTCCTTTCCCTTGCATCGCCTTTCTTCCCTTCCGTCACCATTCTTCCCGTTCGTGCGTTCCCTTGCGTCGCCTTTCTTCTGTTGCGTTGCCTTTCTTCCCTTGCGCCGCCTTTCTTCCCATTCCAGCATTCCCTTGCATCGCCTTTCTTCCCTTGCATCGCCTTTCGTCCCTTGCGTCGCCTTTCTTCCCATTCCTGCTTTCCCTTGCGTCGCATTTCATTCCCTTGCATCGCCTTTCTTACCATTCCTGCTTTCCCTCGCGTCGCCTTTCTTCCCCTGCGTCGCCTTTCTTCCCTTGCGTCGCCTTTCTTACCGTTCCTGCATTCCCTTGCGTCGCCTTTCTTCTCGTTCCAGCTTTCCCGAGCGTCTCCTTTCTTCCTGTTCCTGCTTTCCCGTGCGTCGCCTTTCTTCCTGTTCCTGCGTTCCCTTGCGTCAGCTTTCTTCTCGTTCCTGCTTTCCCGTACGTCTCCTTTCTTCCTGTTCCTGCATTCCCTTGCGTCACCTTTCCACCCGTTCCTGCTTTACCTTGCGTCAGCTTTCTTCCCATGCATCTCCTTTCTTCCCGTTCCTGCTTTCCGTTGCGCCGCCTTTCTTCCCTTGCGTCTCCTTTCTTCCCTTTCCTACTTTCCCTTGCGTCGCCTTTCTTCTCTTGCGTCGCCTTTCTTCTCGTTCCTGCTTTCCCTTGCGTAGCCTTTCTACCCTTCCGTCGCCTTTCTTACCATTCCTGCTTTCCCTTGTGTCGTCTTTCTTCCCTTGCGGAGCCTTTCTTAGCGTTCCTGCTTTCCCTTGCGTCACCGTCCTTCTCGTTCCTGCTTTCCCTTTAGTCAGCTTTCTTCACATTCCTGCTTTCCCGTGCGTCGCATTTCTTCCTGTTCCTGCTTTCCCTTGCGTCGCCTTGCTTCCCTGGTGTCGGCTTTCTTCCCTTGCATCGCCTTTCTTCCCTTGCGTCGCCTTTCTTCCCGTTCCTGCTTTCCCTTGCATCGCCATTCTACCCTTCCGTCGCCTTTCTTACCATTCCTGCTTTCCCTTGCGTCGTCTTTCTTCCCTTGCGGAGCCTTTCTTCCCGCTCCTGCTTTCCCTTGCGTCACCTTTCTTCTCGTTCCTGCTTTCCCTTGCCTCACCTTACTTCTCATTCCTGCTTTCCCTTGCGTCGCCTTTCCTCCCGTTCCTGCTTTCCCTTGCGTCAGCTTTCTTCCCATGCATCTCCTTTCTTCCCGTTCCTGCTTTCCCTTGCGCCGCCTTTCTTCCCTTGCTTCGCCTTCCTTCCCGTTCCTGCTTTCCCTTGCGTCGCCTTTCTACCCTTCCGTCGCTTTTCTTCTCGTTCCTGCGATCCCATGCGTCATCTTTCTTCTCGTTCCTACTTTCCCTTGCTTCGACTTTCTTTCCGTGCGTCGCCAAGCTTCTCGTTCCTGCTTTCCCTTGTGTCGCCTTTCTTCGCTTGCGTTGCCTTTCTTCCCTTGCATCGCCTTTCTTCCCGTTCCTGCTTACCCTTGTCACGCCTTTCTTCTTGTTCCTGCTTTCCCTTGCCACGCCTTTCTTCCCCTGCGTCGCCTTTCTTCCCTCGCATCGCCTTTTTTCCCCTTCCTGCTTCCCCGTGCGTCGCCTTTCTTCCCTTGCATATCGCCGTTCTTCCCTCGCGTCGCCTTTCTTCCCTTTCCTGCTTTCCCTTCCGTCGCCATTCTTCCCGTTCCTGCGTTCCCTTGCGTCGCCTTTCTTCCCTTCCGTCGCCTTTCTTCCCGTTCCTGCTTTCCCTTCCATCGCCTTTCTTCCCTTGCGTCTCCTTTCTTCCCTTGCGTCTCCTTTCTTCCCGTTCCTGATTTCCCTTGCGTCGCCTTGCTTCCCTCGCGTCGCCTTTCTTCCCGTTCCTGCGTTCCCTTGCGTCGCCGTTCTACCCTTCCGACGCCTTTCTTACCATTCCTGCTTTCTCTTGCATCGCCTATCTTCCCTTGCGTCGCCTTTCTTCTCTTTCCTGCTTTCCCTTGCGTCGCCTTTCCTCCCGTTCCTGCTTTCCCTTGCGTCGACTTTCTTTCCGCCCGTCGCCTTTCTTCTCATTGCTGCTTTCCCTTGTGTTGCGTTTCTTCTCGTTCCTGCTTTCCTTTCCGTCGCCATTCTTCCCCTTCCTGCTTTACCGTGCGACGCCTTTCCTCCCTTCCGTCGCCTTTCTTCCCGTTCCTGCTTTCCCTTGCGTCGCGTTTCTTCCCTTGCGTCGCGTTATTACCCTTGCGTCGCCTTTCATCCCGTTCCTGCTTTTCCTTGCGCCGCCTTTCTTCCCTTGCGTCTCCTTTCTTCCCTTGCGAAGCCCTTCTTCCCTTGCGTCGCCTTTCTTCTCGTTCCTGCGATCCCTTGCGGCGCCTTTCTTTCCGTTCCTACTTTCCCTTGCATCGCCTTTCTTCCCTTCCGTAGCATTTCTTTCCGTTCCTCCTTTCCCTTGCATCGCCATTCTTCCCGTTCCTCCTTTCCCTTGCATCGCCTTTCTTCCCATTCCTGCTTTCCCTTGCTTTGCCTATCTTCTCGATCCTACATTCCCTTCCGACGCCTTACTTCCCGTATCTGCTTTCTCTTGCGTCGCCTTTCTTTCCATGCATCGCCTTTCTTCCCTTGCATCGCCTTTCTTCCCTTCCGTTGCCTTCCTTCCCGTGCGTCGCCATTCAAACCGTTACTGCTTTACCGTGCGTCGCCTTTCATCCCTTGCGTCGCCTTTCTTCCCGTTCCTGCATTCCCTACCGTCGCCTTTCTTCCCTTCCGTCGCCTTTCTTCCCGTTCGTGCGTTCCCTTGCGTCGCCTTACTTCTCTTGCGTTGCCTTTCTTCTCTAGCGTCGCCTTGCTTCCCCTGCATCGCCTTTCTTCCCTTGCATCGCCTTTCTTCCCTTGCATCGCCTTTCTTCCCATTCCTGCTTTCCCTTGCATCGCCTTTCTTCCCTTGCGTCGCCTTTCTTACCTTTCCTGCTTTAGCTTGCGTCGCCTATCTTCCCTTGCATCGCCTTTCTTCCCGTTCCTACTTTCCCTTGCGTCGACTTTCTTTCCGCGCGTTGCCTTTCTTCTCGTTCATGCTTTCCCGTGCGCTGCCTTTCTTCCCTTTCCGGCTTTCCCTTGCGTCGCCTTTCTTACCATTCCTGCTTTCCCTCGCGTCGCCTTTCTTACCATTCTTGCTTTCCCTCGCGTCGCCTTTCTTCCCCTTCATCGCCTTTCTTCCCTTGCGTCGCCTTTCTTCCCGTTCCTGCTTTTCCTTGCGCCGCCTTTCTTCCCTTGCGTCTCCTTTCTTCCCTTTCCTACTTAGCCTTGCATCGCCTTTCTTTCCTTGCGTCGCCTTTCTTCCCGTTCCTGCGATCTCTTGCGTCGCCTTTCTTTCCGTTCCTACTTTCCCTTGCATCGCCTTACTTCCCTTGCGTCTCCTTTCTTCCCTTTCCTACTTTCCCTTGCATCGCCTTTCTTTCCTGACGACGCCTTTCCTCCCGTTGCTGCTATTCCTTGCGCCTCCTTTCTTCCCCTGCGTCTCCTTTCTTCCCTTTCCTACTTCCCCTTGCATTGCCTTTCTTTCCTTGCGTCGCCTTTCTTCTCGTTCCTGCGATCCCTTGCGGCGCCTTTCTTTCCGTTCCTACTTTCCCTTGCATCGCCTTTATTCCCTTCCGTAGCATTTCTTTCCGTTCCTCCTTTCTCTTGCGTCGCCTGTCTTCCCGTTCCTCCTTTCCCTTGCATCGCCTTTCTTCCCTTGCGTCGCCTTTCTTCCCATTCCTGCTTTCCCTTGCATCGCCTTTCTTCCCTTGCGTCGCCTTTCTTAACTTTCCTGCTTTCGCTTGCGTCGCCTATCTTCCCTTGCATCGCCTTTCTTCCCGTTCCTACTTTCCCTTGCGTCGACTTTCTTTCCGCGCGTTGCCTTTCTTCTCGTTCATGCTTTCCCGTGCGCTGCCTTTCTTCCCTTACCGGCTTTCCCTTGCGTCGCCTTTCTTACCATTCCTGCTTTCCCTCGCGTCGCCTTTCTTACCATTCTTGCTTTCCCTCGCGTCGCCTTTCTTCCCCTTCATCGCCTTTCTTCCCTTCCGTCGCTTTTCTTTCCGTTCCTGCATTCCCTTGCGTCGCCTTTCTTCTCGTTCCTGCTTTCCCGTGCGTCGCCTTTCTTCCCTTGCATCTCCTTTCTTCCCTTGCTTCGCCTTTCTTCCCTTTCCTGCTTTCCCTTGCCTCGCCTTTCTGCCCTTGCGTCGCCTTTCTTACCATTCCTGCCTTCCCTTGCATCGCCTTTCTTCCCTTGCGTCGCCTTTCTTCCCTTGCGTCGCCTTTCTTACCGCTTCTGCTTTCCCTTGCGTCACCTTTCTTCTCGCTCCTGCTTTCCCTTGCGTCAGCTTTCTTCCAATGCATCTCCTTTCTTACCGTTCCTGCTTTCCCTTGCGCCGCATTTCTTCCCTTGCGTCTCCTTTCTTCCCTTTCCTACTTTCCCTTGCATCGCCTTTCTTTCCATGCGTCACCTTTCTTGCAGATCCTGCCTTCCCTTGCGTCGACTTTCTTCCCTTGCGTTGCCTTTCTTCCCATTCCTGCTTTCCCTTGCCACGCCTTTCTTCCCGTTTCTGCTTTCCCTTGCGCCGCCTTTCTTCCCCTGCGTAGCCTATCTTCCCTTGCATCGCCTTTTTTCCCCTACCTGCTTTCCCGTGCGTCGCCTTTCTTCCCTTGCGTCGCCTTTCTTCCCTTGCATCGCATTTCTTCCCGTTCCTGCTTTCTCTTGCGTCGCCTGTCTTCCCGTTCCTCCTTTCCCTTGCATCGCCTTTCTTCCCTTGCGTTGCCTTTCTTCCTGTTCCTGATTTCCCTTGCGTCGCCTTGCTTCCCTTGTATCGCCTATCTTCCCTTGCATTGCCTTTCTTCCCTTGCGTCGCCTTTCTTACCATTCTTGCTTTCCCTCGCGTCGCCTTTCTTCCCCTGCGTCTCCTTTCTTCCCTTGCGTCGCCTTTCTTCTCGTTCCTGCTTTCCCGTGCGTCGCCTTTCTTCCCTTGCGTCGCCTTTCTTCTCTTTCCTGCTTTCCCTTGCGTCGCCTTTCCTCCCGTTCCTGCTTTCCCTTGCGTCGACTTTCTTTCCGCCCGTCGCCTTTCTTCTCATTGCTGCTTTCCCTTGTGTTGCGTTTCTTCTCGTTCCTGCTTTCCTTTCCGTCGCCATTCTTCCCCTTCCTGCTTTACCGTGCGACGCCTTTCCTCCCTTCCGTCGCCTTTCTTCCCGTTCCTGCTTTCCCTTGCGTCGCGTTTCTTCCCTTGCGTCGCGTTATTACCCTTGCGTCGCCTTTCATCCCGTTCCTGCTTTCCCTTGCGTCACCTTGCTTCCCTTGCGTCGCCTTTCTTCCCTTGCGAAGCCCTTCTTCCCTTGCGTCGCCTTTCTTCCCGTTCCTGCTTTTCCTTGCGCCGCCTTTCTTCCCTTGCGTCACCTTTCTTCCCTTTCCTACTTAGCCTTGCATCGCCTTTCTTTCCTTGCATCGCCTTTCTTCTTCTTCCTGCGATCCCTTGCGTCGCCTTTCTTCCCGTTCCTACTTTCCCTTGCTTCAACTTCCTTCCCTTGCGTCGCCTTTCTTCACTTGCGTAGCCTTTCTTCCCTTGCATCGCCTTTCTTACCGTTCCTCCTTTCCCTTGCATCGCCTTTCTTTCCATGCGTCGCCTTTCTTGCAGTTCCTGCCTTCCTTTGCGTCGCCTTTCTTCCCTTGCGTTGCCTTTCTTCCCGTTCCTGCTTTCCCTCGTTTCGACTTTGATACTGCGCGTCGCCTTTCTTCCCTTGCATCTCCTTTCTTCCCTTGCGCCGCCTATCTTCCCATTCCTGCTTTCCCTTGCGTCGCCTTTCTACCCTTCCGTCGCCTTTCTTACCATTCCTGCTTTCCCTTGCGTCGCCTATCTTCCCTTGCATCGCCTATCTTCCCTTGCGTCGCCTTACTTCCCATTCCTGCTTTCCCTTGTGTCGCCTTTCTTCCCTTCCGTCGCCTTTCTTACCATTCCTGCTTACCCTTGCTTCGCCTTTCTTCCCTTGCGTCGCCTTCCTTACCGTTCCTGCATTCCCTTGAGTCGCCTTTCTTCTCGTTCCTGCTTTCCCGTGCGTCGCCTTTCTTCCTGTTCCTGCTTTCCCTTGCGTCGCCTTGCTTCCTTTGCGTCGCCTTTCTTCCATTGCATCTCTGTTCTTCCCTTGCGTCGCCTTTCTTCCCTTTCCTGCTTTCCCTTGCCTCGCCTTTCTACCCTTGCGTCGCCTTTCTTACCATTCCTGCTTTCCCTTGCATCGCCTTTCTTCCCCTGCGTCGCCTTTCTTCCCTTGCGTCGCTTTTCTTTCCGTTTCTGCTTCCCCTTGCGTCGCCTTTCTTCTCGTTCCTGCTTTCCCTTGCGTCGCCTTTCTTACCATTCCTGCTTTCCCTTGCGTCGCCTTTCTTCCCATTCCAGCATTCCCTTGCATTGCCTCTCTACCCTTGCGTCGCCTTTCTTCTCGTTCCTGCTTTCCCTTGCTTCGCCTTTCTTCTCGTTCCTGCTTTCCCTTCCGAAGCCTTGTTTCCCATTTCTGCTTTCCCTTGCATCGCCTTTCTTCCCTTGCGTCGCCTTGCTTGCCTTCCATCGCCTTTGTTCCCTTGCATCGCCTTTCTTCCCTTCCGTCACCATTCTTCCCGTACGTGCGTTCCCTTGCGTCGCCTTTCTTCTGTTGCGTTGCCTTTCTTCCCTTGCGCCGCCTTTCTTACCATTTCTGCTTTCCCTTGCGTCGCCTTTCTTCCCTTGCGCCGCCTTTCTTCCCATTCCAGCATTCCCTTGCATCGCCTTTCTTCCCTTGCATCGCCTTTCGTCCCTTGCGTCGCCTTTCTTACCGTTCCTGCTTTCCCTTGCGTCGCATTTCATTCCCTTGCATCGCCTTTCTTACCATTCCTGCTTTCCCTCGCGTCGCCTTTCTTCCCCTGCGTCGCCTTTCTTACCTTGCGTCGCTTTTCTTCTCGTTCCTGCTTTCCCGTGCGTCGCCTTTCTTCCTCTTCCTGCTTTCCCTTGCGCCGCCTTGCTTCCATTGCGTCGCCTTTCTTCCCTTGCATCTCCTTTCCTCCCTTGCTTCGGCTTTCTTCTCGTTCCTGCTTTCCCTTGCCTCGCCTTTCTACCCTTGCGTCGCCTTTCTTACTATTCCTGCTTTCCCTTGCGTCGCCTTTCTTCCCTTGCATCGCCTTTCTTCCCTTGCGTCGCCTTTGTTACCGCTCCTGCTTTCCCTTTCGTCACCTTTCCTCTCGTTCCTGCTTTCTCTTGCGTCGCCTTTCCTCCCGTTCCTGCTTTCCCTTGCGTCAGCTTTCTTCCCATGCATCTCCTTTCTTCCCTTTCCTGCTTTCCCTTGCGCCGCCTTTCTTCCCTTGTGTCTCCTTTCTTCCCTTTCCTACTTTCCCTTGCATCGCCTTTCATTCCTTGCGTCGCCTTTCTTCTCGTTCCTGCGATCCCTTGCGTCGCCTTTCTTACCGTTTCTGCTTTCCCTTGCGTTGCATTTTATTCCCTTGCATCGCCTTTCTTACCATTCCTGCTTTCCCTCGCGTCGCCTTTCTTCCCCTGCGTCGCCTTTCTTCCCTTGCGTCGCCTTTCATACCGTTCCTGCATTCCCTTGCGTCTTCTTTCTTCTCGTTCCGGCTTTCCAGAGCGTCGCCTTTCTTCCTGTTCCTGCTTTCCCGTGCGTCGCCTTTCTTCCTGTTCCTGCTTTCCCTCGCATCGCCTTTCTTCCCATCCGTCGCCTTTCTTCCCGTTCGTGCGTTCCCTTGCGTCGCCTTTCTTCTGTTGCGTTGCCTTTCTTCCCTTGCGCCGCCTTTCTTACCATTTCTGCTTTCCCTTGCGTCGCCTTTCTTCCCTTGCGTCGCCTTTCTTCCCATTCCAGCATTCCCTTGCATCGCCTTTCTTCCCTTGCATCTCCTTTCGTCCCTTGCGTCGCCTTTCTTCCCATTCCTGCTTTCCCTTGCGTCGCATTTCATTCCCTTGCATCGCCTTTCTTACCATTCCTGCTTTCCCTCGCGTCGCCTTTCTTCCTGTTCCTGCTTTCCCGTGCGTCGCCTTTCTTCCTGTTCCTGCTTTCCGTCGCATCGCCTTTCTTCCCCTGCATCGCCTTTCTTCCCTTGCATCGCCTTTCTTACCGTTCCTGCATTCCCTTGCGTCGCCTTTCTACTCCTTCCTGCCATCCCTTGCGTCGCCTTTCTTACCATTCCTGATTTCGCTTGCGTCGCCTATCTTCCCTTGCATCGCCTTTCTTCCCGTTCCTACTTTCCCTTGCGTCGACTTTCTTTCCGCGCGTCGCCTTTCTTCTCGTTCCTGCTTTCCCTTGCGTTGCCTTTCTTCCCTTTCCTGCTTTCCTTTGCGTCGCCTTTCTTACCATTCCTGCTTTCCCTCGCGTCGCCTTTCTTACCATGCTTGCTTTCCCTCGCGTCGCCTTTCTTCCCCTGCGTTGCCTTTCTTCCCTTGCGTCGCTTTTCTTTCCGTTCCTCCTTTCCCTTGTGTCGCCTTTCTTCTCGTTCCTGCTTTCCCGTGCGTCGCCTTTCTTCCTGTTCCTGCTTTCCCGTGCGTCGCCTTGCTTCCATTGCGTCGCCTTTCTTCCCTTGCATCTCCTTTCCTCCCTTGCTTCGGCTTTCTTCCCTTTCCTGCTTTCCCTTGCCTCGCCTTTCTACCCTTGCGTCGCCTTTCTTACCATTCCTGCTTTCCCTTGCGTCGCCTTTCTTCCCTTGCGTCGCCTTTCTTCCCTTGCGTCGCCTTTGTTACCACTCCTGCTTTCCCTTTCGTCACCTTTCCTCTCGTTCCTGCTTTCCCTTGCGTCGCCTTTCCTCCCGTTCCTGCTTTCCCTTGCGTCAGCTTTCTTCCCATGCATCTCCTTTCTTCCCGTTCCTGCTTTCCCTTGCGTCGCCTTTCTTCTCGTTCCTGCTTTCCCGTGCATCGCCTTTCTTCCTGTTCCTGCTTTTCCTTGCGTCGCCTTGCTTCCCTTGCGTCGCCTTTCTTCCCTTGCATCTCTGTTCTTCCCTTGCGTCGCCTTTCTTCCCATTCCTGCTTTCCCTTGCCACGCCTTTCTTCCCGTTTCTGCTTTCCCTTGCGCCGCCTTTCTTCCCCTGCGTAGCCTATCTTCCCTTGCATCGCCTTTTTTCCCCTACCTGCTTTCCCGTGCGTCGCCTTTCTTCCCTTGCGTCGCCTTTCTTCCCTTGCATCGCATTTCTTCCCGTTCCTGCTTTCTCTTGCGTCGCCTGTCTTCCCGTTCCTCCTTTCCCTTGCATCGCCTTTCTTCCCTTGCGTTGCCTTTCTTCCTGTTCCTGATTTCCCTTGCGTCGCCTTGCTTCCCTTGTATCGCCTATCTTCCCTTGCATTGCCTTTCTTCCCTTGCGTCGCCTTTCTTACCATTCTTGCTTTCCCTCGCGTCGCCTTTCTTCCCCTGCGTCTCCTTTCTTCCCTTGCGTCGCCTTTCTTCTCGTTCCTGCTTTCCCGTGCGTCGCCTTTCTTCCCTTGCGTCGCCTTTCTTCTCTTTCCTGCTTTCCCTTGCGTCGCCTTTCCTCCCGTTCCTGCTTTCCCTTGCGTCGACTTTCTTTCCGCCCGTCGCCTTTCTTCTCATTGCTGCTTTCCCTTGTGTTGCGTTTCTTCTCGTTCCTGCTTTCCTTTCCGTCGCCATTCTTCCCCTTCCTGCTTTACCGTGCGACGCCTTTCCTCCCTTCCGTCGCCTTTCTTCCCGTTCCTGCTTTCCCTTGCGTCGCGTTTCTTCCCTTGCGTCGCGTTATTACCCTTGCGTCGCCTTTCATCCCGTTCCTGCTTTCCCTTGCGTCACCTTGCTTCCCTTGCGTCGCCTTTCTTCCCTTGCGAAGCCCTTCTTCCCTTGCGTCGCCTTTCTTCCCGTTCCTGCTTTTCCTTGCGCCGCCTTTCTTCCCTTGCGTCACCTTTCTTCCCTTTCCTACTTAGCCTTGCATCGCCTTTCTTTCCTTGCATCGCCTTTCTTCTTCTTCCTGCGATCCCTTGCGTCGCCTTTCTTCCCGTTCCTACTTTCCCTTGCTTCAACTTCCTTCCCTTGCGTCGCCTTTCTTCACTTGCGTAGCCTTTCTTCCCTTGCATCGCCTTTCTTACCGTTCCTCCTTTCCCTTGCATCGCCTTTCTTTCCATGCGTCGCCTTTCTTGCAGTTCCTGCCTTCCTTTGCGTCGCCTTTCTTCCCTTGCGTTGCCTTTCTTCCCGTTCCTGCTTTCCCTCGTTTCGACTTTGATACTGCGCGTCGCCTTTCTTCCCTTGCATCTCCTTTCTTCCCTTGCGCCGCCTATCTTCCCATTCCTGCTTTCCCTTGCGTCGCCTTTCTACCCTTCCGTCGCCTTTCTTACCATTCCTGCTTTCCCTTGCGTCGCCTATCTTCCCTTGCATCGCCTATCTTCCCTTGCGTCGCCTTACTTCCCATTCCTGCTTTCCCTTGTGTCGCCTTTCTTCCCTTCCGTCGCCTTTCTTACCATTCCTGCTTACCCTTGCTTCGCCTTTCTTCCCTTGCGTCGCCTTCCTTACCGTTCCTGCATTCCCTTGAGTCGCCTTTCTTCTCGTTCCTGCTTTCCCGTGCGTCGCCTTTCTTCCTGTTCCTGCTTTCCCTTGCGTCGCCTTGCTTCCTTTGCGTCGCCTTTCTTCCATTGCATCTCTGTTCTTCCCTTGCGTCGCCTTTCTTCCCTTTCCTGCTTTCCCTTGCCTCGCCTTTCTACCCTTGCGTCGCCTTTCTTACCATTCCTGCTTTCCCTTGCATCGCCTTTCTTCCCCTGCGTCGCCTTTCTTCCCTTGCGTCGCTTTTCTTTCCGTTTCTGCTTCCCCTTGCGTCGCCTTTCTTCTCGTTCCTGCTTTCCCTTGCGTCGCCTTTCTTACCATTCCTGCTTTCCCTTGCGTCGCCTTTCTTCCCATTCCAGCATTCCCTTGCATTGCCTCTCTACCCTTGCGTCGCCTTTCTTCTCGTTCCTGCTTTCCCTTGCTTCGCCTTTCTTCTCGTTCCTGCTTTCCCTTCCGAAGCCTTGTTTCCCATTTCTGCTTTCCCTTGCATCGCCTTTCTTCCCTTGCGTCGCCTTGCTTGCCTTCCATCGCCTTTGTTCCCTTGCATCGCCTTTCCTCCCTTCCGTCACCATTCTTCCCGTACGTGCGTTCCCTTGCGTCGCCTTTCTTCTGTTGCGTTGCCTTTCTTCCCTTGCGCCGCCTTTCTTACCATTTCTGCTTTCCCTTGCGTCGCCTTTCTTCCCTTGCGCCGCCTTTCTTCCCATTCCAGCATTCCCTTGCATCGCCTTTCTTCCCTTGCATCGCCTTTCGTCCCTTGCGTCGCCTTTCTTACCGTTCCTGCTTTCCCTTGCGTCGCATTTCATTCCCTTGCATCGCCTTTCTTACCATTCCTGCTTTCCCTCGCGTCGCCTTTCTTCCCCTGCGTCGCCTTTCTTACCTTGCGTCGCCTTTCTTCTCGTTCCTGCTTTCCCGTGCGTCGCCTTTCTTCCTCTTCCTGCTTTCCCTTGCGCCGCCTTGCTTCCATTGCGTCGCCTTTCTTCCCTTGCATCTCCTTTCCTCCCTTGCTTCGGCTTTCTTCTCGTTCCTGCTTTCCCTTGCCTCGCCTTTCTACCCTTGCGTCGCCTTTCTTACTATTCCTGCTTTCCCTTGCGTCGCCTTTCTTCCCTTGCATCGCCTTTCTTCCCTTGCGTCGCCTTTGTTACCACTCCTGCTTTCCCTTTCGTCACCTTTCCTCTCGTTCCTGCTTTCTCTTGCGTCGCCTTTCCTCCCGTTCCTGCTTTCCCTTGCGTCAGCTTTCTTCCCATGCATCTCCTTTCTTCCCTTTCCTGCTTTCCCTTGCGCCGCCTTTCTTCCCTTGTGTCTCCTTTCTTCCCTTTCCTACTTTCCCTTGCATCGCCTTTCATTCCTTGCGTCGCCTTTCTTCTCGTTCCTGCGATCCCTTGCGTCGCCTTTCTTACCGTTTCTGCTTTCCCTTGCGTTGCATTTTATTCCCTTGCATCGCCTTTCTTACCATTCCTGCTTTCCCTCGCGTCGCCTTTCTTCCCCTGCGTCGCCTTTCTTCCCTTGCGTCGCCTTTCATACCGTTCCTGCATTCCCTTGCGTCTTCTTTCTTCTCGTTCCGGCTTTCCAGAGCGTCGCCTTTCTTCCTGTTCCTGCTTTCCCGTGCGTCGCCTTTCTTCCTGTTCCTGCTTTCCCTCGCATCGCCTTTCTTCCCATCCGTCGCCTTTCTTCCCGTTCGTGCGTTCCCTTGCGTCGCCTTTCTTCTGTTGCGTTGCCTTTCTTCCCTTGCGCCGCCTTTCTTACCATTTCTGCTTTCCCTTGCGTCGCCTTTCTTCCCTTGCGTCGCCTTTCTTCCCATTCCAGCATTCCCTTGCATCGCCTTTCTTCCCTTGCATCTCCTTTCGTCCCTTGCGTCGCCTTTCTTCCCATTCCTGCTTTCCCTTGCGTCGCATTTCATTCCCTTGCATCGCCTTTCTTACCATTCCTGCTTTCCCTCGCGTCGCCTTTCTTCCTGTTCCTGCTTTCCCGTGCGTCGCCTTTCTTCCTGTTCCTGCTTTCCGTCGCATCGCCTTTCTTCCCCTGCATCGCCTTTCTTCCCTTGCATCGCCTTTCTTACCGTTCCTGCATTCCCTTGCGTCGCCTTTCTACTCCTTCCTGCCATCCCTTGCGTCGCCTTTCTTACCATTCCTGATTTCGCTTGCGTCGCCTATCTTCCCTTGCATCGCCTTTCTTCCCGTTCCTACTTTCCCTTGCGTCGACTTTCTTTCCGCGCGTCGCCTTTCTTCTCGTTCCTGCTTTCCCTTGCGTTGCCTTTCTTCCCTTTCCTGCTTTCCTTTGCGTCGCCTTTCTTACCATTCCTGCTTTCCCTCGCGTCGCCTTTCTTACCATGCTTGCTTTCCCTCGCGTCGCCTTTCTTCCCCTGCGTTGCCTTTCTTCCCTTGCGTCGCTTTTCTTTCCGTTCCTCCTTTCCCTTGTGTCGCCTTTCTTCTCGTTCCTGCTTTCCCGTGCGTCGCCTTTCTTCCTGTTCCTGCTTTCCCGTGCGTCGCCTTGCTTCCATTGCGTCGCCTTTCTTCCCTTGCATCTCCTTTCCTCCCTTGCTTCGGCTTTCTTCCCTTTCCTGCTTTCCCTTGCCTCGCCTTTCTACCCTTGCGTCGCCTTTCTTACCATTCCTGCTTTCCCTTGCGTCGCCTTTCTTCCCTTGCGTCGCCTTTCTTCCCTTGCGTCGCCTTTGTTACCACTCCTGCTTTCCCTTTCGTCACCTTTCCTCTCGTTCCTGCTTTCCCTTGCGTCGCCTTTCCTCCCGTTCCTGCTTTCCCTTGCGTCAGCTTTCTTCCCATGCATCTCCTTTCTTCCCGTTCCTGCTTTCCCTTGCGTCGCCTTTCTTCTCGTTCCTGCTTTCCCGTGCATCGCCTTTCTTCCTGTTCCTGCTTTTCCTTGCGTCGCCTTGCTTCCCTTGCGTCGCCTTTCTTCCCTTGCATCTCTGTTCTTCCCTTGCGTCGCCTTTCTTCCCTTTCCTGCTTACCCTTGCCTCGCCTTTCTTCCCCTGCGTCGCCTTTCTTCCCCTTGCGTCGCTTTTCTTTCCGTTCCTGCTTCCCCTTGCGTCGCCTTTCTTCTCGTTCCTGCTTTCCCGTGCATCGCCTTTCTTCCTGTTCCTGCTTTCCCTTGCGTCGCCTTGCTTCCCTTGCGTCGCCTTTCTTCCCGTTCCTGCTTTCCCTTGCGTCGCCTTTCTTCCCATTCCAGCATTCCCTTGCATTGCCTCTCTACCCTTGCGTCGCCTTTCTTACCATTCCTGCTTACCCTTGCTTCGCCTTTCTTCTCGTTCCTGCTTTCCCTTCCGAAGCCTTATTTCGCATTTCTGCTTTCCCTTGCATCGCCTTTCTTCCCTTGCGTCGCCTTTCTTCCCCTTCCTGATTTCCCATGCGTCGCCTTGCTTACCTTCCATCGCCTTTCTTCCCTTGCGCCGCCTTTCTTACCATTCCTGCTTTCCCTTGCGTCGCCTTTCTTCCCTTGCATCGCCTTTCTTCCCGTTCCTACTTTGCCTTGCGTCGACTTTCTTTCCGCGCGTCGCCTTTCTTCTCGTTCCTGCTTTCCCTTGCGTTGCCTTTCTACCCTTTCCTGCTTTCCCTTGCGTCGCCTTTCTTACCATTCCTGCTTTCCCTCGCGTCGCCTTTCTTACCATTCTTGCTTTCCCTCGCGTCGCCTTTCTTCCCCTGCGTCGCCTTTCTTCCCTTGCGTCGCTTTTCTTTCCGTTCCTGCTTTCCAGTGCGTCGCCTTTCTTCTCGTTCCTGCTTTCCCGTACGTCGCCTTTCTTCCTGTTCCTGCTTTCCCTTGCGTTGCATTGCTTCCATTGCGTCGCCTTTCTTCCCTTGCATCTCTGTTCCCCCCTTGCTTCGGCTTTCTTCCCTTTCCTGCTTTCCCTTGCCTCGCCTTTCTTTCCTTGCGTCGCCTTTCTTCTCGTTCCTGCGATCCCTTGCGTCGCCTTTCTTCCCTTGCGACGCCTTTCTTCCCTTGCGTCGCCTTTGTTACCGCTCCTGCTTTCCCTTGCGTCACCTTTCCTCCCGTTCCTGCTTTCCCTTGCGTCAGCTTTCTTCCCATGCATCTCCTTTCTTCCCGTTCCTGCTTTCCCTTGCGCCGCCTTTCTTCCCTTGCGTCTCCTTTCTTCTTTTTCCTACTTTCCCTTGCATCGCCTTTCTTTCCAGGCGTCGCCTTTCTTGCAGTTCCTGCCTTCCCTTGCGTCGACTTTCTTCCCTTGCGTTGCCTTTCTTCCCGTTTCTGCTTTCCCTTGCCACGCCTTTCTTCCCGTTCCTGCATTCCCTTGCGTCACCTTTCTTCCCCTGCGTCGCCTTTCTGTCCTTGCTTCGCCTTTTTTCCCCTTCCTGCTTTCCCGTGCGTCGCGTTTCTTCCCTTGGGTCGCCTTTCTTCCCTTGCATCGCATTTCTTCCCGTTCCTGCTTTCTCCTGCGTCGCCTGTCTTCCCGTTCCTCCTTTCCCTTGAATAGCCTTTCTTCCCTTCCGTCGCCTTTCTTCCCGTTCGTGCGTTCCCTTGCGTCGCCTTTCTTCTCTTGCGTTGTCTTTCTTCCCTTGCGTCGCCTTTGTTAGCGCTCCTGCTTTCCCTTTCGTCACCTTTCCTCTCGTTCCTGCTTTCCCTTGCGTCGCCTTTCTTCTCGTTCCTGCTTTCCCTTGCGTCAGCTTTCTTCCCATGCATCTCCTTTCTTCCCGTTCCTGCTTTCCCTTGCGTCGCCTTTCTTCCCTTGTGTCTCCTTTCTTCCCTTTCCTACTTTCCCTTGCATCGCCTTTCATTCCTTGCGTCGCCTTTCCTCCCGTTCCTGCTTTCCCTTGCGTCAGCTTTCTTCCCATGCATCTCCTTTCTTCCCGTTCCTGCTTTCCCTTGCGCCGCCTTTCTTCCCTTGTGTCTCCTTTCTTCCCTTTCCTTCTTTCCCTTGCATCGCCTTTCATTCCTTGCGTCGCCTTTCTTATCGTTCCTGCGATCCCTTGCATCGCCTTTCTTTCCATGCGTCGCCTTTCTTGCAGTTCCTGCCTTCCCTTGCGTCGACTTTCTTCCCTTGCGTTGCCTTTCTTCCCGTTCCTGCTCTCCCTCGTCTCGACTTTGTTACTGCGCGTCGCCTTTCTTCCCTTGCATCTCCTTTCTTCCCTTGCGCCGCCTATCTTCCCATTCCTGCTTTCCCTTGCGTCGCCTTTCTACCCTTCCGTCGCCTTTCTTACCATTCCTGCTTTCCCTTGCATCGCCTATCTTCCCTTGCGTCGCCTTACTTCCCATTCCTGCTTTCCCTTGTGTCGCCTTTCTTCCCTTCCGTCGCCTTTCTTACCATTCCTGCTTACCCTTGCTTCGCCTTTCTTCCCTTGCGTCGCCTTTCTTACCATTCCTGCTTACCCTTGCTTCGCCTTCCTTCTCGTTCCTGCTTTCCCTTCCGAAGCCTTATTTCCCATTTCTGCTTTCCCTTGCATCACCTTTCTTCCGTTGCGTCGCCTTGCTTCCCTTTCATCGCCTTGCTTCCCTTGCATCGCCTTTCTTCCCTTGCGTCGCCTTTCTTACCATTCCTGCTTTCCCTTGCGTCGCCTTTCAACCCATCCGTCGCCTTTCTTACCATTCCTGCTTTCGCTTGCGTCGCCTATCTTCCCTTGCATCGCCTTTCTACCCGTTACTACTTTCCCTTGTGCCGACTTTCTTTCCGCGCATCGCCTTTCTTCTCGTTCCTGCTTTCCCTTGCGTTGCCTTTCTTCCCTTTCCTGCTTTTCCTTCTGTCGCCTTTCTTACCATTCCTGCTTTCCCTCGCGTCGCCTTTCTTACCATTCTTGCTTTCCCTCGCGTCGCCTTTCTTCTCCTGCGTCGCCTTTCTTCCCTTGCGTCGCTTTTCTTTCCGTTCCTGCTTTCCCTTGCGTCGCCTTTCTTCTCGTTCCTGCTTTCCCGTGCATCGCCTTTCTTCCTGTTCCTGCTTTCCCTTGCGTCACCTTGCTTCCCTTGCGTCGCCTTTCTTCCCTTGCATCTCTGTTCTTCCCTTGCGTCGCCTTTCTTCCCTTTCCTGCTTTCCCTTGCCTCGCCTTCCTACCCTTGCGTCGCCTTTCTTACCATTCCTGCTTTCCCTTGCATCGCCTTTCTTCCCCTGCGTCGCCTTTCTTCCCTTGCGTCGCTTTTCTTTCCGTTCCTGCTTCCCCTTGCGTCGCCTTTCTTCTCGTTCCTGCTTTCCCTTGCGTCGCCTTTCCTCCCGTTCCTGCTTTCCCTAGCGTCAGCTTTCTTCCCATGCATCTCCTTTCTTCCCGTTCCTGCTTACCCTTGCTTCGCCTTTCTTCTCGTTCCTGCTTTCCCTTCCGAAGCCTTATTTCCCATTTCTGCTTTCCCTTGCATCGCCTTTCTTCCCTTGCGTTGCCTTTCTTCCCCTTCCTGATTTCCCTTGCGTCGCCTTGCTTACCTTCCATCGCCTTTCTTCCCTTGCGCCGCCTTTCTTACCATTCCTGCTTTCCCTTGCGTCGCCTTTCTTCCTTTGCATCGCCTTTCTTCCCGTTCCTACTTTGTCTTGCGTCGACTTTCTTTCCGCGCGTCGCCTTTCTTCTCGTTCCTGCTTTCCCTTCCGTTGCCTTTCTTCCCTTTCCTGCTTTCCCTCGCGTCGCCTTTCTTACCATTCTTGCTTTCCCTCGCGTCGCCTTTCTTCCGCTGCGTCGCCTTTCTTCCCTTGCGTCGCTTTTCTTTCCATTCCTGCTTTCCAGTGCGTCGCCTTTCTTCTCGTTCCTGCTTTCCCGTGCGTCGCCTTTCTTCCTGTTCCTGCTTTCCCTTGCGTCGCATTGCTTCCATTGCGTCGCCTTTCTTCCCTTGCATCTCTGTTCCTCCCTTGCTTCGGCTTTCTTCCCTTTCCTACTTTCCCTTGCATCGCCTTTCATTCCTTGCGTCGCCTTTCTTATCGTTCCTGCGATCCCCTGAGTCGCCTTTCTTACCGTTCCTGCTTTCCCTTGCGTCACCTTTCCTCCCGTTCCTGCTTTCCCTTGCGTCAGCTTTCTTCCCATGCACCTCCTTTCTTCCCGTTCCTGCTTTCCCTTGCGCCGCCTTTCTTCCCTTGCGTCTCCTTTCTTCCCTTTCCTACTTTCCCTTGCATCGCCTTTCTTTCCATGCGTCGCCTTTCTTGCAGTTCCTGCCTTCCCTTGCGTCGACTTTCTTCCCTTGCGTTGCCTTTCTTCCCGTTCCTGCTCTCCCTCGTCTCGACTTTGTTACTGCGCGTCGCCTTTCTTCCCTTGCATCTCCTTTCTTCCCTTGCGCCGCCTATCTTCCCATTCCTGCTTTCCCTTGCGTCGCCTTTCTACCCTTCCGTCGCCTTTCTTACCATTCCTGCTTTCCCTTGCGTCGCCAATCTTCCCTTGTGTCGCCTAACTTCCCTTGCGTCGCCTATCTTCCCTTGCGTCGCCTTACTTCCCATTCCTGCTTTCCCTTGCTTCGCCTTTCTTCCCTTCCGTCGCCTTTCTTACCATTCCTGCTTACCCTTGCTTCGCCTTCCTTCTCGTTCCTGCTTTCCCTTTCGAAGCCTTATTTCCCATTTCTGCTTTCCCTTGCATCACCTTTCTTCCCTTGCGTCGCCTTGCTTCCCTTTCATCGCCTTTCTTCCCTTGCATCGCCTTTCTTCCCTTGCGTCGCCTTTCTTTCCTGCGTCGCCTTTCTTCCCAGTCCTGCTTTCCCTTGCGTCGCTTTTCATACCCTTGCATCGCCTTTCTAACCATTCCCGCTTTCCCTCGCGTCGCCTTTCTTCCCCTGCGTCGCATTTCTTCCCTTGCGTCGCCTTTCTTACCGTTCCTGCATTCCCTTGCGTCGCCTTTCTTTTCGTTCCTACTTTCTCGTGCGTCGCCTTTCTTCCTGTTCCTGCTTTCCCTTGCGTCGCCTGGCCTTCCTTGCGTCGCCTTTCTTCCCTTGCATCGCCTTTCTTCCCTTGCGTCGTCTTTCTTACCATTCCTGCTTTCCCTTGCGTCGCCTTTCTACCCATCCGTCGCCTTTCTTACCATTCCTGCTTTCGCTTGCGTCGCCTATCTTTCCTTGCATCGCCTTTCTACCCGTTACTACTTTCCCTTGCGTCGACTTTCTTTCCGCGCATCGCCTTTCTTCTCGTTCCTGCTTTCCCTTGCGTTGCCTTTCTTCCCTTTCCTGCTTTTCCTTCTGTCGCCTTTCTTACCATTCCTGCTTTCCCTCGCGTCGCCTTTCTTACCATTCTTGCTTTCCCTCGCGTCGCCTTTCTTCCGCTGCGTCGCCTTTCTTCCCTTGCGTCGCTTTTCTTTCCGTTCCTGCTTTCCCTTGCGTCGCCTTTCTTCTCGTTCCTGCTTTCCCGTGCATCGCCTTTCTTCCTGTTCCTGCTTTCCCTTGCGTCGCCTTTCTTCCCTTGCGTCGCCTTTCTTCCCTTGCATCTCTGTTCTTCCCTTGCGTCGCCTTTCTTCCCTTTCCTGCTTTCCCTTGCCTCGCCTTTCTACCCTTGCGTCGCCTTTCTTACCATTCCTGCTTTCCCTTGCGTCGCCTCTCTTCCCCTGCGTCGCCTTTCTTCCCTTGCGTCGCTTTTCTTTCCGTTCCTGCTTCCCCTTGCGTCGCCTTTCTTCTCGTTCCTGCTTTCCCTTGCGTCGCCTTTCCTCCCGTTCCTGCTTTCCCTAGCGTCAGCTTTCTTCCCATGCATCTCCTTTCTTCCCGTTCCTGCTTTCCCTTGCGTCACCTTTCTTCCCATTCCAGCATTCCCTTGCATTGCCTCTCTACCCTTGCGTCGCCTTTCTTACCATTCCTGCTTACCCCTGCTTCGCCTTTCTTCTCGTTCCTGCTTTCCCTTCCGAAGCCTTATTTCCCATTTCTGCTTTCCCTTGCATCGCCTTTCTTCCCTTGCGACGCCTTTCTTCCCCTTCCTGATTTCCCTTGCGTCGCCTTGCTTACCTTCCATCGCCTTTCTTCCCTTGCGCCGCCTTTCTTACCATTCCTGCTTTCCCTTGCGTCGCCTTTCTTCCCTTGCATCGCCTTTCTTCCCGTTCCTACTTTGCCTTGCGTCGACTTTCTTTCCGCGCGTCGCCTTTCTTCTCGTTCCTGCTTTCCCTTCCGTTGCCTTTCTTCCCTTTCCTGCTTTCCCTTGCGTCGACTTTCTTACCATTCCTGCTTTCCCTCGCGTCGCCTTTCTTACCATTCTTGCTTTCCCTCGCGTCGCCTTTCTTCCCCTGCGTCGCCTTTCTTCCCTTGCGTCGCTTTTCTTTCCGTTCCTGCTTTCCAGTGCGTCGCCTTTCTTCTCGTTCCTGCTTTCCCGTGCGTCGCCTTTCTTCCTGTTCCTGCTTTCCCTTGCGTCGCATTGCTTCCATTGCGTCGCCTTTCTTCCCTTGCATCTCTGTTCCTCCCTTGCTTCGGCTTTCTTCCCTTTCCTGCTTTCCCTTGCCTCGCCTTTCTTTCCTTGCGTCGCCTTTCTTCTCGTTCCTGCGATCCCTTGCGTCGCCTTTCTTCCCTTGCGTCGCCTTTCTTCCCTTGCGTCGCCTTTGTTACCGCTCCTGCTTTCCCTTGCGTCACCTTTCCTCCCGTTCCTGCTTTCCCTTGCGTCAGCTTTCTTCCCATGCATCTCCTTTCTTCCCGTTCCTGCTTTCCCTTGCACCGCCTTTCTTCCCTTGCGTCTCCTTTCTTCTTTTTCCTACTTTAGCTTGCATCGCCTTTCTTTCCATGCGTCGCCTTTCTTGCAGATCCTGCCTTCCCTTGCGTCGACTTTCTTCCCTTGCGTTGCCTTTCTTCCCGTTTCTGCTTTCCCTTGCCACGCCTTTCTTCCCGTTCCTGCTTTCCCTTGCGTCACCTTTCTTCCCCTGCGTCGCCTTTCTGCCCTTGCATCGCCTTTTTTCCCCTTCCTGCTTTCCCGTGCGTCGCCTTTCTCCCCTTGGGTCGCCTTTCTTCCCTTGCATCGCATTTCTTCCCGTTCCTGCTTTCTCCTGCGTCGCCTGTCTTCCCGTTCCTCCTTTCCCTTGCATAGCCTTTCTTCCCTTCCGTCGCCTTTCTTCCCGTTCGTGCGTTCCCTTGCGTCGCCTTTCTTCTCTTGCGTTGTCTTTCTTCCCTTGCGTCGCCTTTCTTCCCGTTCCTGCTTTCCCTTGCCACGCCTTTCTTCCCGTTTCTGCTTTCCCTTGCGCCGCCATTCTTCCCCTGCGTCGCCTATCTTCCCTTGCATCGCCTTTTTTCCCCTACCTGCTATCCCGTGCGTCGCCTTTCTTCCCTTGCGTCGCCTTTCTTCCCTTGCATCGCATTTCTTCCCGTTCATGCTTTCTCTTGCGTCGCCTGTCTTCCCGTTCCTCCTTTCCCTTGCATCGCCTTTCTTCCCTTGCGTCGCCTTTCTTCCCGTTCCCGATTTCCCTTGCGTCGCCTTGCTTCCCTTGCATCGCCTATCTTCCCTTGCATCGCCTTTCTTCCCTTGCGTAGCCTTTCTTACCATTCCTGATTTCCCTTGCGTCGCCTTCCTTCCCTCGCGTCGCCTTTCTTCCCCTGCGTCGCCTTTCTTCCCTTGCGTCGCCTTTCTTACCGTTCCTGCATTCCCTTGCGTCGCCTTTCTTCTCGTTCCTGCTTTCCCGTGCGTCGCCTTTCTTCCTGTTCCTGCTTCCCCTTGCGTCGCCTGGCCTCCCTTGCGTCGCCTTTCTTCCCTTGCCTCGCCTTTCTACCCTTCCGTCGCCTTTCTTACCATTCCTGCTTTCGCTTGCGTCAGCTTTCTTCCCATGCATCTCCTTTCTTCCCGTTACTGCTTTCCCTGTCGCCGCCTTTCTTCCCTTGCGTCTCCTTTCTTCCCTTTCCTACTTTTCCTTGCATCGCCTTTCTTACCTTGCGTCGCCTTTCTTCTCCTTCCTGCGATCCCTTGCGTCGCCTTTCTTCCCTTGCGTCTCCTTTCTTCCCTTTCCTACTTTCCCTTGCGTCGCCTTTCTTCCCTTGCGTAGCCTTTCTACCCTTCCGTCGCCTTTCTTACCATTCCTGCTTTCCCTTGTGTCGTCTTTCTTCCCTTGCGGAGCCTTTTTTAGCGTTCCTGCTTTCCCTTGCGTCACCGTCCTTCTCGTTCCTGCTTTCCCTTCAGTCAGCTTTCTTCACATTCCTGCTTTCCCGTGCGTCGCATTTCTTCCTGTTCCTGCTTTCCCTTGCGTCGCCTTGCTTCCCTGGTGTCGGCTTTCTTCCCCTGCATCGCCTTTCTTCCCTTGCGTCGCCTTTCTTCCCGTTCCTGCTTTCCCTTGCGTCGCCATTCTACACTTCCGTCGCCTTTCTTACCATTCCTGCTTTCCCTTGCGTCGCCTATCTTCCCTTGCGTCGCCTTTCTTCCCTCTCCTGCTTTCCCTTGCGTCACCTTACTTCTCGTTCCTGCTTTCCCTTGCGTCGCCTTTCCTCCCGTTCCTGCTTTCCCTTGCGTCAGCTTTCTTCCCATGCATCTCCTTTCTTCCCGTTCCTGCTTTCCCTTGCGCCGCCTTTCCTCCCTTCCGTCGCCTTTCTTCCCGTTTCTGCTTTCCCTTGCGTCGCGTTTCTTCCCTTGCGTCGCGTTATTACCCTTGCCTCGCCTTTCATCCCGTTCCTGCTTTCCCTTGCGTCGCCTTGCTTCCCTTGCGTCGCCTTTCATCCCTTGCGAAGCCCTTCGTTCCTTGCGTCGCCTTTCTTCCCGTTCCTGCTTTTCCTTGCGCCGCCTTTCTTCCCTTGCGTCTCCTTTCTTCCCTTTCCTACTTAGCCTTGCATCGCCTTTCTTTCCTTGCGTCGCCTTTCTTCTCGTTCCTGCGATCCCTTGCGTCGCCTTTCTTTCCGTTCCTACTTTCCCTTGCTTCGCCTTACTTCCCTTGCGTCTCCTTTCTTCCCTTTCCTACTTTCCCTTGCATCGCCTTTCTTTCCTGACGTCGCCTTTCCTCCCGTTGCTGCTTTTCCTTGCGCCTCCTTTCTTCCCTTGCGTCTCCTTTCTTCCCTTTCCTACTTCCCCTTGCATTGCCTTTCTTTCCTTGCGTCGCCTTTCTTCTCGTTCCTGTGATCCCTTGCGGCGCCTTTCTTTCCGTTCCTACTTTCCCTTGCATCGCCTTTCTTCCCTTCCATAGCATTTCTTTCCGTTCCTCCTTTCCCTTGCATCGCCATTCTTCCCGTTCCTCCTTTCCCTTGCATCGCCTTTCTTCCCATTCCTGCTTTCCCTTGCTTTGCCTATCTTCTCGTTCCTACATTCCCTTCCGACGCCTTACTTCCCGTATCTGCTTTCTCTTGCGTCGCCTTTCTTTCCATGCATCGCCTTTCTTCCCTTGCATCGCCTTTCTTCCCTTCCGTCGCCTTCCTTCCCGTGCGTCGCCATTCAAACCGTTACTGCTTTACCGTGCGCCGCCTTTCATCCCTTGCGTCGCATTTCTTCCCGTTCCTGCTTTCCCTTGCGTCGCCTTTCTTCCCGTTTCTGCATTCCCTACCGTCGCCTTTCTTCCCTTCCGTCGCCTTTCTTCCCGTTCGAGCGATCCCTTGCGTCGCCTTACTTCTCTTGCGTTGCCTTTCTTCTCTAGCGTCGCCTTGTTTCCCCTGCATCGCCTTTCTTCCCTTGCATCGCCTTTCTTCCCTTGCATCGCCTTTCTTCCCATTCCTGCTTTCCCTTGCATCGCCTTTCTTCCCTTGCGTCGCATTTCTTACCTTTCCTGCTTTAGCTTGCGTCGCCTATCTTCCCTTGCATCGCCTTTCTTCCCGTTCCTACTTTCCCTTGCGTCGACTTTCTTTCCGCGCGTTGCCTTTCTTCTCGTTCCTGCTTTCCCTTGCGCTGCCTTTCTTCCCTTTCCGGCATTCCCTTGCGTCTCCTTTCTTACCATTCCTGCTTTCCCTCGCGTCGCCTTTCTAACCATTCTTGTTTTCCCTCGCGTCGCCTTTCTTCCCTTGCGTCGCCTTTCTTCCCTTGCATCGCCTTTCTTACCGCTTCTGCTTTCCCATGCATCACCTTTCTTCTCGCTCCTGCTTTCCCTTGCGTCAGCTTTCTTCCAGTGCATCTCCTTTCTTCCTGTTCCTGCTTTCCCTTGCGCCGCATTTCTTCCCTTGCGTCTCCTTTCTTCCCTTTCCTACTTCCCCTTGCATCGCCTTTCTTTCCATGCGTCACCTTTCTTGCAGATCCTGCCTTCCCTTGCGTCGACTTTCTTCCCTTGCGTTGCCTTTCTTCCCGTTCCTGCTTTCCCTTGCCACGCCTTTCTTCCCGTTTCTGCTTTCCCTTGCACCGCCTTTCTTCCCCTGCGTCGCCTATCTTACCTTGCATCGCCTTTTTTCCCCTACCTGCTTACCCGTGCGTCGCCTTTCTTCCCTTGCGTCGCCTTTCTTCCCTTGCATCGCATTTCTTCCCGTTCCTGCTTTCTCTTGCGTCGCCTGTCTTCCCGTTCCTGCGTTCCCTTGCGTCGCCTATCTTCCCTTCCGTCGCCTTTCTTCCCGTTCCTGCTTTCCCTTCCATCGCCTTTCTTCCCTTGCGTCTCCTTTCTTCCCTTTCCTGATTTCCCTTGAGTCGCCTTGCTTCCCTTGCATCGCCTTTCTTCCCTTGCGTCGCCTTGCTTCCCTCGCGTCGCCTTTCTTCCCGTTCCTGCGTTCCCTTGCGTCGCCGTTCTACCCTTCCGACGCCTTTCCTCCCGTTCCTGCTTTCCCTTGCGTCAGCTTTCTTCCTATGCATCTCCTTTCTTCCCGTTCCTGCTTTCCCTTGCGCCGCCTTTCTTCCCTTGCTTCGCCTTCCTTCCCGTTCCTGCTTTCCCTTGCGTCGCCTTTCTACCCTTCCGTCGCTTTTCATCTCGTTCCTGCAATCCCATGCGTCATCTTTCTTCTCGTTCCTACTTTCCCTTGCTTCGACTTTCTTTCCGTGCGTGGCCTTGCTTCTCGTTCCTGCTTTCCCTTGCATCGCCTCTCTTCGCTTGCGTTGCCTTTCATCCCTTGCATCGCCTTTCTTCCCGTTCCTGCTTACCCTTGTCACGCCTTTCTTCTTGTTCCTGCTTTCCCTTGCCACGCCTTTCTTCCCCTGCGTCGCCTTTCTTCCCTCGCATCGCCTTTTTTCCCCTTCCTGCTTCCCCGTGCGTCGCCTTTCTTCCCTTGCATATCGCCTTTCTTCCCTCGCGTCGCCTTTCTTCCCGTTCCTGCTTTCCCTTCCGTCGCCTTTCTTCCCGTTCCTGCGTTCCCTTGCGTCGCCTATCTTCCCTTCCGTCGCCTTTCTTCCCGTTCCTGCTTTCCCTTCCATCGCCTTTCTTCCCTTGCGTCTCCTTTCTTCCTGTTCCTGATTTCCCTTGAGTCGCCTTGCTTCCCTTGCATCGCCTTTCTTCCCTTGCGACGCCTTTCTTCCCCTTCCTGATTTCCCTTGCGTCGCCTTGCTTACCTTCCATCGCCTTTCTTCCCTTGCGCCGCCTTTCTTACCATTCCTGCTTTCCCTTGCGTCGCCTTTCTTCCCTTGCATCGCCTTTCTTCCCTTCCGTCTCCATTCTTCCCGTTCGTGCGTTCCCTTGCGTCGCCTTTCTTCTGTTGCGTTGCCTTTCTTCCCATGCGCCGCCTTTCTTCCCATTCCAGCATTCCCTTGCATCGCCTTTCTTCCCTTGCATCGCCTTTCGTCCCTTGCGTCGCCTTTCTTCCCATTCCTGCTTTCCCTTGCGTCGCATTTCATTCCCTTGCATCGCCTTTCTTACCATTCCTGCTTTCCCTCGCGTCGCCTTTCTTCCCCTGCGTCGCCTTTCTTCCCTTGCGTCGCCTTTCTTACCGTTCCTGCTTTCCCGTGCGTCGCCTTTCTTCCTGTTCCTGCTTTCCCTTGCGTCAGCTTTCTTCTCGTTCCTGCTTTCCCGTACGTCTCCTTTCTTCCTGTTCCTGCATTCCCTTGCGTCACCTTTCCACCCGTTCCTGCTTTACCTTGCGTCAGCTTTCTTCCCATGCATCTCCTTTCTTCCCATTCCTGCTTTCCGTTGCGCCGCCTTTCTTCCCTTGCGTCTCCTTTCTTCCCTTTCCTACTTTCCCTTGCGTCGCCTTTCTTCCCTTGCGTCTCCTTTCTTCCCTTTCCTACTTTCCCTTGCGTCGCCTTTCTTCCCTTGCGTAGCCTTTCTACCCTTCCGTCGCCTTTCTTACCATTCCTGCTTTCCCTTGTGTCGTCTTTCTTCCCTTGCGGAGCCTTTCTTAGCGTTCCTGCTTTCCCTTGCGTCACCGTCCTTCTCGTTCCTGCTTTCCCTTCAGTCAGCTTTCTTCACATTCCTGCTTTCCCGTGCGTCGCATTTCTTCCTGTTCCTGCTTTCCCTTGCGTCGCCTTGCTTCCCTGGTGTCGGCTTTCTTCCCTTGCATCGCCTTTCTTCCCCTGCGTCGCCTTTCTTCCCGTTCCTGCTTTCCCTTGCGTGGCCATTCTACACTTCCGTCGCCTTTCTTACCATTCCTGCTTTCCCTTGCGTCGCCTATCTTCCCTTGCGTCGCCTTTCTTCCCTCTCCTGCTTTCCCTTGCGTCACCTTACTTCTCGTTCCTGCTTTCCCTTGCGTCGCCTTTCCTCCCGTTCCTGCTTTCCCTTGCATCGCCTTTCTTCCCTTGCGTCGCCTTTCTTACCTTTCCTGCTTTCGCTTGCGTCGCCTATCTTCCCTTGCATCGCCTTTCTTCCCGTTCCTACTTTCCCTTGCTTCGACTTTCTTTCCGTGCGTCGCCTTGCTTCTCGTTCCTGCTTTCCCTTGCGTCGCCTTTCCTCCCGTTCCTGCTTTCCCTTGCGTCAACTTTCTTCCCATGCATCTCCTTTCTTCCCGTTCCTGCTTTCCCTTGCGCCGCCTTTCTTCCCTTGCGTCGCCTTTCTTCCCGTTCCTGCTTTCCCTTGCGTCGCCTTTCTACCCTTCCGTCGCTTTTCTTCTCGTTCCTACTTTCCCTTGCTTCGACTTTCTTTCCGTGCGTCGCCTTGCTTCTCGTTCCTGCTTTCCCTTGCGTCGCCTTTCTTCCCTTGCGTTGCCTTTCTTCCCTTGCATCGCCTTTCTTCCCGTTCCTGCTTACCCTTGCCACGCCTTTCTTCCCGTTCCTGCTTTTCCTTGCGCCGCCTTTCTTCCCTTGCGTCTCCTTTCTTCCCTTTCCTACTTAGCCTTGCATCGCCTTTCTTTCCTTGCGTCGCCTTTCTGCTCGTTCCTGCGATCCCTTGCGTCGCCTTTCTTTCCGTTCCTACTTTCCCTTGCTTCGCCTTACTTCCCTTGCGTCTCCTTTCTTCCCTTTCCTACTTTCCCTTGCATCGCCTTTCTTTCCTGACGTCGCCTTTCCTCCCGTTGCTGCTTTTCCTTGCGCCTCCTTTCTTCCCTTGCGTCTCCTTTCTTCCCTTTCCTACTTCCCCTTGCATTGCCTTTCTTTCCTTGCGTCGCCTTTCTTCTCGTTCCTGCGATCCCTTGCGTCACCTTTCTTCTCGCTCCTGCTTTCCCTTGCGTCAGCTTTCTTCCAATGCATCTCCTTTCTTCCTGTTCCTGCTTTCCCTTGCGCCGCATTTCTTCCCTTGCGTCTCCTTTCTTCCCTTTCCTACTTTCCCTTGCATCGCCTTTCTTTCCATGCGTCACCTTTCTTGCAGATCCTGCCTTCCCTTGCGTCGACTTTCTTCCCTTGCGTTGCCTTTCTTCCCGTTCCTGCTTTCCCTTGCCACGCCTTTCTTCCCGTTCCTGCTTTCCCTTGCGCCGCCTTTCTTCCCCTGCGTCGCCTATCTTCCCTTGCATCGCCTTTTCTCCCCTACCTGCTTTCCCGTGCGTCGCCTTTCTTCCCTTGCGTCGCCTTTCTTCCCTTGCATCGCATTTCTTCCCGTTCCTCCTTTCTCTTGCGTCGCCTGTCTTCCCGTTCCTCCTTTCCCTTGCATCGCCTTTCTTCCCTTGCGTCGCCTTTCTTCCCGTTCCTGATTTCCCTTGCGTCGCCCTGCTTCCCTTGCATCGCCTATCTTCCCTTGCATCGCCTTTCTTCCCTTGCGCAGCCTTTCTTTCCATTCCTGATTTCCCTTGCGTCGCCTTGCTTCCCTCGCGTCGCCTTTCTTCCCCTGCGTCGCCTTTCTTCCCTTGCGTCGCCTTTCTTACCGTTCCTGCATTCCCTTGCGTCGCCTTTCTTCTCGTTCCTGCTTTCCCGTGCGTTGCCTTTCTTCCTGTTCCTGCTACCCCTTGCGTCGCCTGGCCTCCCTTGCGTCGCCTTTCTTCCCTTGCCTCGCCTTTCTACCCTTCCGTCGCCTTTCTTACCATTCCTGCTTTCGCTTGCGTCAGCTTTCTTCCCATGCATCTCCTTTCTTCCCGTTCCTGCATTCCCTGTCGCCGCCTTTCTTCCCTTGCGTCTCCTTTCTTCCCTTTCCTACTTTTCCTTGCATCGCCTTTCTTACCTTGCGTCGCCTTTCTTCTCCTTCCTGCGATCCCTTGCGTCGCCTTTCTTCCCGTTCCTCCTTTCCCTTGCTTCAACTTCCTTCCCTTGCGTCGCCTTTCTTCCAATTCCTGCTTTCCCTTGCGTCGCCTTTCTTCACTTGCGTAGCCTTTCTTCCCTTGCATCGCCTTTCTTACCGTTCCTCCTTTCCCTTGCATCGCCTTTCTTCCCGTTCCTGCTTTCCCTTGCGTCGCCTTTCTTCCCATTCCAGCATTCCCTTGCATCGCCTCTCTACCCTTGCGTCGCCTTTCTTACCATTCCTGCTTACCCTTGCTTCGCCTTTCTTCTCGTTCCTGCTTTCCCTTCCGAAGCCTTATTTCCCATTTCTGCTTTCCCTTGCGTCGCCTTTCCTCCCGTTTCTGCATTCTCTTGCGTCGCCCTGCTTTCCCTTGCCACGCCTTTCTTCCCATTCCTGCTTTCCCTTGCGTCGCCTTTCCTCCCGTTTCTGCATTCTCTTGCGTCGCCCTGCTTTCCCTTGCCACGCCTTTCTTCCCATTCCTGCTTTCCCTTGCATCGCCTATCTTCCCTTGCGTCGCCTTTCTTCTCTTTCCTGCGTTCCCTTGCGTCCCCGTTCTACCCTTCCGACGCCTTTCTTACCATTCCTGCTTTCCCTTGCATCGCCTATCTTCCCTTGCGTCGCCTTTCTTCTCTTTCCTGCTTTCCCTTGCGTCGCCTTTCCTCCCGTTCCTGCTTTCCCTTGCGTCGACTTTCTTTCCGCCCGTCGCCTTTCTTCTCATTGCTGCTTTCCCTTGTGTTGCGTTTCTTCTCGTTCCTGCTTTCCTTTCCGTCGCCATTCTTCCCCTTCCTGCTTTACCGTGCGACGCCTTTCCTCCCTTCCGTCGCCTTTCTTCCCGTTCCTGCTTTCCCTTGCGTCGCGTTTCTTCCCTTGCGTCGCGTTATTACCCTTGCGTCGCCTTTCATCCCGTTCCTGCTTTCCCTTGCGTCACCTTGCTTCCCTTGCGTCGCCTTTCTTCCCTTGCGAAGCCCTTCTTCCCTTGCGTCGCCTTTCTTCCCGTTCCTGCTTTTCCTTGCGCCGCCTTTCTTCCCTTGCGTCTCCTTTCTTCCCTTTCCTACTTAGCCTTGCATCGCCTTTCTTTCCTTGCGTCGCCTTTCTTCTCGTTCCTGCGATCCCTTGCGTCGCCTTTCTTTCCGTTCCTACTTTCCCTTGCTTCGCCTTACTTCCCTTGCGTCTCCTTTCTTCCCTTTCCTACTTTCCCTTGCATCGCCTTTCTTTCCATGCGTCACCTTTCTTGCAGATCCTGCCTTCCCTTGCGTCGACTTTCTTCCCTTGCGTTGCCTTTCTTCCCGTTCCTGCTTTCCCTTGCCACGCCTTTCTTCCCGTTTCTGCTTTCCCTTGCGCCGCCTTTCTTCCCCTGCGTCGCCTATCTTCCCTTGCATCGCCTTTTTTCCCCTACCTGCTTTCCCGTGCGTCGCCTTTCTTCCCTTGCGTCGCCTTTCTTCCCTTGCATCGCATTTCTTCCCGTTCCTGCTTTCTCTTGCGTCGCCTGTCTTCCCGTTCCTCCTTTCCCTTGCATCGCCTTTCTTCCCTTGCATCGCCTTTCTTCCCTTGCGTAGCCTTTCTTACCATTCCTGATTTCCCTTGCGTCGCCTTGCTTCCCTCGCGTCGCCTTTCTTCCCCTGCGTCGCCTTTCTTCCCTTGCGTCGCCTTTCTTACCGTTCCTGCATTCCCTTGCGTCGCCTTTCTTCTCGTTCCTGCTTTCCCGTGCGTCGCCTTTCTTCCTGTTCCTGCTTCCCCTTGCGTCGCCTGGCCTCCCTTGCGTCGCCTTTCTTCCCTTGCCTCGCCTTTCTACCCTTCCGTCGCCTTTCTTACCATTCCTGCTTTCGCTTGCGTCAGCTTTCTTCCCATGCATCTCCTTTCTTCCCGTTCCTGCATTCCCTGTCGCCGCCTTTCTTCCCTTGCGTCTCCTTTCTTCCCTTTCCTACTTTTCCTTGCATCGCCTTTCTTACCTTGCGTCGCCTTTCTTCTCCTTCCTGCGATCCCTTGCGTCGCCTTTCTTCCCGTTCCTCCTTTCCCTTGCTTCAACTTCCTTCCCTTGCGTCGCCTTTCTTCCAATTCCTGCTTTCCCTTGCGTCGCCTTTCTTCACTTGCGTAGCCTTTCTTCCCTTGCATCGCCTTTCTTACCGTTCCTCCTTTCCCTTGCATTGCCTTTCTTCCCGTTCCTGCTTTCCCTTGCGTCGCCTTTCTTCCCTTGCCTCGCCTCTCTACCCTTGCGTCGCCTTTCTTACCATTCCTGCTTTCGCTTGCGTCAGCTTTCTTCCCTTGCGTCTCCTTTCTTCCCTTTCCTACTTTCCCTTGCATCGCCTTTCTTTCCTGACGTCGCCTTTCCTCCCGTTGCTGCTTTTCCTTGCGCCTCCTTTCTTCCCTTGCGTCTCCTTTCTTCCCTTTCCTACTTTGCCTTGCATCGCCTTTCTTTCCTGACGTCGCCTTTCCTCCCGTTGCTGCTTTTCCTTGCGCCTCCTTTCTTCCCTTGCGTCTCCTTTCTTCCCTTTCCTACTTTCCCTTGCATCGCCTTTCTTTCCTGACGTCGCCTTTCCTCCCGTTGCTGCTTTTCCTTGCGCCTCCTTTCTTCCCTTGCGTCTCCTTTCTTCCCTTTCCTACTTCCCCTTGCATTGCCTTTCTTTCCTTGCGTCGCCTTTCTTCTCGTACCTGCGATCTCTTGCGGCGCCTTTCTTTCCGTTCCTACTTTCCCTTGCATCGCCTTTCTTCCCTTCCGTAGCATTTCTTTCCGTTCCTCCTTTCCCTTGCATCGCCATTCTTCCCGTTCCTCCTTTCCCTTGCATCGCCTTTCTTCCCATTCCTGCTTTCCCTTGCTTTGCCTATCTTCTCGTTCCTACATTCCCTTCCGACGCCTTACTTCCCGTATCTGCTTTCTCTTGAATCGCCTTTCTTTCCATGCATCGCCTTTCTTCCCTTGCATCGCCTTTCTTCCCTTCCGTCGCCTTCCTTCCCGTGCGTCGCCATTCAAACTGTTACTGCTTTACCGTGCGTCGCCTTTCATCCCTTGCGTCGCATTTCTTCCCGTTCCTGCTTTCCCTTGCGTCGCCTTTCTTCCCGTTCCTGCATTCCCTACCGTCGCCTTTCTTCCCTTCCGTCGCCTTTCTTCCCGTTCGTGCGTTCCCTTGCGTCGCCTTACTTCTCTTGTGTTGCCTTTCTTCTCTAGCGTCGCCTTGCTTCCCCTGCATCGCCTTTCTTCCCTTGCATCGCCTTTCTTCCCTTGCATCGCCTTTCTTCCCATTCCTGCTTTCCCTTGCATCGCCTTTCTTCCCTTGCGTCGCCTTTCTTACCTTTCCTGCTTTCGCTTGCGTCGCCTATCTTCCCTTGCATCGCCTTTCTTCCCGTTCCTACTTTCCCTTGCGTCGACTTTCTTTCCGCGCGTTGCCTTTCTTCTCGTTCCTGCTTTCCCTTGCGCTGCCTTTCTTCCCTTTCCGGCTTTCAATTGCGTCGCCTTTCTTACCATTCCTGCTTTCCCTCGCGTCTCCTTTCTTACCATTCTTGCTTTCCCTCGCGTCGCCTTTCTTCCCCTGCGTCGCCTTTCTTCCCCTGCGTCGCCTTTCTTCTCGTTCCTGCTTTCCCGTGCGTCGCCTTTCTTCCCTTGCATCTCCTTTCTTCCCTTGCTTCGCCTTTCTTCCCTTTCCTGCTTTCCCTTGCCTCGCCTTTCTGCCCTTGCGTCGCCTTTCTTACCATTCCTGCCTTCCCTTGCATCGCCTTTCTTCCCGCTCCTGCTTTCCCTTGCATCACCTTTCTTCCTGTTCCTGCTTTCCCTTGCGTCAGCTTTCTTCCAATGCATCTCCTTTCTTCCTGTTCCTGCTTTCCCTTGCGCCGCATTTCTTCCCTTGCGTCTCCTTTCTTCCCTTTCCTACTTTCCCTTGCATCGCCTTTCTTTCCATGCGTCACCTTTCTTGCAGATCCTGCCTTCCCTTGCGTCGACTTTCTTCCCTTGCGTTGCCTTTCTTCCCGTTCCTGCTTTCCCTTGCCACGCCTTTCTTCCCGTTTCTGCTTTCCCTTGCGCCGCCTTTCTTCCCGTGTCGCCTATCTTCCCTTGCATCGCCTTTTTTCCCCTACCTGCTTTCCCGTGCGTCGCCTTTCTTCCCATGCATCTCCTTTCTTCCCGTTCCTGCATTCCCTGTCGCCGCCTTTCTTCCCTTGCGTCTCCTTTCTTCCCTTTCCTACTTTTCCTTGCATCGCCTTTCTTACCTTGCGTCGCCTTTCTTCTCCTTCCTGCGATCCCTTGCGTCGCCTTTCTTCCCGTTCCTCCTTTCCCTTGCTTCAACTTCCTTCCCATGCGTCGCCTTTCTTCCAATTCCTGCTTTCCCTTGCGTCGCCTTTCTTCACTTGCGTAGCCTTTCTTCCCTTGCATCGCCTTTCTTACCGTTCCTCCTTTCCCTTGCATCACCTTTCTTCCCGTTCCTGCTTTCCCTTGCGTCGCCTTTCTTCCCATTCCAGCATTCCCTTGCATCGCCTCTCTACCCTTGCGTCGCCTTTCTTACCATTCCTGCTTACCCTTGCTTCGCCTTTCTTCTCGTTCCTGCTTTCCCTTCCGAAGCCTTATTTCCCATTTCTGCTTTCCCTTGCGTCGCCTTTCCTCCCGTCTCTGCATTCTCTTGCGTCGCCCTGCTTTCCCTTGCCACGCCTTTCTTCCCGTTCCTGCTTTCACGTGTGTCGCCATTCTTCCCTTGCGTCGCCTTTCTTCCCTGGTGTCGGCTTTCTTCCCTTGCATCGCCTTTCTTCCCTTGCGTCGCCTTTCTTCCCGTTCCTGCTTTCCCTTGCGTCGCCATTCTACACTTCCGTCGCCTTTCTTACCATTCCTGCTTTCCCTTGCGTCGCCTATCTTCCCTTGCGTCGCTTTTCTTCCCGCTCCTGCTTTCCCTTGCGTCACCTTACTTCTCGTTCCTGCTTTCCCTTGCGTCGCCTTTCCTCCCGTTCCTGCTTTCCCTTGCGTCAGCTTTCTTCCCATGCATCTCCTTTCTTCCCGTTCCTGCTTTCCCTTGCGTCGCCTTTCTTCCCTTGCGTCGCCTTTCTTCCCGTTCCTGCTTTCCCTTGCGTCGCCTTTCTACCCTTCCGTCGCTTTTCTTCTCGTTCCTACTTTCCCTTGCTTCGACTTTCTTTCCGTGCGTCGCCTTGCTACTCGTTCCTGCTTTCCCTTGCGCCGCCTTTCTTCCCCTGCGTCGCCTATCTTCCCTTGCATCGCCTTTTTTCCCCTACCTGCTTTCCCGTGCGTCGCCTTTCTTCCCTTGCGTCGCCTTTCTTCCCTTGCATCGCATTTCTTCCCCTTCCTGCTTTCTCTTGCGTCGCCTGTCTTCCCGTTCCTCCTTTCCCTTGCATCGCCTTTCTTCCCTTGCGTCGCCTTTCTTCCCGTTCCTGATTTCCCTTGCGTCGCCTTGCTTCCCTTGCATCGCCTATCTTCCCTTGCATCGCCTTTCTTCCCTTGCGTAGCCTTTCTTACCATTCCTGATTTCCCTTGCGTCGCCTTGCTTCCCTCGCGTCGCCTTTCTTCCCCTGCGTCGCCTTTCTTCCCTTGCGTCGCCTTTCTTACCGTTCCTGCATTCCCTTGCGTCGCCTTTCTTCTCGTTCCTGCTTTCCCGTGCGTTGCCTTTCTTCCTGTTCCTGCTTCCCCTTGCGTCGCCTGGCCTCCCTTGCGTCGCCTTTCTTCCCTTGCCTCGCCTTTCTACCCTTCCGTCGCCTTTCTTACCATTCCTGCTTTCGCTTGCGTCAGCTTTCTTCCCATGCATCTCCTTTCTTCCCGTTCCTGCTTTCCCTGTCGCCGCCTTTCTTCCCTTGCGTCGCCTTTCTTCCCTTTCCTACTTTCCCTAGCTTCAACTTCCTTCCCTTGCGTCGCCTTTCTTCCAATTCCTGCTTTCCCTTGCTTCGCCTTTCTTCACTTGCGTAGCCTTTCTTCCCTTGCATCGCCTTTCTTACCGTTCCTCCTTTCCCGTTCATCGCCTTTCTTCCCGTTCCTGCTTTCCCTTGCGTCGCCTTTCTTCCCATTCCAGCATTCCCTTGCATCGCCTCTCTACCCTTGCGTCGCCTTTCTTACCATTCCTGCTTACCCTTGCTTCGCCTTTCTTCTCGTTCCTGCTTTCCCTTCCGAAGCCTTATTTGCCATTTCTGATTTCCCTTGCGTCGCCTTGCTTCCCTTGCATCGCCTTTCTTCCCTTGCATCGCCTTTCTTCCCTTGCGTCGCCTTTCCTCCCGTTCCGGCTTTCCCTTGCGTCAGCTTTCTTCCCATGCATCTCCTTTCTTCCCGTTCCTGCTTTCCCTTGCGCCGCCTTTCTTCCCTTGTGTCGCCTTTCTTCCCTTGTGACTCCTTTCTTCCCTTTCCTACTTTCCCTTGCATCGCCTTTCATTCCTTGCGTCGCCTTTCTTCTCGTTCCTGCGATCCCTTGCGTCGCCTTTCTTTCCGTTCCTACTTTCCCTTGCTTCGACTTTCTTTCCGTGCGCCGCCTTTGTTCACGTTCCTGCTTACCCTTGCTTCGCCTTTCTTACCGTTCCTCCTTTCCCTTGCATCGCCTTTCTTCCCGTTCCTGCTTTCCCTTACGTCGCCTTTCTTCCCATTCCAGCATTCCCTTGCATCGCCTCTCTACCCTTGCGTCGCCTTTCTTACCATTCCTGCTTACCCTTGCTTCGCCTTTCTCTCGTTCCTGCTTTCCCTTCCGAAGCCTTATTTCCCATTTCTGCTTTCCCTTGCGTCGCCTTTCCTCCCGTTTCTGCATTCTCTTGCGTCGCCCTGCTTTCCCTTGCCACGCCTTTCTTCCCGTTCCTGCTTTCACGTGTATCGCCATTCTTCCCTTGCGTCGCCTTTCTTCCCTTGCATCGCATTTCTTCCCATTCCTCCTTTCCCTTGCATCGCCTTACTTCCCTTGCCACGCCTTTCTTCCCGTTCCTGCTTTCACGTGTGTCGCCATTCTTCCCTTGCGTCGCCTTTCTTCCCTTGCATCGCATTTCTTCCCGTTCCTCCTTTCCCTTGCATCGCCTTTCTTCCCTTCCGTCACCATTCTTCCCGTTCGTGCGTTCCCTTGCGTCGCCTTTCTTCTGTTGCGTTGCCTTTCTTCCCTTGCGCCGCCTTTCTTCCCATTCCAGCATTCCCTTGCATCGCCTTTCTTCCCTTGCATCGCCTTTTGTCCCTTGCGTCGCCTTTCTTCCCCTGCGTCGCCTTTCTTCCCTTGCGTCGCCTTTCTTACCGTTCCTGCATTCCCTTGCGTCGCCTTTCTTCTCGTTCCTGCTTTCCCGAGCGTCGCCTTTCTTCCTGTTCCTGCTTTCCCGTGCGTCGCCTTTCTTCCTGTTCCTGCTTTCCCTTGCGTCAGCTTTCTTCTCGTTCCTGCTTTCCCATACGTCTCCTTTCTTCCTGTTCCTGCATTCCCTTGCGTCACCTTTCCACCCGTTCCTGCTTTACCTTGCGTCAGCTTTCTTCCCATGCATCTCCTTTCTTCCCGTTCCTGCTTTCCGTTGCGCCGCCTTTCTTCCCTTGCGTCTCCTTTCTTCCCTTTCCTACTTTCCCTTGCGTCGCCTTTCTTCTCTTGCGTCGCCTTTCTTCTCGTTCCTGCTTTCCCTTGCGTAGCCTTTCTACCCTTCTGTCGCCTTTCTTACCATTCCTGCTTTCCCTTGTGTCGTCTTTCTTCCCTTGCGGAGCCTTTCTTAGCGTTCCTGCTTTCCCTTGCGTCACCGTCCTTCTCGTACCTGCTTTCCCTTTAGTCAGCTTTCTTCACATTCCTGCTTTCCCGTGCGTCGCATTTCTTCCTGTTCCTGCTTTCCCTTGCGTCGCCTTGCTTCCCTGGTGTCGGCTTTCTTCCCTTGCATCGCCTTTCTTCCCTTGCGTCACCTTTCTTCCCGTTCCTGCTTTCCCTTGCGTCGCCATTCTACCCTTCCGTCGCCTTTCTTACCATTCCTGCTTTCCCTTGCGTCGCCTATCTTCCCTTGCGTCGCCTTTCTTCCCGCTCCTGCTTTCCCTTGCGTCACCTTACTTCTCGTTCCTGCTTTCCCTTGCGTCGCCTTTCCTCCCGTTCCTGCTTTCCCTTGCGTCAGCTTTCTTCCCATGCATCTCCTTTCTTCCCGTTCCTGCTTTCCCTTGCGCCGCCTTTCTTCCCTTGCGTCGCCTTTCTTCCCGTTCCTGCTTTCCCTTGCGTCGCCTTTCTGCCCTTCCGTCGCTTTTCTTCTCGTTCCTGCGATCCCATGCGTCATCTTTCTTCTCGTTCCTGCTTTCCCTTGCTTCGACTTTCTTTCCGTGCGTCGCCTTGCTTCTCGTTCCTGCTTTCCCTTGCGTCGCCTTTCTTCGCTTGCGTTGCCCTTCTTCCCTTGCATCGCCTTTCTTCCCGTTCCTGCTTACCCTTGCCAAGCCTTTCTTCTTGTTCCTGCTTTCCCTTGCCACGCCTTTCTTCTTGTTCCTGCTTTCCCTTGCCACGCCTTTCTTCCCCTGCGTCGCCTTTCTTCCCTCGCATCGCCTTTTTTCCCCTTCCTTCTTCCCCGTGCGTCGCCTTTCTTCCCTTGCATATCGCCTTTCTTCCCTCGCGTCGCCTTTCTTCCCGTTCCTGCTTTCCCTTCCGTCGCCTTTCTTCCTGTTCCTGCGTTCCCTTGCGTCGCCTATCTTCCCTTCCGTCGCCTTTCTTCCCGTTCCTGCTTTCCCTTCCATCGCCTTTCTTCCCTTGCGTCTCCTTTCTTCCCGTTCCTGCTTTCCCTTGAGTCGCCTTGCTTCCCTTGCATCGCCTTTCTTCCCTTGCGTCGCCTTGCTTCCCTCGCGTCGCCTTTCTTCCCGTTCCTGCGTTCCCTTGCGTCGCCGTTCTACCCTTCCGACGCCTTTCTTACCATTCCTGCTTTCCCTTGCATCGCCTATCTTCCCTTGCGTCGCCTTTCTTCTCTTTCCTGCTTTCCCTTGCGTCGCCTTTCTTCTCTTTCCTGCTTTCCCTTGCGTCGACTTTCTTTCCGCCCGTCGCCTTTCTTCTCATTGCTGCTTTCCCTTGTGTTGCGTTTCTTCTCGTTCCTGCTTTCCTTTCCGTCGCCATTCTTCCCCTTCCTGCTTTACCGTGCGACGCCTTTCCACCCTTCCGTCGCCTTTCTTCCCGTTCCTGCTTTCCCTTGCGTCGCGTTTCTTCCCTTGCGTCACGTTATTACCCTTGCGTCGCCTTTCATCCCGTTCCTGCTTTCCCTTGCGTCACCTTGCTTCCCTTGCGTCGCCTTTCTTCCCTTGCGAAGCCCTTCTTCCCTTGCGTCGCCTTTCTTCCCGTTCCTGCTTTTCCTTGCGCCGCCTTTCTTCCCTTGCGTCTCCTTTCTTCCCTTTCCTACTTAGCCTTGCATCGCCTTTCTTTCCTTGCGTCGCCTTTCTTCTCGTTCCTGCGATCCCTTGCGTCGCCTTTCTTTCCGTTCCTACTTTCCCTTGCTTCGCCTTACTTCCCTTGCGTCTCCTTTCTTCCCTTTCCTACTTTCCCTTGCATCGCCTTTCTTTCCTGACGTCGCCTTTCCTCCCGTTGCTGCTTTTCCTTGCGCCTCCTTTCTTCCCTTGCGTCTCCTTTCTTCCCTTTCCTACTTCCCCTTGCATTGCCTTTCTTTCCTTGCGTCGCCTTTCTTCTCGTTCCTGCGATCCCTTGCGGCGCCTTTCTTTCCGTTCCTACTTTCCCTTGCATCGCCTTTCTTCCCTTCCGTAGCATTTCTTTCCGTTCCTCCTTTCCCTTGCATCGCCATTCTTCCCGTTCCTCCTTTCCCTTGCATCGCCTTTCTTCCCATTCCTGCTTTCCCTTGCTTTTCCTATCTTCTCGTTCCTACATTCCCTTCCGACGCCTTACTTCCCGTATCTGCTTTCTCTTGAATCGCCTTTCTTTCCATGCATCGCCTTTCTTCCCTTGCATCGCCTTTCTTACCGTTCCTCCTTTCCCTTGCATTGCCTTTCTTCCCGTTCCTGCTTTCCCTTGCGTCGCCTTTCTTCCCATTCCAGCATTCCCTTGCATCGCCTCTCTACCCTTGCGTCGCCTTTCTTACCATTCCTGCTTACCCTTGCTTCGCCTTTCTTCTCGTTCCTGCTTTCCCTTCCGAAGCCTTATTTCCCATTTCTGCTTTCCCTTGCGTCGCCTTTCCTCCCGTTTCTGCATTCTCTTGCGTCGCCCTGCTTTCCCTTGCCACGCCTTTCTTCCCGTTCCTGCTTTCACGTGTGTCGCCATTCTTCCCTTGCGTCGCCTTTCTTCCCTTGCATCGCATTTCTTCCCGTTCCTCCTTTCCCTTGCATCGCCTTTCTTGCCTTCCGTCACCATTCTTCCCGTTCGTGCGTTCCCTTGCGTCGCCTTTCTTCTGTTGCGTTGCCTTTCTTCCCTTGCGCCGCCTTTCTTCCCATTCCAGCATTCCCATGCATCGCCTTTCTTCCCTTGCATCGCCTTTCGTCCCTTGCGTCGCCTTTCTTTCCGTTCCTGCATTCCCTTGCGTCGCCTTTCTTCTCGTTCCTGCTTTCCCGAGCGTCGCCTTTCTTCCTGTTCCTGCTTTCCCGTGCGTCGCCTTTCTTCCTGTTCCTGCTTTCCCTTGCGTCAGCTTTCTTCTCGTTCCTGCTTTCCCGTACGTATCCTTTCTTCCTGTTCCTGCATTCCCTTGCGTCACCTTTCCACCCGTTCCTGCTTTACCTTGCGTCAGCTTTCTTCCCATGCATCACCTTTCTTCCCGTTCCTGCTTTCCGTTGCGCCGCCTTTCTTCCCTTGCGTCTCCTTTCTTCCCTTTCCTACTTTCCCTTGCGTAGCCTTTCTACCCTTCCGTCGCCTTTCTTACCATTCCTGCTTTCCCTTGTGTCGTCTTTCTTCCCTTGCGGAGCCTTTCTTAGCGTTCCTGCTTTCCCTTGCGTCACCGTCCTTCTCGTTCCTGCTTTCCCTTTAGTCAGCTTTCTTCACATTCCTGCTTTACCGTGCGTCGCATTTCTTCCTGTTCCTGCTTTCCCTTGCGTCGCCTTGCTTCCCTGGTGTCGGCTTTCTTCCCTTGCATCGCCTTTCTTCCCTTGCGTCACCTTTTTTCCTGTTACTGCTTTCCCTTGCGTCGCCATTCTACCCTTCCGTCGCCTTTCTTACCATTCCTGCTTTCCCTTGCGTCGCCTATCTTCCCTTGCGTCGCCTTTCTTCCCGCTCCTGCTTTCCCTTGCGTCACCTTTCTTCTCGTTCCTGCTTTCCCCTTAATCAGCTTTCTTCACATTCCTGCTTTCCCGTGCGTCGCATTTCTTCCTGTTCCTGCTTTCCCTTGCATCGTATTGCTTCCCTGGTGTCGGCTTTCTTCCCTTGCATCGCCTTTCCTCCCTTGCGTCGCCTTTCTTCCCATTCCTGCTTTCCCTTGCGTCGCCATTCTACCCTTCCGTCGCCTTTCTTACCATTCCTGCTTTCCCTTGCGTCGCCTATCTTCCCTTGCGTCGCCTTTCTTCCCTCTCCTGCTTTCCCTTGCGTCACCTTTCTTCTCGTTCCTGCTTTCCCTTGCGTTGCCTTTCCTCCCGTTCCTGCTTTCCCTTGCGTCAGCTTTCTTCCCATGCATCTCCTTTCTTCCCGTTCCTCCTTTCCCTTGCATCGCCTTTCTTCCCATTCCTGCTTTCCCTTGCTTTGCCTATCTTCTCGTTCCTACATTCCCTTCCGACGCCTTACTTCCCGTATCTGCTTTCTCTTGAATCGCCTTTCTTTCCATGCATCGCCTTTCTTCCCTTGCATCGCCTTTCTTCCCTTCCGTCGCCTTCCTTCCCGTGCGTCGCCATTCAAACCGTTACTGCTTTACCGTGCGTCGCCTTTCATCCCTTGCATCGCATTTCTTCCCGTTCCTGCTTTCCCTTGCGTCGCCTTTCTTCCCGTTCCTGCATTCCCTACCGTCACCTTTCTTCCCTTCCGTCGCCTTTCTTCCCGTTCGTGCGTTCCCTTGCGTCGCCTTACTTCTCTTGCGTTGCCTTTCTTCTCTAGCGTCACCTTGCTTCCCCTGCATCGCCTTTCTTCCCTTGCATCGCCTTTCTTCCCTTGCATCGCCTTTCTTCCCATTCCTGCTTTCCCTTGCATCGCCTTTCTTCCCTTGCGTCGCCTTTCTTACCTTTCCTGCTTTCGCTTGTGTCGCCTATTTTCCCTTGCATCGCCTTTCTTCCCGTTCCTACTTTCCCTTGCGTCGACTTTCTTTCCGCGCGTTGCCTTTCTTCTCGTTCCTGCTTTCCCTTGCGCTGCCTTTCTTCCCTTTTTGGCTTTCCCTTGCATCGCCTTTATTACCATTCCTGCTTTCCCTCGCGTCGCCTTTCTTCCCATTCTTGCTTTCCCTCGCGTCGCCTTTCTTCCCCTGCGTCGCCTTTCTTCCCTTGCGTCGCCTTTCTTACCGTTCCTGCATTCCCTTGCGTCGCCTTTCTTCTCGTTCCTGCTTTCCCGTGCGTCGCCTTTCATCCCTTGCATCGCCTTTCTTCCCGTTCCTGCTTTCCCTTGCGTTGCCTTTCTTCCCGTTCCTGCTTTCCCTTGCCACGCCTTTCTTCCCGTTTCTGCTTTCCCTCGCGTCGCCTTTCTTCCCCTGCGTCGCCTATCTTCCCTTGCATCGCCTTTTTTCCCCTACCTGCTTTCCCGTGCGTCGCCTTTTTTCCCTTGCGTCGCCTTTCTACCCTTGCATCGCATTTCTTCCCGTTCCTGCTTTCTCTTGCGTCGCCTGTCTTCCCGTTCCTCCTTTCCCTTGCATCGCCTTTCTTCCCTTGCGTCGCCTTTCTTCCCGTTCCTGATTTCCCTTGCGTCGCCTTGCTTCCCTTGCATCGCCTATCTTCCCTTGCATCGCCTTTCTTCCCTTGCGTAGCCTTTCTTACCATTCCTGATTTCCCTTGCGTCGCCTTGCTTCCCTCGCGTCGCCTTTCTTCCCTTGCGTCGCCTTTCTTCCCTTGCGTCGCCTTTCTTCTCGTTCCTGCTTTCCCGTGCGTCGCCTTTCTTCCTGTTCCTGCTTCCCCTTGCGTCGCCAGGCCTCCCCTCCATCGCCGTTCTTACCTTGCGTCGCCTTTCTACCCTTCCGTCGCCTTTCTTACCATTCCTGCTTTCGCTTGCGTCACCTTTCTTCCCATGCATCTCCTTTCTTCCCGTTCCTGCTTTCCCTTGCGTAGCCTTTCTACCCTTCCGTCGCCTTTCTTACCATTCCTGCTTTCCCTTGTGTCGTCTTTCTTCCCTTGCGGAGCCTTTCTTAGCGTTCCTGCTTTCCCTTGCGTCACCGTCCTTCTCGTACCTGCTTTCCCTTTAGTCAGCTTTCTTCACATTCCTGCTTTCCCTTGCGTCGCTTTTCTTCCCGTTCCTGCTTTCCCTTGCGTCGCCTTGCTTCCCTGGTGTCGGCTTTCTTCCCTTGCATCGCCTTTCTTCCCTTGCGTCGCCTTTCTTCCCGTTCCTGCTTTCCCTTGCGTCGCCATTCTACCCTTCCGTCGCCTTTCTTACCATTCCTGCTTTCCCTTGCGTCGCCTATCTTCCCTTGCGTCGCCTTTCTTCCCGCTCCTGCTTTCCCTTGCGTCACCTTACTTCTCGTTCCTGCTTTCCCTTGCGTCGCCTTTCCTCCCGTTCCTGCTTTCCCTTGCGTCAGCTTTCTTCCCATGCATCTCCTTTCTTCCCGTTCCTGCTTTCCCTTGCGCCGCCTTTCTTCCCTTGCGTCGCCTTTCTTCCCGTTCCTGCTTTCCCTTGCGTCGCCTTTCTACCCTTCCGTCGCTTTTCTTCTCGTTCCTGCTTTCCCTTGCGTCATCTTTCTTCTCGTTCCTACTTTCCCTTGCTTCGACTTTCTTTCCGTGCGTCGCCTTGCTTCTCGTTCCTGCTTTCCCTTGCGTCGCCTTTCTTCGCTTGCGTTGCCCTTCTTCCCTTGCATCGCCTTTCTTCCCGTTCCTGCTTACCCTTGCCAAGCCTTTCTTCTTGTTCCTGCTTTCCCTTGCCACGCCTTTCTTCTTGTTCCTGCTTTCCCTTGCCACGCCTTTCTTCCCCTGCGTCGCCTTTCTTCCCTCGCATCGCCTTTTTTCCCCTTCCTGCTTCCCCGTGCGTCGCCTTTCTTCCCTTGCATATCGCCTTTCTTCCCTCGCGTCGCCTTTCTTCCCGTTCCTGCTTTCCCTTCCGTCGCCTTTCTTCCTGTTCCTGCGTTCCCTTGCGTCGCCTATCTTCCCTTCCGTCGCCTTTCTTCCCGTTCCTGCTTTCCCTTCCATCGCCTTTCTTCCCTTCCGACGCCTTACTTACCATTCCTGCTTTCCCTTGCATCGCCAATCTTCCCTTGCGTCGCCTTTCTTCCCTTGCGTCGCCTTGCTTCCCTCGCGTCGCCTTTCTTCCCGTTCCTGCGTTCCCTTGCATCGCCGTTCTACCCTTCCGACGCCTTTCTTACCATTCCTGCTTTCCCTTGCATCGCCTATCTTCCCTTGCGTTGCCTTTCTTCTCTTTCCTGCTTTCCCTTGCGTCGCCTTTCCTCCCGTTCCTGCTTTCCCTTGCGTCGACTTTCTTTCCGCCCGTCGCCTTTCTTCTCATTGCTGCTTTCCCTTGTGTTGCGTTTCTTCTCGTTCCTGCTTTCCTTTCCGTCGCCATTCTTCCCCTTCCTGCTTTACCGTGCGACGCCTTTCCTCCCTTCCGTCGCCTTTCTTCCCGTTCCTGCTTTCCCTTGCGTCGCGTTTCTTCCCTTGCGTCGCGTTATTACCCTTGCGTCGCCTTTCATCCCGTTCCTGCTTTTCCTTGCGCCGCCTTTCTTCCCTTGCGTCTCCTTTCTTCCCTTGCGAAGCCCTTCTTCCCTTGCGTCGCCTTTCTTCCCGTTCCTGCTTTTCCTTGCGCCGCCTTTCTTCCCTTGCGTCTCCTTTCTTCCCTTTCCTACTTAGCCTTGCATCGCCTTTCTTTCCTTGCGTCGCCTTTCTTCTCGTTCCTGCGATCCCTTGCGTCGCCTTTCTTTCCGTTCCTGCTTTCCCTTGCTTCGCCTTACTTCCCTTGCGTCTCCTTTCTTCCCTTTCCTACTTTCCCTTGCATCGCCTTTCTTTCCTGACGTCGCCTTTCCTCCCGTTGCTGCTTTTCCTTGCGCCTCCTTTCTTCCCTTGTGTCTCCTTTCTTCCCTTTCCTACTTCCCCTTGCATTGCCTTTCTTTCCTTGCGTCGCCTTTCTTCTCGTTCCTGCGATCCCTTGCGGCGCCTTTCTTTCCGTTCCTACTTTCCCTTGCATCACCTTTCTTCCCTTCCGTCGCATTTCTTTCCGTTCCTCCTTTCCCTTGCATCGCCATTCTTCCCGTTCCTCCTTTCCCTTGCATCGCCTTTCTTCCCATTCCTGCTTTCCCTTGCTTTGCCTATCTTCTCGTTCCTACATTCCCTTCCGACGCCTTACTTCCCGTATCTGCTTTCTCTTGCGTCGCCTTTCTTTCCATGCATCGCCTTTCTTCCCTTGCATCGCCTTTCTTCCCTTCTGTCGCCTTCCTTCCCGTGCGTCGCCATTCAAACCGTTACTGCTTTACCGTGCGTCGCCTTTCATCCCTTGCGTCGCCTTTCTTCCCGTTCCTGCATTCCCTACCGTCGCCATTCTTCCCTTCCGTCGCCTTTCTTCCCGTTCGTGCGTTCCCTTGCGTCGCCTTACTTCTCTTGCGTTGCCTTTCTTCTCTAGCGTCGCCTTGCTTCCCCTGCATCGCCTTTCTTCCCTTGCATCGCCTTTCTTCCCTTGCATCGCCTTGCTTCCCCTGCATCGCCTTTCTTCCCTTGCATCGCCTTTCTTCCCTTGCATCGCCTTTCTTCCCATTCCTGCTTTCCCTTGCATCGCCTTTCTTCCCGTTCCTACTTTCCCTTGCGTCGACTTTCTTTCCGCGCGTTGCCTTTCTTCTCGTTCCTGCTTTCCCTTGCGCTGCCTTTCTTCCCTTTCCGGCTTTCCCTTGCGTCGCCTTTATTACCATTCCTGCTTTCCCTCGCGTCGCCTTTCTTCCCATTCTTGCTTTCCCTCGCGTCGCCTTTCTTCCCCTGCGTCGCCTTTCTTCCCTTGCGTCGCCTTTCTTACCGTTCCTGCATTCCCTTGCGTCGCCTTACTTCTCGTTCCTGCTTTCCCGTGCGTCGCCTTTCTTCCCTTCCGTCGCCTTTCTTCCCTTGCTTCGCCTTTCTTCCCTTTCCTGCTTTCCCTTGCCTCGCCTTTCTGCCCTTGCGTCGCCTTTCTTACCATTCTTGCTTTCCCTCGCGTCGCCTTTCTTCCCCTGCGTCGCCTTTCTTCCCTTGCGTTGCCTTTCTTCCCGTTTCTGCTTTCCCTTGCGCCGCCTTTCTTCCCCTGCGTCGCCTATCTCCCTTGCATCGCCTTTTTTCCCCTACCTGCTTTCCCGTGCGTCGCCTTTCTTCCCTTGCGTCGCCTTTCTTCCCTTGCATCGCATTTCTTCCCGTTCCAGCTTTCTCTTGCGTCGCCTGTCTTCCCGTTCCTCCTTTCCCTTGCATCGCCTTTCTTCCCTTGCGTCGCCTTTCTTCCCATTCCTGCTTTCCCTTGCATCGCCTTTCTTCCCTTGCGTCGCCTTTCTTACCTTTCCTGCTTTCGCTTGTGTCGCCTATTTTCCCTTGCATCGCCTTTCTTCCCGTTCCTACTTTCCCTTGCGTCGACTTTCTTTCCGCGCGTTGCCTTTCTTCTCGTTCCTGCTTTCCCTTGCGCTGCCTTTCTTCCCTTTTTGGCTTTCCCTTGCATCGCCTTTATTACCATTCCTGCTTTCCCTCGCGTCGCCTTTCTTCCCATTCTTGCTTTCCCTCGCGTCGCCTTTCTTCCCCTGCGTCGCCTTTCTTCCCTTGCGTCGCCTTTCTTACCGTTCCTGCATTCCCTTGCGTCGCCTTTCTTCTCGTTCCTGCTTTCCCGTGCGTCGCCTTTCATCCCTTGCATCGCCTTTCTTCCCGTTCCTGCTTTCCCTTGCGTTGCCTTTCTTCCCGTTCCTGCTTTCCCTTGCCACGCCTTTCTTCCCGTTTCTGCTTTCCCTTGCGCCGCCTTTCTTCCCCTGCGTCGCCTATCTTCCCTTGCATCGCCTTTTTTCCCCTACCTGCTTTCCCGTGCGTCGCCTTTTTTCCCTTGCGTCGCCTTTCTACCCTTGCATCGCATTTCTTCCCGTTCCTGCTTTCTCTTGCGTCGCCTGTCTTCCCGTTCCTCCTTTCCCTTGCATCGCCTTTCTTCCCTTGCGTCGCCTTTCTTCCCGTTCCTGATTTCCCTTGCGTCGCCTTGCTTCCCTTGCATCGCCTATCTTCCCTTGCATCGCCTTTCTTCCCTTGCGTAGCCTTTCTTACCATTCCTGATTTCCCTTGCGTCGCCTTGCTTCCCTCGCGTCGCCTTTCTTCCCTTGCGTCGCCTTTCTTCCCTTGCGTCGCCTTTCTTCTCGTTCCTGCTTTCCCGTGCGTCGCCTTTCTTCCTGTTCCTGCTTCCCCTTGCGTCGCCAGGCCTCCCCTCCATCGCCGTTCTTACCTTGCGTCGCCTTTCTACCCTTCCGTCGCCTTTCTTACCATTCCTGCTTTCGCTTGCGTCAGCTTTCTTCCCATGCATCTCCTTTCTTCCCGTTCCTGCTTTCCCTTGCGTAGCCTTTCTACCCTTCCGTCGCCTTTCTTACAATTCCTGCTTTCCCTTGTGTCGTCTTTCTTCCCTTGCGGAGCCTTTCTTAGCGTTCCTGCTTTCCCTTGCGTCACCGTCCTTCTCGTACCTGCTTTCCCTTTAGTCAGCTTTCTTCACATTCCTGCTTTCCCTTGCGTCGCTTTTCTTCCCGTTCCTGCTTTCCCTTGCGTCGCCTTGCTTCCCTGGTGTCGGCTTTCTTCCCTTGCATCGCCTTTCTTCCCTTGCGTCGCCTTTCTTCCCGTTCCTGCTTTCCCTTGCGTCGCCATTCTACCCTTCCGTCGCCTTTCTTACCATTCCTGCTTTCCCTTGCGTCGCCTATCTTCCCTTGCGTCGCCTTTCTTCCCGCTCCTGCTTTCCCTTGCGTCACCTTACTTCTCGTTCCTGCTTTCCCTTGCGTCGCCTTTCCTCCCGTTCCTGCTTTCCCTTGCGTCAGCTTTCTTCCCATGCATCTCCTTTCTTCCCGTTCCTGCTTTCCCTTGCGCCGCCTTTCTTCCCTTGCGTCGCCTTTCTTCCCGTTCCTGCTTTCCCTTGCGTCGCCTTTCTACCCTTCCGTCGCTTTTCTTCTCGTTCCTGCTTTCCCTTGCGTCATCTTTCTTCTCGTTCCTACTTTCCCTTGCTTCGACTTTCTTTCCGTGCGTCGCCTTGCTTCTCGTTCCTGCTTTCCCTTGCGTCGCCTTTCTTCGCTTGCGTTGCCCTTCTTCCCTTGCATCGCCTTTCTTCCCGTTCCTGCTTACCCTTGCCAAGCCTTTCTTCTTGTTCCTGCTTTCCCTTGCCACGCCTTTCTTCTTGTTCCTGCTTTCCCTTGCCACGCCTTTCTTCCCCTGCGTCGCCTTTCTTCCCTCGCATCGCCTTTTTTCCCCTTCCTGCTTCCCCGTGCGTCGCCTTTCTTCCCTTGCATATCGCCTTTCTTCCCTCGCGTCGCCTTTCTTCCCGTTCCTGCTTTCCCTTCCGTCGCCTTTCTTCCTGTTCCTGCGTTCCCTTGCGTCGCCTATCTTCCCTTCCGTCGCCTTTCTTCCCGTTCCTGCTTTCCCTTCCATCGCCTTTCTTCCCTTCCGACGCCTTACTTACCATTCCTGCTTTCCCTTGCATCGCCAATCTTCCCTTGCGTCGCCTTTCTTCCCTTGCGTCGCCTTGCTTCCCTCGCGTCGCCTTTCTTCCCGTTCCTGCGTTCCCTTGCGTCGCCGTTCTACCCTTCCGACGCCTTTCTTACCATTCCTGCTTTCCCTTGCATCGCCTATCTTCCCTTGCGTTGCCTTTCTTCTCTTTCCTGCTTTCCCTTGCGTCGCCTTTCCTCCCGTTCCTGCTTTCCCTTGCGTCGACTTTCTTTCCGCCCGTCGCCTTTCTTCTCATTGCTGCTTTCCCTTGTGTTGCGTTTCTTCTCGTTCCTGCTTTCCTTTCCGTCGCCATTCTTCCCCTTCCTGCTTTACCGTGCGACGCCTTTCCTCCCTTCCGTCGCCTTTCTTCCCGTTCCTGCTTTCCCTTGCGTCGCGTTTCTTCCCTTGCGTCGCGTTATTACCCTTGCGTCGCCTTTCATCCCGTTCCTGCTTTTCCTTGCGCCGCCTTTCTTCCCTTGCGTCTCCTTTCTTCCCTTGCGAAGCCCTTCTTCCCTTGCGTCGCCTTTCTTCCCGTTCCTGCTTTTCCTTGCGCCGCCTTTCTTCCCTTGCGTCTCCTTTCTTCCCTTTCCTACTTAGCCTTGCATCGCCTTTCTTTCCTTGCGTCGCCTTTCTTCTCGTTCCTGCGATCCCTTGCGTCGCCTTTCTTTCCGTTCCTGCTTTCCCTTGCTTCGCCTTACTTCCCTTGCGTCTCCTTTCTTCCCTTTCCTACTTTCCCTTGCATCGCCTTTCTTTCCTGACGTCGCCTTTCCTCCCGTTGCTGCTTTTCCTTGCGCCTCCTTTCTTCCCTTGTGTCTCCTTTCTTCCCTTTCCTACTTCCCCTTGCATTGCCTTTCTTTCCTTGCGTCGCCTTTCTTCTCGTTCCTGCGATCCCTTGCGGCGCCTTTCTTTCCGTTCCTACTTTCCCTTGCATCACCTTTCTTCCCTTCCGTCGCATTTCTTTCCGTTCCTCCTTTCCCTTGCATCGCCATTCTTCCCGTTCCTCCTTTCCCTTGCATCGCCTTTCTTCCCATTCCTGCTTTCCCTTGCTTTGCCTATCTTCTCGTTCCTACATTCCCTTCCGACGCCTTACTTCCCGTATCTGCTTTCTCTTGCGTCGCCTTTCTTTCCATGCATCGCCTTTCTTCCCTTGCATCGCCTTTCTTCCCTTCCGTCGCCTTCCTTCCCGTGCGTCGCCATTCAAACCGTTACTGCTTTACCGTGCGTCGCCTTTCATCCCTTGCGTCGCCTTTCTTCCCGTTCCTGCATTCCCTACCGTCGCCATTCTTCCCTTCCGTCGCCTTTCTTCCCGTTCGTGCGTTCCCTTGCGTCGCCTTACTTCTCTTGCGTTGCCTTTCTTCTCTAGCGTCGCCTTGCTTCCCCTGCATCGCCTTTCTTCCCTTGCATCGCCTTTCTTCCCTTGCATCGCCTTGCTTCCCCTGCATCGCCTTTCTTCCCTTGCATCGCCTTTCTTCCCTTGCATCGCCTTTCTTCCCATTCCTGCTTTCCCTTGCATCGCCTTTCTTCCCGTTCCTACTTTCCCTTGCGTCGACTTTCTTTCCGCGCGTTGCCTTTCTTCTCGTTCCTGCTTTCCCTTGCGCTGCCTTTCTTCCCTTTCCGGCTTTCCCTTGCGTCGCCTTTATTACCATTCCTGCTTTCCCTCGCGTCGCCTTTCTTCCCATTCTTGCTTTCCCTCGCGTCGCCTTTCTTCCCCTGCGTCGCCTTTCTTCCCTTGCGTCGCCTTTCTTACCGTTCCTGCATTCCCTTGCGTCGCCTTACTTCTCGTTCCTGCTTTCCCGTGCGTCGCCTTTCTTCCCTTGCATCTCCTTTCTTCCCTTGCTTCGCCTTTCTTCCCTTTCCTGCTTTCCCTTGCCTCGCCTTTCTGCCCTTGCGTCGCCTTTCTTACCATTCTTGCTTTCCCTCGCGTCGCCTTTCTTCCCCTGCGTCGCCTTTCTTCCCTTGCGTTGCCTTTCTTCCCGTTTCTGCTTTCCCTTGCGCCGCCTTTCTTCCCCTGCGTCGCCTATCTCCCTTGCATCGCCTTTTTTCCCCTACCTGCTTTCCCGTGCGTCGCCTTTCTTCCCTTGCGTCGCCTTTCTTCCCTTGCATCGCATTTCTTCCCGTTCCAGCTTTCTCTTGCGTCGCCTGTCTTCCCGTTCCTCCTTTCCCTTGCATCGCCTTTCTTCCCTTGCGTCGCCTTTCTTCCCGTTCCTGATTTCCCTTGCGTCGCCTTGCTTCCCTTGCATCGCCTATCTTCCCTTGCATCGCCTTTCTTCCCTTGCGTAGCCTTTCTTACCATTCCTGATTTCCCTTGCGTCGCCTTGCTTCCCTCGCGTCGCCTTTCTTCCCTTGCGTCGCCTTTCTTCCCTTGCGTCGCCTTTCTTACCGTTCCTGCATTCCCTTGCGTCGCCTTTCTTCTCCTTCCTGCGATCCCTTGCGTCGCCTTTCTTCCCGTTCCTACTTTCCCTTGCTTCAACTTCCTTCCCTTGCGTCGCCTTTCTTCCAATTCCTGCTTTCCCTTGCGTCGCCTTTCTTCACTTGCGTAGCCTTTCTTCCCTTGCATCGCCTTTCTTCCCGTTCCTGCTTTCCCTTGCATCGCCTTTCTTCCCGTTCCTGCTTTCCCTTGCGTCGCCTTTCTTCCCATTCCAGCATTCCCTTGCATCGCCTCTCTACCCTTGCGTCGCCTTTATTACCATTCCTGCTTACCCTTGCTTCGCCTTTCTTCTCGTTCCTGCTTTCCCTTCCGAAGCCTTATTTCCCATTTCTGCTTTCCCTTGCGTCGCCTTTCCTCCCGTTTCTGCATTCCCTTGCGTCGCCCTGCTTTCCCTTGCCACGCCTTTCTTCCCGTTCCTGCTTTCACGTGTGTCGCCATTCTTCCCTTGCGTCGCCTTTCTTCCCTTGCATCGCATTTCTTCCCGTTCCTCCTTTCCCTTGCATCGCCTTTCTTGCCTTCCGTCACCATTCTTCCCGTTCGTGCGTTCCCTTGCGTTGCCTTTCTTCCCTTGCGCCGCCTTTCTTCCCTTGCGCCGCCTTTCTTCCCATTCCAGCATTCCCTTGCGTCGCCTTTCTTCCCTTGCATCGCCTTTCGTCCCTTGCGTCGCCTTTCTTCCCATTCCTGCTTTCCCTTGCGTCGCATTTCATTCCCTTGCATCGCCTTTCTTCCCTTGCATCGCATTTCTTCCCGTTCCTGCTTTCTCTTGCATCACCTGTCTTCCCGTTCCTCCTTTCCCTTGCATCGCCTTTCTTCCCTTGCGTCGCCTTTCTTCCCGTTCCTGATTTCCCTTGCGTCGCCTTGCTTCCCTTGCATCACCTATCTTCCCTTGCATCGCCTTTCTTCCCTTGCGTAGCCTTTCTTACCATTCCTGATTTCCCTTGCGTCGCCTTGCTTCCCTCGCGTCGCCTTTCTTCCCTTGCGTCGCCTTTCTTCCCTTGCGCCGCCTTTCTTCCCTTGCGTCTCCTTTCTTCCCTTTCCTACTTTTCCTTGCATCGCCTTTCTTACCTTGCGTCGCCTTTCTTCTCCTTCCTGCGATCCCTTGCGTCGCCTTTCTTCCCGTTCCTACTTTCCCTTGCTTCAACTTCCTTCCCTTGCGTCGCCTTTCTTCCAATTCCTGCTTTCCCTTGCGTCGCCTTTCTTCCCTTGTGTCGTCTTTCTTCCCTTGCATCGCCTTTCTTACCGTTCCTCCTTTCCCTTGCATCGCCTTTCTTCCCGTTCCTGCTTTCCCTTGCGTCGCCTTTCTTCCCATTCCAGCATTCCCTTGCATCGCCTCTCTACCCTTGCGTCTCCTTTCTTCCCTTTCCTACTTTCCCTTGCGTCGCCTATCTTCCCTTGCGTCGCCTTTCTTCCCTTGCGTCGCCTTGCTTCCCTCGCGTCGCCTTGCTTCCCTCGCGTCGCCTTTCTTCCCGTTCCTGCGTTCCCTTGCGTCGCCGTTCTACCCTTCCGACGCCTTTCTTACCATTCCTGCTTTCCCTTGCATCGCCTATCTTCCCTTGCGTCGCCTTTCTTCTCTTTCCTGCTTTCCCTTGCGTCGCCTTTCCTCCCGTTCCTGCTTTCCCTTGCGTCGACTTTCTTTCCGCCCGTCGCCTTTCTTCTCATTGCTGCTTTCCCTTGTGTTGCGTTTCTTCTCGTTCCTGCTTTCCTTTCCGTCGCCATTCTTCCCCTTCCTGCTTTACCGTGCGACGCCTTTCCTCCCTTCCGTCGCCTTTCTTCCCGTTCCTGCTTTCCCTTGCGTCGCGTTTCTTCCCTTGCGTCGCGTTATTACCCTTGCGTCGCCTTTCATCCCGTTCCTGCTTTTCCTTGCGCCGCCTTTCTTCCCTTGCGTCTCCTTTCTTCCCTTGCGAAGCCCTTCTTCCCTTGCGTCGCCTTTCTTCCCGTTCCTGCTTTTCCTTGCGCCGCCTTTCTTCCCTTGCGTCTCCTTTCTTCCCTTTCCTACTTAGCCTTGCATCGCCTTTCTTTCCTTGCGTCGCCTTTCTTCTCGTTCCTGCGATCCCTTGCGTCGCCTTTCTTCCCGTTCCTACTTTCCCTTGCTTCGCCTTACTTCCCTTGCGTCTCCTTTCTTCCCTTTCCTACTTTCCCTTGCATCGCCTTTCTTTCCTGACGTCGCCTTTCCTCCCGTTGCTGCTTTTCCTTGCGCCTCCTTTCTTCCCTTGCGTCTCCTTTCTTCCCTTTCCTACTTAGCCTTGCATTGCCTTTCTTTCCTTGCGGCGCCTTTCTTTCCGTTCCTACTTTCCCTTGCATCGCCTTTCTTCCCTTCCGTAGCATTTCTTTCCGTTCCTCCTTTCCCTTGCATCGCCATTCTTCCCGTTCCTCCTTTCCCTTGCATCGCCTTTCTTCCCATTCCTGCTTTCCCTTGCTTTGCCTATCTTCTCATTCCTACATTCCCTTCCGACGCCTTACTTCCCGTATCTGCATTCTATTGCGTCGCCTTTCTTTCCATGCATCGCCTTTCTTCCCTTACATCGCCTTTCTTCCCTTCCGTCGCCGTCCTTCCCGTGCGTCGCCATTCAAACCGTTACTGCTTTACCGTGCGTCGCATTTCATCCCTTGCGTCGCATTTCTTCCCGTTCCTGCATTCCCTACCGTCGCCTTTCTTCCCGTTCCTGCATTCCCTACCGTCGCCTTTCTTCCCTTCCGTCGCCTTTCTTCCCGTTCGAGCGATCCCTTGCGTCGCCTTACTTCTCTTGCGTTGCCTTTCTTCACTAGCGTCGCCTTGCTTCCCCTGCATCGCCTTTCTTCCCTTGCATCGCCTTTCTTCCCTTGCATCGCCTTTCTTCCCATTCCTGCTTTCCCATGCATCGCCTTTCTTCCCTTGCGTCGCCTTTCTTACCTTTCCTGCTTTCGCTTGCGTCGCCTATCTTCCCTTGCATCGCCTTTCTTCCCGTTCCTACTTTCCCTTGCGTCGACTTTCTTTCCGCGCGTTGCCTTTCTTCTCGTTCCTGCTTTCCCGTGCGCTGCCTTTCTTCCCTTTCCGGCTTTCCCTTGCGTCGCCTTTCTTACCATTCCTGCTTTCCCTCACGTCGCCTTTCTTACCATTCTTGCTTTCCCTCGCGTCGCCTTTCTTCCCCTTCATCGCCTTTCTTCCCTTGCGTCGCTTTTCTTTCCGTTCCTGCTTTACCTTGCGTCGCCTTTCTTCTCGTTCCTGCTTTCCCGTGCGTCGCCTTTCTTCCCTTGCATCTCCTTTCTTCCCTTGCTTCGCCTTTCTTCCCTTTCCTGCTTTCCCTTGCCTCGCCTTTCTGCCCTTGCGTCACCTTTCTTACCATTCCTGCCTTCCCTTGCATCGCCTTTCTTCCCTTGCGTCGCCTTTCTTCCCTTGCATCGCCTTTCTTACCGCTTTTGCTTTCCCTTGCGTCACCTTTCTTCTCGCTCCTGCTTTCCCTTGCGTCAGCTTTCTTCCAATGCATCTCCTTTCTTCCTGTTCCTGCTTTCCCTTGCGCCGCATTTCTTCCCTTGCGTCTCCTTTCTTCCCTTTCCTACTTTCCCTTGCATCGCCTTTCTTTCCATGCGTCACCTTTCTTGCAGATCCTGCCTTCCCTTGCGTCGACTTTCTTCCCTTGCGTTGCCTTTCTTCCCGTTCCTGCTTTCCCTTGCCACGCCTTTCTTCCCGTTCCTGCTTTCCCTTGCGCCGCCTTTCTTCCCCTGCGTCGCCTATCTTCCCTTGCATCGCCTTTTTTCCCCTACCTGCTTTCCCGTGCGTCGCCTTTCTTCCCTTGCGTCGCCTTTCTTCCCTTGCATCGCATTTCTTCCCGTTCCTGCTTTCTCTTGCGTCGCCTGTCTTCCCGGTCCTCCTTTCCCTTGCATCGCCTTTCTTCCCTTGCATCGCCTTTCTTCCCTTGCGTAGCCTTTCTTACCATTCCTGATTTCCCTTGCGTCGCCTTGCTTCCCTCGCGTCGCCTTTCTTCCCCTGCGTCGCCTTGCTTCCCTCGCGTCGCCTTTCTTCCCTTGCATCGCCTTTCTTCCCTCGCGTCGCCTTTCTTCCCGTTCCTGCTTTCCCTTCCGTCGCCTTTCTTCCTGTTCCTGCGTTCCCTTGCGTCGCCTATCTTCCCTTCCGTCGCCTTTCTTCCCGTTCCTGCTTTCCCTTCCATCGCCTTTCTTCCCTTGCGTCTCCTTTCTTCCCGTTCCTGATTTCCCATGAGTCGCCTTGCTTCCCTTGCATCGCCTTTCTTCCCTTGCGTCGCCTTGCTTCCCTCGCGTCGCCTTTCTTCCCGTTCCTGCCTTCCCTTGCGTCGCCGTTCTACCCTTCCGACGCCTTTCTTACCATTCCTGCTTTCCCTTGCATCACCTATCTTCCCTTGCGTCGCCTTTCTTCTCTTTCCTGCTTTCCCTTGCGTCGCCTTTCCTCCCGTTCCTGCTTTCCCTTGCGTCGACTTTCTTTCCGCCCGTCGCCTTTCTTCTCATTGCTGCTTTCCCTTGTGTTGCGTTTCTTCTCGTTCCTGCTTTCCTTTCCGTCGCCATTCTTCCCCTTCCTGCTTTACCGTGCGACGCCTTTCCACCCTTCCGTCGCCTTTCTTCCCGTTCCTGCTTTCCCTTGCGTCGCGTTTCTTCCCTTGCGTCGCGTTATTACCCTTGCGTCGCCTTTCATCCCGTTCCTGCTTTGCCTTGCGTCACCTTGCTTCCCTTGCGTCGCCTTTCTTCCCTTGCGAAGCCTTTCTTCCCTTGCGTCGCCTTTCTTCCCGTTCCTGATTTCCCTTGCGTCGCCTTGCTTCCCTTGCATCGCCTATCTTCCCTTGCATCGCCTTTCTTCCCTTGCATAGCCTTTCTTCCCTTGCGTCGCCTTTCTTACCGTTCCTGCATTCCCTTGCGTCGCCTTTCTTCTCGTTCCTGCTTTCCCGTGCGTCGCCTTTCTTCCTGTTCCTGCTTCCCCTTGCGTCGCCTGGCCTCCCTTGCGTCGCCTTTCTTCCCTTGCCTCGCCATTCTACCCTTCCGTCGCCTTTCTTACCATTCCTGCTTTCGCTTGCGTCAGCTTTCTTCCCATGCATCTCCTTTCTTCCCGTTCCTGCTTTCCCTGTCGCCGCCTTTTTTCCCTTGCATCTCCTTTCTTCCCTTTCCTACTTTTCCTTGCTTCGCCTTTCTTACCTTCCGTCGCCTTTCTTCTCCTTCCTGCGATCCCTTGCGTCGCCTTTCTTCCCGTTCCTACTTTCCCTTGCTTCAACTTCCTTCCCTTGCGTCGCCTTTCTTCCAATTCCTCCTTTCCCTTGCGTCGCCTTTCTTCACTTGCGTAGCCTTTCTTCCCTTGCATCGCCTTTCTTACCGTTCCTCCTTTCCCTTGCATCGCCTTTCTTCCCGTTCCTGCTTTCCCTTGCGTCGCCTTTCTTCCCATTCCAGCATTCCCTTGCATCAACTCTCTACCCTTGCGTGGCCTTTCTTACCATTCCTGCTTACCCTTGCTTCGCCTTTCTTCTCGTTCCTGCTTTCCCTTCCGAAGCCTTATTTCCCATTTCTGCTTTCCCTTGCGTCGCCTTTCCTCCCGTTTCTGCATTCTCTTGCGTCGCCCTGCTTTCCCTTGCCACGCCTTTCTTCCCGTTCCTGCTTTCACGTGTGTCGCCATTCTTCCCTTGCGTCGCCTTTCTTCCCTTGCATCGCATTTCTTCCCGTTCCTCCATTCCCTTGCATCGCCTTTCTTGCCTTCCGTCACCATTCTTCCCGTTCGTGCGTTCCCTTGCGTCGCCTTTCTTCTGTTGCGTTGCCTTTCTTCCCTTGCGCCGCCTTTCTTCCCATTCCAGCATTCCCTTGCATCGCCTTTCTTCCCTTGCATCGCCTTTCGTCCCTTGCGTCGCATTTCATTCCCTTGCATCGCCTTTCTTACCATTCCTGCTTTCCCTCGCGTCGCCTTTCTTCCCCTGCGTCGCCTTTCTTCCCTTGCGTCGCCTTTCTTACCGTTCCTGCATTCCCTTGCGTCGCCTTTCTTCTCGTTCCTGCTTTCCCGAGCGTCGCCTTTCTTCCTGTTCCTGCTTTCCCGTGCGTCGCCTTTCTTCCTGTTCCTGCTTTCCCTTGCGTCAGCTTTCTTCTCGTTCCTGCTTTCCCGTACGTCTCCTTTCTTCCTGTTCCTGCATTCCCTTGCGTCACCTTTCCACCCGTTCCTGCTTTACCTTGCGTCAGCTTTCTTCCCATGCATCTCCTTTCTTCCCGTTCCTGCTTTCCGTTGCGCCGCCTTTCTTCCCTTGCGTCTCCTTTCTTCCCTTTCCTACTTTCCCTTGCGTCGCCTTTCTTCTCTTGCGTCGCCTTTCTTCTCGTACCTGCTTTCCCTTGCGTAGCCTTTCTACCCTTCCGTCGCCTTTCTTACCATTCCTGCTTTCCCTTGTGTCGTCTTTCTTCCCTTGCGGAGCCTTTCTTAGCGTTCCTGCTTTCCCTTGCGTCACCGTCCTTCTCGTTCCTGCTTTCCCTTTAGTCAGCTTTCTTCACATTCCTGCTTTCCCGTGCGTCGCATTTCTTCCTGTTCCTGCATTCCCTTGCGTCGCCTTGCTTCCCTGGTGTCGGCTTTCTTCCCTTGCATCGCCTTTCTTCCCTTGCGTCGCCTTTCTTCCCGTTCCTGCTTTCCCTTGCGTCGCCATTCTACCCTTCCGTCGCCTTTCTTACCATTCCTGCTTTCCCTTGCGTCGCCTATCTTCCCTTGCGTCGCCTTTCTTCCCTCTCCTGCTTTCCCTTGCGTCACCTTTCTTCTCGTTCCTGCTTTCCCTTGCGTTGCCTTTCCTCCCGTTCCTGCTTTCCCTTGCGTCAGCTTTCTTCCCATGCATCTCCTTTCTTCCCGTTCCTGCTTTCCCTTGCGCCGCCTTTCTTCCCTTGCTTCGCCTTCCTTCCCGTTCCTGCTTTCCCTTGCGTCGCCTTTCTACCCTTCCGTCGCTTTTCTTCTCGTTCCTGCGATCCCATGCGTCATCTTTCTTCTCGTTCCTACTTTCCCTTGCTTCGACTTTCTTTCCGTGCGTCGCCTTGCTTCTCGTTCCTGCTTTCCCTTGCGTCGCCTTTCTTCGCTTGCGTTGCCTTTCTTCCCTTGCATCGCCTTTCTTCATGTTCCTGCTTACCCTTGTCACGCCTTTCTTCTTGTTCCTGCTTTCCCTTGCCACGCCTTTCTTCCCCTGCGTCGCCTTTCTTCCCTCGCATCGCCTTTTTTCCCCTTCCTGCTTCCCCGTGCGTCGCCTTTCTTCCCTTGCATATCGCCTTTCTTCCCTCGCGTCGCCTTTCTTCCCGTTCCTGCTTTCCCTTCCGTCGCCTTTCTTCCCGTTCCTGCGTTCCCTTGCGTCGCCTATCTTCCCTTCCGTCGCCTTTCTTCCCGTTACTGCTTTCCCTTCCATCGCCTTTCTTCCCTTGCGTCTCCTTTCTTCCCGTTCCTGATTTCCCTTGAGTCGCCTTGCTTCCCTTGCATCGCCTTTCTTCCCTTGCGTCGCCTTGCTTCCCTCGCGTCGCCTTTCTTCCCGTTCCTGCGTTCCCTTGCGTCGCCGTTCTACCCTTCCGACGCCTTTCTTACCATTCCTGCTTTCCCTTGCATCGCCTATCTTCCCTTGCGTCGCCTTTCTTCTCTTTCCTGCTTTCCCTTGCGTCGCCTTTCCTCCCGTTCCTGCTTTCCCTTGCGTCGACTTTCTTTCCGCCCGTCGCCTTTCTTCTCATTGCTGCTTTCCCTTGTGTTGCGTTTCTTCTCGTTCCTGCTTTCCTTTCCGTCGCCATTCTTCCCCTTCCTGCTTTACCGTGCGACGCCTTTCCACCCTTCCGTCGCCTTTCTTCCCGTTCCTGCTTTCCCTTGCGTCGCGTTTCTTCCCTTGCGTCGCGTTATTACCCTTGCGTCGCCTTTCATCCCGTTCCTGCTTTCCCTTGCGTCACCTTGCTTCCCTTGCGTCGCCTTTCTTCCCTTGCGAAGCCCTTCTTCCATTGCGTCGCCTTTCTTCCCGTTCCTGCTTTTCCTTGCGCCGCCTTTCTTCCCTTGCGTCTCCTTTCTTCCCTTTCCTACTTAGCCTTGCATCGCCTTTCTTTCCTTGCGTCGCCTTTCTTCTCGTTCCTGCGATCCCTTGCGTCTCCTTTCTTCCCTTTCCTACTTTCCCTTGCATCGCCTTTCTTTCCTGACGTCGCCTTTCCTCCCGTTGCTGCTTTTCCTTGCGCCTCCTTTCTTCCCTTGCGTCTCCTTTCTTCCCTTTCCTACTTCCCCTTGCATTGCCTTTCTTTCCTTGCGGCGCCTTTCTTTCCGTTCCTACTTTCCCTTGCATCGCCTTTCTTCCCTTCCGTAGCATTTCTTTCCGTTCCTCCTTTCCCTTGCATCGCCATTCTTCCCGTTCCTCCGTTCCCTTGCGTCTCCTTTCTTCCCATTTCTGCTTTCCCTTGCTTTGCCTATCTTCTCGTTCCTACATTCCCTTCCGACGCCTTACTTCCCGTATCTGCATTCTCTTGCGTCGCCTTTCTTCCCTTGCATCGCCTTTCTTCCCTTCCGTCGCCGTCCTTCCCGTGCGTCGCCATTCAAACCGTTACTGCTTTACCGTGCGTCGCCTTTCATCCCTTGCGTCGCCTTTCTTCCCGTTCCTGCTTTCCCTTGCGTCGCCTTTCTTCCCGTTCCTGCATTCCCTACCGTCGCCTTTCTTCCCTTCCGTCGCCTTTCTTCCCGTTCGTGCGTTCCCTTGCGTCGCCTTACTTCTCTTGCGTTGCCTTTCTTCTCTAGCGTCGCCTTGCTTCCCCTGCATCGCCTTTCTTCCCTTGCATCGCCTTTCTTCCCTTGCATCGCCTTTCTTCCCATTCCTGCTTTCCCTTGCATCGCCTTTCTTCCCTTGCGTCGCCTTTCTTACCTTTCCTGCTTTCGCTTGCGTCGCCTATCTTCCCTTGCATCGCCTTTCTTCCCGTTCCTATTTTCCCTTGCGTCGACTTTCTTTCCGCGCGTTGCCTTTCTTCTCGTTCTTGCTTTCCCTTGCTCTGCCTTTCTTCCCTTTCCGGCATTCCCTTGCGTCGCATTTCTTACCATTCCTGCTTTCCCTCGCGTCGCCTTTCTTACCATTCTTGCTTTCCCTCGCGTCGCCTTTCTTCCCCTTCATCGCCTTTCTTCCCTTGCGTCGCTTTTCTTTCCGTTCCTGCTTTACCTTGCGTCGCCTTTCTTCTTGTTCCTGCTTTCCCGTGCGTCGCCTTTCTTCCCTTGCATCTCCTTTCTTCCCTTGCTTCGCCTTTCTTCCCTTTCCTGCTTTCCCTTGCCTCGCCTTTCTGCCCTTGCGTCGCCTTTCTTACCATTCCTGCCTTCCCTTGCATCGCCTTTCTTCCCTTGCGTCGCCTTTCTTCCCTTGCATCGCCTTTCTTACCGCTTCTGCTTTCCCTTGCGTCACCTTTCTTCTCGCTCCTGCTTTCCTCGCGTCAGCTTTCTTCCTATGCATCTCCTTTCTTCCTGTTCCTGCTTTCCCTTGCGCCGCATTTCTTCCCTTGCGTCTCCTTTCTTCCCTTTCCTACTTTCCCTTGCATCGCCTTTCTTTCCATGCGTCACCTTTCTTGCAGATCCTGCCTTCCCTTGCGTCGCCTTTCTTCCCTTGCGTCGCCTTTCTACACTTCCGTCGCCTTTCTTACCATTCCTGCTTTCGCTTGCGTCAGCTTTCTTCCCATGCATCTCCTTTCTTCCCGTTCCTGCTTTCCCTGTCGCCGCCTTTCTTCCCTTGCGTCTCCTTTCTTCCCTTTCCTACTTTTCCTTGCATCGCCTTTCTTACCTTGCGTCGCCTTTCTTCTCCTTCCTGCGATCCCTTGCGTCGCCTTTCTTCCCGTTCCTACTTTCCCTTGCTTCAACTTCCTTCCCTTGCGTCGCCTTTCATCCAATTCCTGCTTTCCCTTGCGTCGCCTTTCTTCACTTGCGTAGCCTTTCTTCCCATGCATCGCCTTTCTTACCGTTCCTCCTTTCCCTTGCATCGCCTTTCTTCCCGTTCCTGCTTTCCCTTGCGTCGCCTTTCTTCCCATTCCAGCATTCCCTTGCATCGCCTCTCTACCCTTGCGTCGCCTTTCTTACCATTCCTGCTTACCCTTGCTTCGCCTTTCTTCTCGTTCCTGCTTTCCCTTCCGAAGCCTTATTTCCCATTTCTGCTTTCCCTTGCGTCGCCTTTCCTCCCGTTTCTGCATTCTCTTGCGTCGCCCTGCTTTCCCTTGCCACGCCTTTCTTCCCGTTCCTGCTTTCACGTGTGTCGCCATTCTTCCCTTGCGTCGCCTTTCTTCCCTTGCATCGCATTTCTTCCCGTTCCTCCTTTCCCTTGCATCGCCTTTCTTCCCTTCCGTCACCATTCTTCCCGTTCGTGCGTTCCCTTGCGTCGCCTTTCTTCTGTTGCGTTGCCTTTCTTCCCTTGCGCCGCCTTTCTTCCCATTCCAGCATTCCCTTGCATCGCCTTTCTTCCCTTGCATCGCCTTTCGTCCCTTGCGTCGCCTTTCTTCCCATTCCTGCTTTCCCTTGCGTCGCATTTCATTCCCTCGCGTCGCCTTTCTTACCATTCCTGCTTTCCCTCGCGTCGCCTTTCTTCCCCTGCGTCTCCTTTCTTCCCTTGCGTCGCCTTTCTTACCGTTCCTGCATTCCCTTGCGTCGCCTTTCTTCTCGTTCCTGCTTTCCCGAGCGTCGCCTTTCTTCCTGTTCCTGCTTTCCCGTGCGTCGCCTTTCTTCCTGTTCCTGCTTTCCCTTGCGTCAGCTTTCTGCTCGTTCCTGCTTTCCCGTACGTCTCCTTTCTTCCTGTTCCTGCATTCCCTTGCGTCACCTTTCCACCCGTTCCTGCTTTACCTTGCGTCAGCTTTCTTCCCATGCATCTCCTTTCTTCCCGTTCCTGCTTTCCCTTGCGTCGCCTATCTTGCCTTGCGTCGCCTTTCTTCCCTCTCCTGCTTTCCCTTGCGTCACCTTACTTCTCGTTCCTGCTTTCCCTTGCGTCGCCTTTCCTCCCGTTCCTGCTTTCCCTTGCGTCAGCTTTCTTCCCATGCATCTCGTTTCTTCCCGTTCCTGCTTTCCCTTGCGCCGCCTTTCTTCCCTTGCTTCGCCTTCCTTCCCGTTCCTGCTTTCCCTTGCGTCGCCTTTCTACCCTTCCGTCGCTTTTCTTCTCGTTCCTGCGATCCCATGCGTCATCTTTCTTCTCGTTCCTACTTTCCCTTGCTTCGACTTTCTTTCCGTGCGTCGCCTAGCTTCTCGTTCCTGCTTTCCCTTGTGTCGCCTTTCTTCGCTTGCGTTGCCTTTCTTCCCTTGCATCGCCTTTCTTCCCGTTCCTGCTTACCCTTGCCACGCCTTTCTTCCCGTTTCTGCTTTCCCTTGCCACGCCTTTCTTCCCCTGCGTCGCCTTTCTTCCCTCGCATCGCCTTTTTTCCCCTTCCTGCTTCCCCGTGCGTCGCCTTTCTTCCCTTGCATATCGCCTTTCTTCCCTCGCGTCGCCTATCTTCCCGTTCCTGCTTTCCCTTCCGTCGCCTTTCTTCTTGTTCCTGCGTTCCCTTGCGTCGCCTATCTTCCCTTCCGTCGCCTTTCTTCCCGTTACTGCTTTCCCTTCCATCGCCTTTCTTCCCTTGCGTCTCCTTTCTTCCCGTTCCTGATTTCCCTTGAGTCGCCTTGCTTCCTTTGCATCGCCTTTCTTCCCTTGCGTCGCCTTGCTTCCCTCGCGTCGCCTTTCTTCCCGTTCCTGCGTTCCCTTGCGTCGCCGTTCTACCCTTCCGACGCCTTTCTTACCATTCCTGCTTTCCCTTGCATCGCCTATCTTCCCTTGCGTCGCCTTTCTTCTCTTTCCTGCTTTCCCTTGCGTCGCCTTTCCTCCCGTTCCTGCTTTCCCTTGCGTCGACTTTCTTTCCGCCCGTCGCCTTTCTTCTCATTGCTGCTTTCCCTTGTGTTGCGTTTCTTCTCGTTCCTGCTTTCCTTTCCGTCGCCATTCTTCCCCTTCCTGCTTTACCGTGCGACGCCTTTCCACCCTTCCGTCGCCTTTCTTCCCGTTCCTGCTTTCCCTTGCGTCGCGTTTCTTCCCTTGCGTCACGTTATTACCCTTGCGTCGCCTTTCATCCCGTTCCTGCTTTCCCTTGCATCACCTTGCTTCCCTTGCGTCGCCTTTCTTCCCTTGCGAAGCCCTTCTTCCCTTGCGTCGCCTTTCTTCCCGTTCCTGCTTTCCCTGTCGCCGCCTTTCTTCCCTTGCGTCTCCTTTCTTCCCTTTCCTACTTTTCCTTGCATCGCCTTTCTTACCTTGCGTCGCCTTTCTTCTCGTTCCTGCGATCCCTTGCGTCGCCTTTCTTTCCGTTCCTACTTTCCCTTGCTTCGCCTTACTTCCCTTGCGTCTCCTTTCTTCCCTTTCCTACTTTCCCTTGCATCGCCTTTCTTTCCTGACGTCGCCTTTCCTCCCGTTGCTGCTTTTCCTTGCGCCTCCTTTCTTCCCTTGCGTCTCCTTTCTTCCCTTTCCTACTTAGCCTTGCATCGCCTTTCTTTCCTTGCGTCGCCTTTCTTCTCGTTCCTGCGATCCCTTGCGTCGCCTTTCTTTCCGTTCCTACTTTCCCTTGCTTCGCCTTACTTCCCTTGCGTCTCCTTTCTTCCCTTTCCTACTTTCCCTTGCATCGCCTTTCTTTCCTGACGTCGCCTTTCCTCCCGTTGCTGCTTTTCCTTGCGCCTCCTTTCTTCCCTTGCGTCTCCTTTCTTCCCTTTCCTACTTCCCCTTGCATTGCCTTTCTTTCCTTGCGTCGCCTATCTTCTCGTTCCTGCGATCCCTTGCGGCGCCTTTCTTTCCGTTCCTACTTTCCCTTGCATCGCCTTTCTTCCCTTCCGTAGCATTTCTTTCCGTTCCTCCTTTCCCTTGCATCGCCATTCTTCCCGTTCCTCCTTTCTCTTGCGTCGCCTTTCTTTCCATGCATCGCCTTTCTTCCCTTCCGTCGCCTTTCATCCCTTGCGTCGCATTTCTTCCCGTTCCTGCTTTCCCTTGCGTCGCCTTTCTTCCCGTTCCTGCATTCCCTACCGTCGCCTTTCTTCCCTTTCGTCGCCTTTCTTCCTGTTCGTGCGTTCCCTTGCGTCGCCTTACTTCTCTTGCGTTGCCTTTCTTCTCTAGCGTTGCCTTGCTTCCCCTGCATCGCCTTTCTTCCCTTGCATCGCCTTTCTTCCCTTGCATCGCCTTTCTTCCCATTCCTGCTTTCCCTTGCATCGCCTTTCTTCCCTTGCGTCGCCTTTCTTACCTTTCCTGCTTTCGCTTGCGTCGCCTATCTTCCCTTGCATCGCCTTTCTTCCCGTTCCTACTTTCCCTTGCGTCGACTTTCTTTCCGCGCGTTGCCTTTCTTCTCGTTCCTGCTTTCCCTTGCGCTGCCTTTCTTCCCTTTCCGGCTTTCCCTTGCGTCGCCTTTATTACCATTCCTGCTTTCCCTCGCGTCGCCTTTCTTCCCATTCTTGCTTTCCCTCGCGTCGCCTTTCTTCCCCTGCGTCGCCTTTCTTCCCTTGCGTCGCCTTTCTTACCGTTCCTGCATTCCCTTGCGTCGCCTTTCTTCTCGTTCCTGCTTTCCCGTGCGTCGCCTTTCATAGAATCATAGAATCATAGAATCACAAGGTTGGAAACGACCTATAAGATCATCTAGTCCAACCGTCTTCACACTACCACTGCTACCACAAGCACTAAACCAGATCTCGCAGCTCCTCGTCCAGGCGCCTCTTGAACACTGTCAGAGATGGCGACTCCACCACCTCCCTTGACAGGCCATTCCAGTGCCTGACCACTCTCTGAGAGAAGAAGTTCTTCCTTAAGTCTAACCTAAACCTCTTCTGGTACAGCTTGTGGCCATTCCCCCGGGTCCTGTTCATTGCCTGGGAGAAGAGGCCAAACCCCTCTTCTCCACAACCTCCCTTCAGGAAGTTGTAGAGTGCAATGAGGTCTCCCCTGAGCCTCAGGTCTCCCCTGAGCCTCAGGTCTCCCCTGAGCCCCCTTTCTTCCCTTGCATCTCCTTTCTTCCCTTGCTTCGCCTTTCTTCCCTTTCCTGCTTTCCCTTGCCTCGCCTTTCTGCCCTTGCGTCGCCTTTCTTACCATTCTTGCTTTCCCTCGCGTCGCCTTTCTTCCCCTGCGTCGCCTTTCTTCCCTTGCGTTGCCTTTCTTCCCGTTCCTGCTTTCCCTTGCCACGCCTTTCTTCCCGTTTCTGCTTTCCCTTGCGCCGCCTTTCTTCCCCTGCGTCGCCTATCTTCCCTTGCATCGCCTTTTTTCCCCTACCTGCTTTCCCGTGCGTCGCCTTTCTTCCCTTGCGTCGCCTTTCTTCCCTTGCATCGCATTTCTTCCCGTTCCTGCTTTCTCTTGCGTCGCCTGTCTTCCCGTTCCTCCTTTCCCTTGCATCGCCTTTCTTCCCTTGCGTCGCCTTTCTTCCCGTTCCTGATTTCCCTTGCGTCGCCTTGCTTCCCTTGCATCGCCTATCTTCCCTTGCATCGCCTTTCTTCCCTTGCGTAGCCTTTCTTACCATTCCTGATTTCCCTTGCGTCGCCTTGCTTCCCTCGCGTCGCCTTTCTTCCCTTGCGTCGCCTTTCTTCCCTTGCGTCGCCTTTCTTACCGTTCCTGCATTCCCTTGCGTCGCCTTTCTTCTCGTTCCTGCTTTACCGTGCGTCGCCTTTCTTCCTGTTCCTGCTTCCCCTTGCGTTGCCTGGCCTCCCATGCATCGCCTTTCTTCCCTTGCGTCGCCTTTCTACCCTTCCGTCGCCTTTCTTACCATTCCTGCTTTCGCTTGCGTCAGCTTTCTTCCCATGCATCTCCTTTCTTCCCGTTCCTGCTTTCCCTGTCGCCGCCTTTCTTCCCTTGCGTCTCCTTTCTTCCCTTTCCTACTTTTCCTTGCATCGCCTTTCTTACCTTGCGTCGCCTTTCTTCTCGTTCCTGCGATCCCTTGCGTCGCCTTTCTTCCCGTTCCTACTTTCCCTTGCTTCGCCTTACTTCCCTTGCGTCTCCTTTCTTCCCTTTCCTACTTTCCCTTGCATCGCCCTTCTTTCCTGACGTCGCCTTTCCTCCCGTTGCTGCTTTTCCTTGCGCCTCCTTTCTTCCCTTGCGTCTCCTTTCTTCCCTTTCCTACTTCCCCTTGCATTGCCTTTCTATCCTTGCGTCGCCTTTCTTCTCGTACCTGCGATCCCTTGCGGCACCTTTCTTTCCGTTCCTACTTTCCCTTGCATCGCCTTTCTTCCCTTCCGTAGCATTTCTTTCCGTTCCTCCTTTCCCTTGCATCGCCATTCTTCCCGTTCCTCCTTTCTCTTGCGTCGCCTTTCTTTCCATGCATCGCCTTTCTTCCCTTGCATCGCCTTTCTTCCCTTCCGTCGCCTTCCTTCCCGTGCGTCGCCATTCAAATCGTTACTGCTTTACCGTGCGTCGCCTTTCATCCCTTGCGTCGCATTTCTTCCCGTTCCTGCTTTCCCTTGCGTCGCCTTTCTTCCCGTTCCTGCATTCCCTACCGTCGCCTTTCTTCCCTTCCGTCGCCTTTCTTCCCGTTCGTGCGTTCCCTTGCGTCGCCTTACTTCTCTTGCGTTGCCTTTCTTCTCTAGCGTCGCCTTGCTTCCCCTGCATCGCCTTTCTTCCCTTGCATCGCCTTTCTTCCCTTGCATCGCCTTTCTTCCCATTCCTGCTTTCCCTTGCATCGCCTTTCTTCCCTTGCGTCGCCTTTCTTACCTTTCCTGCTTTCGCTTGCGTCGCCTATCTTCCCTTGCATCGCCTTTCTTCCCGTTCCTACTTTCCCTTGCGTCGACTTTCTTTCCGCGCGTTGCCTTTCTTCTCGTTCCTGCTTTCCCTTGCGCTGCCTTTCTTCCCTTTCCGGCTTTCCCTTGCGTCGCCTTTATTACCATTCCTGCTTTCCCTCGCGTCGCCTTTCTTCCCATTCTTGCTTTCCCTCGTGTCGCCTTTCTTCCCCTGCGTCGCCTTTCTTCCCTTGCATCGCCTTTCTTACCGTTCCTGCATTCCCTTGCGTCGCCTTTCTTCTCGTTCCTGCTTTCCCGTGCGTCGCCTTTCATAGAATCATAGAATCATAGAATCACAAGGTTGGAAACGACCTATAAGATCATCTAGTCCAACCGTCTTCACACTACCACTGCTACCACAAGCACTAAACCAGATCTCGCAGCTCCTCGTCCAGGCGCCTCTTGAACACTGCCAGAGATGGCGACTCCACCACCTCCCTTGACAGGCCATTCCAGTGCCTGACCACTCTCTGAGAGAAGAAGTTCTTCCTTAAGTCTAACCTAAACCTCTTCTGGTACAGCTTGTGGCCATTCCCCCGGGTCCTGTTCGTTGCCTGGGAGAAGAGGCCAAACCCCTCTTCTCCACAACCTCCCTTCAGGAAGTTGTAGAGTGCAATGAGGTCTCCCCTGAGCCTCAGGTCTCCCCTGAGCCTCAGGTCTCCCCTGAGCCCCCTTTCTTCCCTTGCATCTACTTTCTTCCCTTGCTTCGCCTTTCTTCCCTTTCCTGCTTTCCCTTGCCTCGCCTTTCTGCCCTTGCGTCGCCTTTCTTACCATTCTTGCTTTCCCTCGCGTCGCCTTTCTTCCCCTGCGTCGCCTTTCTTCCCTTGTGTTGCCTTTCTTCCCGTTCCTGCTTTCCCTTGCCACGCCTTTCTTCCCGTTTCTGCTTTCCCTTGCGCCGCCTTTCTTCCCCTGCGTCGCCTATCTTCCCTTGCATCGCCTTTTTTCCCCTACCTGCTTTCCCGTGCGTCGCCTTTCTTCCCTTGCGTCGCCTTTCTTCCCTTGCATCGCATTTCTTCCCGTTCCTCCTTTCCCTTGCATCGCCTTTCTTCCCTTCCGTCACCATTCTTCCCGTTCGTGCGTTCCCTTGCGTCGCCTTTCTTCTGTTGCGTTGCCTTTCTTCCCTTGCGCCGCCTTTCTTCCCATTCCAGCATTCCCTTGCATCGCCTTTCTTCCCTTGCATCGCCTTTCGTCCCTTGCGTCGCCTTTCTTCCCATTCCTGCTTTCCCTTGCGTCGCATTTCATTCCCTTGCATCGCCTTTCTTACCATTCCTGCTTTCCCTCGCGTCGCCTTTCTTCCCCTGCGTCGCCTTTCTTCCCTTGCGTCGCCTTTCTTACCGTTCCTGCATTCCCTTGCGTCGCCTTTCTTCTCGTTCCAGCTTTCCCGAGCGTCTCCTTTCTTCCTGTTCCTGCTTTCCCGTGCGTCGCCTTTCTTCCTGTTCCTGCGTTCCCTTGCGTCAGCTTTCTTCTCGTTCCTGCTTTCCCGTACGTCTCCTTTCTTCCTGTTCCTGCATTCCCTTGCGTCACCTTTCCACCCGTTCCTGCTTTACCTTGCGTCAGCTTTCTTCCCATGCATCTCCTTTCTTCCCGTTCCTGCTTTCCGTTGCGCCGCCTTTCTTCCCTTGCGTCTCCTTTCTTCCCTTTCCTACTTTCCCTTGCGTCGCCTTTCTTCTCTTGCGTCGCCTTTCTTCTCGTTCCTGCTTTCCCTTGCGTAGCCTTTCTACCCTTCCGTCGCCTTTCTTACCATTCCTGCTTTCCCTTGTGTCGTCTTTCTTCCCTTGCGGAGCCTTTCTTAGCGTTCCTGCTTTCCCTTGCGTCACCGTCCTTCTCGTTCCTGCTTTCCCTTTAGTCAGCTTTCTTCACATTCCTGCTTTCCCGTGCGTCGCATTTCTTCCTGTTCCTGCTTTCCCTTGCGTCGCCTTGCTTCCCTGGTGTCGGCTTTCTTCCCTTGCATCGCCTTTCTTCCCTTGCGTCGCCTTTCTTCCCGTTCCTGCTTTCCCTTGCATCGCCATTCTACCCTTCCGTCGCCTTTCTTACCATTCCTGCTTTCCCTTGCGTCGTCTTTCTTCCCTTGCGGAGCCTTTCTTCCCGCTCCTGCTTTCCCTTGCGTCACCTTTCTTCTCGTTCCTGCTTTCCCGTACGTCTCCTTTCTTCCTGTTCCTGCATTCCCTTGCGTCGCCTTTCCTCCCGTTCCTGCTTTCCCTTGCGTCAGCTTTCTTCCCATGCATCTCCTTTCTTCCCGTTCCTGCTTTCCGTTGCGCCGCCTTTCTTCCCTTGCGTCTCCTTTCTTCCCTTTCCTACTTTCCCTTGCGTCGCCTTTCTTCTCTTGCGTCGCCTTTCTTCTCGTTCCTGCTTTCCCTTGCGTAGCCTTTCTACCCTTCCGTCGCCTTTCTTACCATTCCTGCTTTCCCTTGTGTCGTCTTTCTTCCCTTGCATCGCCTTTCTTACCATTCCTGCTTTCCCTCGCGTCGCCTTTCTTCCCCTGCGTCGCCTTTCTTCCCTTGCGCCGCCTTTCTTCCCTTGCTTCGCCTTCCTTCCCGTTCCTGCTTTCCCTTGCGTCGCCTTTCTACCCTTCCGTCGCTTTTCTTCTCGTTCCTGCGATCCCATGCGTCATCTTTCTTCTCGTTCCTACTTTCCCTTGCTTCGACTTTCTTTCCGTGCGTCGCCTAGCTTCTCGTTCCTGCTTTCCCTTGTGTCGCCTTTCTTCGCTTGCGTTGCCTTTCTTCCCTTGCATCGCCTTTCTTCCCGTTCCTGCTTACCCTTGTCACGCCTTTCTTCTTGTTCCTGCTTTCCCTTGCCACGCCTTTCTTCCCCTGCGTCGCCTTTCTTCCCTCGCATCGCCTTTTTTCCCCTTCCTGCTTCCCCGTGCGTCGCCTTTCTTCCCTTGCATATCGCCGTTCTTCCCTCGCGTCGCCTTTCTTCCCTTTCCTGCTTTCCCTTCCGTCGCCATTCTTCCCGTTCCTGCGTTCCCTTGCGTCGCCTATCTTCCCTTCCGTCGCCTTTCTTCCCGTTCCTGCTTTCCCTTCCATCGCCTTTCTTCCCTTGCGTCTCCTTTCTTCCCGTTCCTGATTTCCCTTGAGTCGCCTTGCTTCCCTTGCATCGCCTTTCTTCCCTTGCGTCGCCTTGCTTCCCTCGCGTCGCCTTTCTTCCCGTTCCTGCGTTCCCTGGCGTCGCCGTTCTACCCTTCCGACGCCTTTCTTACCATTCCTGCTTTCTCTTGCATCGCCTATCTTCCCTTGCGTCGCCTTTCTTCTCTTTCCTGCTTTCCCTTGCGTCGCCTTTCCTCCCGTTCCTGCATTCCCTTGCGTCGACTTTCTTTCCGCCCGTCGCCTTTCTTCTCATTGCTGCTTTCCCTTGTGTTGCGTTTCTTCTCGTTCCTGCTTTCCTTTCCGTCGCCATTCTTCCCCTTCCTGCTTTACCGTGCGACGCCTTTCCTCCCTTCCGTCGCCTTTCTTCCCGTTCCTGCTTTCCCTTGCGACGCGTTTCTTCCCTTGCGTCGCGTTATTACCCTTGCGTCGCCTTTCATCCCGTTCCTGCTTTTCCTTGCGCCGCCTTTCTTCCCTTGCGTCTCCTTTCTTCCCTTGCGAAGCCCTTCTTCCCTTGCGTCGCCTTTCTTCTCGTTCCTGCGATCCCTTGCGGCGCCTTTCTTTCCGTTCCTACTTTCCCTTGCATCGCCTTTCTTCCCTTCCGTAGCATTTCTTTCCGTTCCTCCTTTCCCTTGCATCGCCATTCTTCCCGTTCCTCCTTTCCCTTGCATCGCCTTTCTTCCCATTCCTGCTTTCCCTTGCTTTGCCTATCTTCTCGATCCTACATTCCCTTCCGACGCCTTACTTCCCGTATCTGCTTTCTCTTGCGTCGACTTTCTTTCCATGCATCGCCTTTCTTCCCTTGCATCGCCTTTCTTCCCTTCCGTTGCCTTCCTTCCCGTGCGTCGCCATTCAAACCGTTACTGCTTTACCGTGCGTCGCCTTTCATCCCTTGCGTCGCATTTCTTCCCGTTCCTGCATTCCCTACCGTCGCCTTTCTTCCCTTCCGTCGCCTTTCTTCCCGTTCGTGCGTTCCCTTGCGTCGCCTTACTTCTCTTGCGTTGCCTTTCTTCTCTAGCGTCGCCTTGCTTCCCCTGCATCGCCTTTCTTCCCTTGCATCGCCTTTCTTCCCTTGCATCGCCTTTCTTCCCATTCCTGCTTTCCCTTGCATCGCCTTTCTTCCCTTGCGTCGCCTTTCTTACCTTTCCTGCTTTCGCTTGCGTCGCCTATCTTCCCTTGCATCGCCTTTCTTCCCGTTCCTACTTTCCCTTGCGTCGACTTTCTTTCCGCGCGTTGCCTTTCTTCTCGTTCATGCTTTCCCGTGCGCTGCCTTTCTTCCCTTTCCGGCTTTCCCTTGCGTCGCCTTTCTTACCATTCCTGCTTTCCCTCGCGTCGCCTTTCTTACCATTCTTGCTTTCCCTCGCGTCGCCTTTCTTCCCCTTCATCGCCTTTCTTCCCTTGCGTCGCCTTTCTTCCCGTTCCTGCTTTTCCTTGCGCCGCCTTTCTTCCCTTGCGTCTCCTTTCTTCCCTTTCCTACTTAGCCTTGCATCGCCTTTCTTTCCTTGCGTCGCCTTTCTTCCCGTTCCTGCGATCTCTTGCGTCGCCTTTCTTTCCGTTCCTACTTTCCCTTGCTTCGCCTTACTTCCCTTGCGTCTCCTTTCTTCCCTTTCCTACTTTCCCTTGCATCGCCTTTCTTTCCTGACGACGCCTTTCCTCCCGTTGCTGCTATTCCTTGCGCCTCCTTTCTTCCCTTGCGTCTCCTTTCTTCCCTTTCCTACTTCCCCTTGCATTGCCTTTCTTTCCTTGCGTCGCCTTTCTTCTCGTTCCTGCGATCCCTTGCGGCGCCTTTCTTTCCGTTCCTACTTTCCCTTGCATCGCCTTTATTCCCTTCCGTAGCATTTCTTTCCGTTCCTCCTTTCCCTTGCATCGCCATTCTTCCCGTTCCTCCTTTCCCTTGAATCGCCTTTCTTCCCTTGCATCGCCTTTCTTCCCATTCCTGCTTTCCCTTGCATCGCCTTTCTTCCCTTGCGTCGCCTTTCTTAACTTTCCTGCTTTCGCTTGCGTCGCCTATCTTCCCTTGCATCGCCTTTCTTCCCGTTCCTACTTTCCCTTGCGTCGACTTTCTTTCCGCGCGTTGCCTTTCTTCTCGTTCATGCTTTCCCGTGCGCTGCCTTTCTTCCCTTACCGGCTTTCCCTTGCGTCGCCTTTCTTACCATTCCTGCTTTCCCTCGCGTCGCCTTTCTTACCATTCTTGCTTTCCCTCGCGTCGCCTTTCTTCCCCTTCATCGCCTTTCTTCCCTTCCGTCGCTTTTCTTTCCGTTCCTGCTTTACCTTGCGTCGCCTTTCTTCTCGTTCCTGCTTTCCCGTGCGTCGCCTTTCTTCCCTTGCATCTCCTTTCTTCCCTTGCTTCGCCTTTCTTCCCTTTCCTGCTTTCCCTTGCCTCGCCTTTCTGCCCTTGCGTCGCCTTTCTTACCATTCCTGCCTTCCCTTGCATCGCCTTTCTTCCCTTGCGTCGCCTTTCTTCCCTTGCGTCGCCTTTCTTACCGTTCCTGCTTTCCCTTGCGCCGCATTTCTTCCCTTGCGTCTCCTTTCTTCCCTTTCCTACTTTCCCTTGCATCGCCTTTCTTTCCATGCGTCACCTTTCTTGCAGATCCTGCCTTCCCTTGCGTCGACTTTCTTCCCTTGCGTTGCCTTTCTTCCCGTTCCTGCTTTCCCTTGCATCGCCTTTCTTCCCTTGTATCGCCTTTCTTCCCTTGCATCTCTGTTCTTCCCTTGCGTCGCCTTTCTTCCCTTTCCTACTTACCCTTGCATCGCCTTTCTTTCCCTGCGTCGCCTTTCTTCCCTTGCGTCGCTTTTCTTTCCGTTTCTGCTTCCCCTTGCGTCGCCTTTCTTCTCGTTCCTGCTTTCCCTTGCGTCGCCTTTCTTACCATTCCTGCTTTCCCTTGCGTCGCCTTTCTTCCCATTCCAGCATTCCCTTGCATTGCCTCTCTACCCTTGCGTCGCCTTTCTTCTCGTTCCTGCTTTCCCTTGCTTCGCCTTTCTTCTCGTTCCTGCTTTCCCTTCCGAAGCCTTGTTTCCCATTTCTGCTTTCCCTTGCATCGCCTTTCTTCCCTTGCGTCGCCTTGCTTGCCTTCCATCGCCTTTGTTCCCTTGCATCGCCTTTCTTCCCTTCCGTCACCATTCTTCCCGTTCGTGCGTTCCCTTGCGTCGCCTTTCTTCTCGCTCCTGCTTTCCCTTGCGTCAGCTTTCTTCTCGCTCCTGCTTTCCCTTGCGTCAGCTTTCTTCCAATGCATCTCCTTTCTTACCGTTCCTGCTTTCCCTTGCGCCGCATTTCTTCCCTTGCGTCTCCTTTCTTCCCTTTCCTACTTTCCCTTGCATCGCCTTTCTTTCCATGCGTCACCTTTCTTGCAGATCCTGCCTTCCCTTGCGTCGACTTTCTTCCCTTGCGTTGCCTTTCTTCCCGTTCCTGCTTTCCCTTGCATCGCCTTTCTTCCCTTGTATCGCCTTTCTTCCCTTGCATCTCTGTTCTTCCCTTGCGTCGCCTTTCTTCCCTTTCCTACTTTCCCTTGCATCGCCTTTCTTCCCCTGCGTCGCCTTTCTTCCCTTGCGTCGCTTTTCTTTCCGTTTCTGCTTCCCCTTGCGTCGCCTTTCTTCTCGTTCCTGCTTTCCCTTGCGTCGCCTTTCTTACCATTCCTGCTTTCCCTTGCGTCGCCTTTCTTCCCATTCCAGCATTCCCTTGCATTGCCTCTCTACCCTTGCGTCGCCTTTCTTCTCGTTCCTGCTTTCCCTTGCTTCGCCTTTCTTCTCGTTCCTGCTTTCCCTTCCGAAGCCTTGTTTCCCATTTCTGCTTTCCCTTGCATCGCCTTTCTTCCCTTGCGTCGCCTTGCTTGCCTTCCATCGCCTTTGTTCCCTTGCATCGCCTTTCTTCCCTTCCGTCACCATTCTTCCCGTTCGTGCGTTCCCTTGCGTCGCCTTTCTTCTGTTGCGTTGCCTTTCTTCCCTTGCGCCGCCTTTCTTACCATTTCTGCTTTCCCTTGCGTCGCCTTTCTTCCCTTGCGCCGCCTTTCTTCCCATTCCAGCATTCCCTTGCATCGCCTTTCTTCCCTTGCATCGCCTTTCGTCCCTTGCGTCGCCTTTCTTCCCATTCCTGCTTTCCCTTGCGTCGCATTTCATTCCCTTGCATCGCCTTTCTTACCATTCCTGCTTTCCCTCGCGTCGCCTTTCTTCCCCTGCGTCGCCTTTCTTCCCTTGCGTCGCCTTTCTTACCGTTCCTGCATTCCCTTGCGTCGCCTTTCTTCTCGTTCCTGCTTTCCCGTGCGTCGCCTTTCTTCCTCTTCCTGCTTTCCCTTGCGCCGCCTTGCTTCCATTGCGTCGCCTTTCTTCCCTTGCATCTCCTTTTCTCCCTTGCTTCGGCTTTCTTCTCGTTCCTGCTTTCCCTTGCCTCGCCTTTCTACCCTTGCGTCGCCTTTCTTACTATTCCTGCTTTCCCTTGCGTCGCCTTTCTTCCCTTGCATCGCCTTTCTTCCCTTGCGTCGCCTTTGTTACCGCTCCTGCTTTCCCTTTCGTCACCTTTCCTCTCGTTCCTGCTTTCACATGCGTCGCCTTTCCTCCCGTTCCTGCTTTCCCTTGCGTCAGCTTTCTTCCCATGCATCTCCTTTCTTCCCTTTCCTGCTTTCCCTTGCGCCGCCTTTCTTCCCTTGTGTCTCCTTTCTTCCCTTTCCTACTTTCCCTTGCATCGCCTTTCATTCCTTGCGTCGCCTTTCTTCTCGTACCTGCGATACCTTGCGTCGCCTTTCTTACCGTTTCTGCTTTCCCTTGCGTTGCATTTTATTCCCTTGCATCGCCTTTCTTACCATTCCTGCTTTCCCTCGCGTCGCCTTTCTTCCCCTGCGTCGCCTTTCTTCCCTTGCGTCGCCTTTCATACCGTTCCTGCATTCCCTTGCGTCTTCTTTCTTCTCGTTCCGGCTTTCCAGAGCGTCGCCTTTCTTCCTGTTCCTGCTTTCCCGTGCGTCGCCTTTCTTCCTGTTCCTGCTTTCCCTCGCATCGCCTTTCTTCCCATCCGTCGCCTTTCTTCCCGTTCGTGCGTTCCCTTGCGTCGCCTTTCTTCTGTTGCGTTGCCTTTCTTCCCTTGCGCCGCCTTTCTTCCCATTCCAGCATTCCCTTGCATCGCCTTTCTTCCCTTGCATCTCCTTTCGTCCCTTGCGTCGCCTTTCTTCCCATTCCTGCTTTCCCTTGCGTCGCATTTCATTCCCTTGCATCGCCTTTCTTACCATTCCTGCTTTCCCTCGCGTCGCCTTTCTTCCTGTTCCTGCTTTCCCGTGCGTCGCCTTTCTTCCTGTTCCTGCTTTCCGTCGCATCGCCTTTCTTCCCCTGCATCGCCTTTCTTCCCTTGCATCGCCTTTCTTACCGTTCCTGCATTCCCTTGCGTCGCCTTTCTTCTCCTTCCTGCCATCCCTTGCGTCGCCTTTCTTACCATTCCTGATTTCGCTTGCGTCGCCTATCTTCCCTTGCATCGCCTTTCTTCCCGTTCCTACTTTCCCTTGCGTCGACTTTCTTTCCGCGCGTCGCCTTTCTTCTCGTTCCTGCTTTCCCTTGCGTTGCCTTTCTTCCCTTTCCTGCTTTCCTTTGCGTCGCCTTTCTTACCATTCCTGCTTTCCCTCGCGTCGCCTTTCTTACCATGCTTGCTTTCCCTCGCGTCGCCTTTCTTCCCCTGCGTTGCCTTTCTTCCCTTGCGTCGCTTTTCTTTCCGTTCCTCCTTTCCCTTGTGTCGCCTTTCTTCTCGTTCCTGCTTTCCCGTGCGTCGCCTTTCTTCCTGTTCCTGCTTTCCCGTGCGTCGCCTTGCTTCCATTGCGTCGCCTTTCTTCCCTTGCATCTCCTTTCCTCCCTTGCTTCGGCTTTCTTCCCTTTCCTGCTTTCCCTTGCCTCGCCTTTCTACCCTTGCGTCGCCTTTCTTACCATTCCTGCTTTCCCTTGCGTCGCCTTTCTTCCCTTGCGTCGCCTTTCTTCCCTTGCGTCGCCTTTGTTACCACTCCTGCTTTCCCTTTCGTCACCTTTCCTCTCGTTCCTGCTTTCCCTTGCGTCGCCTTTCCTCCCGTTCCTGCTTTCCCTTGCGTCAGCTTTCTTCCCATGCATCTCCTTTCTTCCCGTTCCTGCTTTCCCTTGCGTCGCCTTTCTTCCCATTCCAGCATTCCCTTGCATTGCCTCTCTACCCTTGCGTCGCCTTTCTTACCATTCCTGCTTACCCTTGCTTCGCCTTTCTTCTCGTTCCTGCTTTCCCTTCCGAAGCCTTATTTCGCATTTCTGCTTTCCCTTGCATCGCCTTTCTTCCCTTGCGTCGCCTTTCTTCCCCTTCCTGATTTCCCATGCGTCGCCTTGCTTACCTTCCATCGCCTTTCTTCCCTTGCGCCGCCTTTCTTACCATTCCTGCTTTCCCTTGCGTCGCCTTTCTTCCCTTGCATCGCCTTTCTTCCCCTTCCTACTTTGCCTTGCGTCGACTTTCTTTCCGCGCGTCGCCTTTCTTCTCGTTCCTGCTTTCCCTTGCGTTGCCTTTCTTCCCTTTCCTGCTTTCCCTTGCGTCGCCTTTCTTACCATTCCTGCTTTCCCTCGCGTCGCCTTTCTTACCATTCTTGCTTTCCCTCGCGTCGCCTTTCTTCCCCTGCGTCGCCTTTCTTCCCTTGCGTCGCTTTTCTTTCCGTTCCTGCTTTCCAGTGCGTCGCCTTTCTTCTCGTTCCTGCTTTCCCGTACGTCGCCTTTCTTCCTGTTCCTGCTTTCCCTTGCGTTGCATTGCTTCCATTGCGTCGCCTTTCTTCCCTTGCATCTCTGTTCCCCCCTTGCTTCGGCTTTCTTCCCTTTCCTGCTTTCCCTTGCCTCGCCTTTCTTTCCTTGCGTCGCCTTTCTTCTCGTTCCTGCGATCCCTTGCGTCGCCTTTCTTCCCTTGCGTCGCCTTTCTTCCCTTGCGTCGCCTTTGTTACCGCTCCTGCTTTCCCTTGCGTCACCTTTCCTCCCGTTCCTGCTTTCCCTTGCGTCAGCTTTCTTCCCATGCATCTCCTTTCTTCTTTTTCCTACTTTCCCTTGCATCGCCTTTCTTTCCAGGCGTCGCCTTTCTTGCAGATCCTGCCTTCCCTTGCGTCGACTTTCTTCCCTTCCGTCGCCTTTCTTACCATTCCTGCTTACCCTTGCTTCGCCTTTCTTCCCTTGCGTCGCCTTTCTTACCATTCCTGCTTACCCTTGCTTCGCCTTCCTTCTCGTTCCTGCTTTCCCTTCCGAAGCCTTATTTCCCATTTCTGCTTTCCCTTGCATCACCTTTCTTCCCTTGCGTCGCCTTGCTTCCCTTTCATCGCCTTGCTTCCCTTGCATCGCCTTTCTTCCCTTGCGTCGCCTTTCTTACCATTCCTGCTTTCCCTTGCGTCGCCTTTCAACCCATCCGTCGCCTTTCTTACCATTCCTGCTTTCGCTTGCGTCGCCTATCTTCCCTTGCATCGCCTTTCTACCCGTTACTACTTTCCCTTGCGCCGACTTTCTTTCCGCGCATCGCCTTTCTTCTCGTTCCTGCTTTCCCTTGCGTTGCCTTTCTTCCCTTTCCTGCTTTTCCTTCTGTCGCCTTTCTTACCATTCCTGCTTTCCCTCGCGTCGCCTTTCTTACCATTCTTGCTTTCCCTCGCGTCGCCTTTCTTCTCCTGCGTCGCCTTTCTTCCCTTGCGTCGCTTTTCTTTCCGTTCCTGCTTTCCCTTGCGTCGCCTTTCTTCTCGTTCCTGCTTTCCCGTGCATCGCCTTTCTTCCTGTTCCTGCTTTCCCTTGCGTCGCCTTGCTTCCCTTGCGTCGCCTTTCTTCCCTTGCATCTCTGTTCTTCCCTTGCGTCGCCTTTCTTCCCTTTCCTGCTTTCCCTTGCCTCGCCTTCCTACCCTTGCGTCGCCTTTCTTACCATTCCTGCTTTCCCTTGCATCGCCTTTCTTCCCCTGCGTCGCCTTTCTTCCCTTGCGTCGCTTTTCTTTCCGTTCCTGCTTCCCCTTGCGTCGCCTTTCTTCTCGTTCCTGCTTTCCCTTGCGTCGCCTTTCCTCCCGTTCCTGCTTTCCCTAGCGTCAGCTTTCTTCCCATGCATCTCCTTTCTTCCCGTTCCTGCTTTCCCTTGCGTCGCCTTTCTTCCCATTCCAGCATCCCTTGCATTGCCTCTCTACCCTTGCGTCGCCTTTCTTACCATTCCTGCTTACCCTTGCTTCGCCTTTCTTCTCGTTCCTGCTTTCCCTTCCGAAGCCTTATTTCCCATTTCTGCTTTCCCTTGCATCGCCTTTCTTCCCTTGCGTCGCCTTTCTTCCCCTTCCTGATTTCCCTTGCGTCGCCTTGCTTACCTTCCATCGCCTTTCTTCCCTTGCGCCGCCTTTCTTACCATTCCTGCTTTCCCTTGCGTCGCCTTTCTTCCTTTGCATCGCCTTTCTTCCCGTTCCTACTTTGTCTTGCGTCGACTTTCTTTCCGCGCGTCGCCTTTCTTCTCGTTCCTGCTTTCCCTTCCGTTGCCTTTCTTCCCTTTCCTGCTTTCCCTCGCGTCGCCTTTCTTACCATTCTTGCTTTCCCTCGCGTCGCCTTTCTTCCGCTGCGTCGCCTTTCTTCCCTTGCGTCGCTTTTCTTTCCATTCCTGCTTTCCAGTGCGTCGCCTTTCTTCTCGTTCCTGCTTTCCCGTGCGTCGCCTTTCTTCCTGTTCCTGCTTTCCCTTGCGTCGCATTGCTTCCATTGCGTCGCCTTTCTTCCCTTGCATCTCTGTTCCTCCCTTGCTTCGGCTTTCTTCCCTTTCCTACTTTCCCTTGCATCGCCTTTCATTCCTTGCGTCGCCTTTCTTATCGTTCCTGCGATCCCCTGAGTCGCCTTTCTTTCCGTTCCTGCTTTCCCTTGCGTCACCTTTCCTCCCGTTCCTGCTTTCCCTTGCGTCAGCTTTCTTCCCATGCACCTCCTTTCTTCCCGTTCCTGCTTTCCCTTGCGCCGCCTTTCTTCCCTTGCGTCTCCTTTCTTCCCTTTCCTACTTTCCCTTGCATCGCCTTTCTTTCCATGCGTCGCCTTTCTTGCAGTTCCTGCCTTCCCTTGCGTCGACTTTCTTCCCTTGCGTTGCCTTTCTTCCCGTTCCTGCTCTCCCTCGTCTCGACTTTGTTACTGCGCGTCGCCTTTCTTCCCTTGCATCTCCTTTCTTCCCTTGCGCCGCCTATCTTCCCATTCCTGCTTTCCCATGCGTCGCCTTTCTACCCTTCCGTCGCCTTTCTTACCATTCCTGCTTTCCCTTGCGTCGCCTATCTTCCCTTGCGTCGCCTATCTTCCCTTGTGTCGCCTATCTTCCCTTGCGTCGCCTTACTTCCCATTCCTGCTTTCCCTTGCTTCGCCTCTCTTCCCTTCCGTCGCCTTTCTTACCATTCCTGCTTACCCTTGCTTCGCCTTCCTTCTCGTTCCTGCTTTCCCTTTCGAAGCCTTATTTCCCATTTCTGCTTTCCCTTGCATCACCTTTCTTCCCTTGCGTCGCCTTGCTTCCCTTTCATCGCCTTTCTTCCCTTGCATCGCCTTTCTTCCCTTGCGTCGCCTTTCTTTCCTGCGTCGCCTTTCTTCCCAGTCCTGCTTTCCCTTGCGTCGCATTTCATACCCTTGCATCGCCTTTCTAACCATTCCCGCTTTCCCTCGCGTCGCCTTTCTTCCCCTGCGTCGCATTTCTTCCCTTGCGTCGCCTTTCTTACCGTTCCTGCATTCCCTTGCGTCGCCTTTCTTTTCGTTCCTACTTTCTCGTGCGTCGCCTTTCTTCCTGTTCCTGCTTTCCCTTGCGTCGCCTGGCCTTCCTTGCGTCGCCTTTCTTCCCTTGCATCGCCTTTCTTCCCTTGCGTCGTCTTTCTTACCATTCCTGCTTTCCCTTGCGTCGCCTTTCAACCCATCCGTCGCCTTTCTTACCATTCCTGCTTTCGCTTGCGTCGCCTATCTTTCCTTGCATCGCCTTTCTACCCGTTACTACTTTCCCTTGCGTCGACTTTCTTTCCGCGCATCGCCTTTCTTCTCGTTCCTGCTTTCCCTTGCGTTGCCTTTCTTCCCTTTCCTGCTTTTCCTTCTGTCGCCTTTCTTACCATTCCTGCTTTCCCTCGCGTCGCCTTTCTTACCATTCTTGCTTTCCCTCGCGTCGCCTTTCTTCCGCTGCGTCGCCTTTCTTCCCTTGCGTCGCTTTTCTTTCCGTTCCTGCTTTCCCTTGCGTCGCCTTTCTTCTCGTTCCTGCTTTCCCGTGCATCGCCTTTCTTCCTGTTCCTGCTTTCCCTTGCGTCGCCTTGCTTCCCTTGCGTCGCCTTTCTTCCCTTGCATCTCTGTTCTTCCCTTGCGTCGCCTTTCTTCCCTTTCCTGCTTTCCCTTGCCTCGCCTTTCTACCCTTGCGTCGCCTTTCTTACCATTCCTGCTTTCCCTTGCGTCGCCTCTCTTCCCCTGCGTCGCCTTTCTTCCCTTGCGTCGCTTTTCTTTCCGTTCCTGCTTCCCCTTGCGTCGCCTTTCTTCTCGTTCCAGCTTTCCCTTGCGTCGCCTTTCCTCCCGTTCCTGCTTTCCCTAGCGTCAGCTTTCTTCCCATGCATCTCCTTTCTTCCCGTTCCTGCTTTCCCTTGCGTCACCTTTCTTCCCATTCCAGCATTCCCTTGCATTGCCTCTCTACCCTTGCGTCGCCTTTCTTACCATTCCTGCTTACCCCTGCTTCGCCTTTCTTCTCGTTCCTGCTTTCCCTTCCGAAGCCTTATTTCCCATTTCTGCTTTCCCTTGCATCGCCTTTCTTCCCTTGCGACGCCTTTCTTCCCCTTCCTGATTTCCCTTGCGTCGCCTTGCTTACCTTCCATCGCCTTTCTTCCCTTGCGCCGCCTTTCTTACCATTCCTGCTTTCCCTTGCGTCGCCTTTCTTCCCTTGCATCGCCTTTCTTCCCGTTCCTACTTTGCCTTGCGTCGACTTTCTTTCCGCGCGTCGCCTTTCTTCTCGTTCCTGCTTTCCCTTCCGTTGCCTTTCTTCCCTTTCCTGCTTTCCCTTGCGTCGACTTTCTTACCATTCCTGCTTTCCCTCGCGTCGCCTTTCTTACCATTCTTGCTTTCCCTCGCGTCGCCATTCTTCCCCTGCGTCGCCTTTCTTCCCTTGCGTCGCTTTTCTTTCCGTTCCTGCTTTTCAGTGCGTCGCCTTTCTTCTCGTTCCTGCTTTCCCGTGCGTCGCCTTTCTTCCTGTTCCTGCTTTCCCTTGCGTCGCATTGCTTCCATTGCGTCGCCTTTCTTCCCTTGCATCTCTGTTCCTCCCTTGCTTCGGCTTTCTTCCCTTTCCTGCTTTCCCTTGCCTCGCCTTTCTTTCCTTGCGTCGCCTTTCTTCTCGTTCCTGCGATCCCTTGCGTCGCCTTTCTTCCCTTGCGTCGCCTTTCTTCCCTTGCATCGCCTTTGTTACCGCTCCTGCTTTCCCTTGCGTCACCTTTCCTCCCGTTCCTGCTTTCCCTTGCGTCAGCTTTCTTCCCATGCATCTCCTTTCTTCCCGTTCCTGCTTTCCCTTGCACCGCCTTTCTTCCCTTGCGTCTCCTTTCTTCTTTTTCCTACTTTCCCTTGTATCGCCTTTCTTTCCATGCGTCGCCTTTCTTGCAGATCCTGCCTTCCCTTGCGTCGACTTTCTTCCCTTGCGTTGCCTTTCTTCCCGTTCCTGCTTTCCCTTGCCACGCCTTTCTTCCCGTTCCTGCTTTCCCTTGCGTCACCTTTCTTCCCCTGCGTCGCCTTTCTGCCCTTGCATCGCCTTTTTTCCCCTTCCTGCTTTCCCGTGCGTCGCCTTTCTCCCCTTGGGTCGCCTTTCTTCCCTTGCATCGCATTTCTTCCCGTTCCTGCTTTCTCCTGCGTCGCCTGTCTTCCCGTTCCTCCTTTCCCTTGCATAGCCTTTCTTCCCTTCCGTCGCCTTTCTTCCCGTTCGTGCGTTCCCTTGCGTCGCCTTTCTTCTCTTGCGTTGTCTTTCTTCCCTTGCGTCGCCTTTCTTCCCGTTCCTGCTTTCCCTTGCCACGCCTTTCTTCCCGTTTCTGCTTTCCCTTGCGCCGCCATTCTTCCCCTGCGTCGCCTATCTTCCCTTGCATCGCCTTTTTTCCCCTACCTGCTATCCCGGGCGTCACCTTTCTTCCCTTGCGTCGCCTTTCTTCCCTTGCATCGCATTTCTTCCCGTTCATGCTTTCTCTTGCGTCGCCTGTCTTCCCGTTCCTCCTTTCCCTTGCATCGCCTTTCTTCCCTTGCGTCGCCTTTCTTCCCGTTCCTGATTTCCCTTGCGTCGCCTTGCTTCCCTTGCATCGCCTATCTTCCCTTGCATCGCCTTTCTTCCCTTGCGTCGCCTTTCTTACCATTCCTGATTTCCTTTGCGTCGCCTTGCATCCCTCGCGTCGCCTTTCTTCCCCTGCGTCGCCTTTCTTCCCTGGCGTCGCCTTTCTTACCGTTCCTGCATTCCCTTGCCTCGCCTTTCTTCTCGTTCCTGCTTTCCCGTGCGTCGCCTTTCTTCCTGTTCCTGCTTCCCCTTGCGTCGCCTGGCCTCCCTTGCGTCGCCTTTCTTCCCTTGCCTCGCCATTCTACCCTTCCGTCGCCTTTCTTACCATTCCTGCTTTCGCTTGCGTCAGCTTTCTTCCCATGCATCTCCTTTCTTCCCGTTCCTGCTTTCCCTGTCGCCGCCTTTCTTCCCTTGCGTCTCCTTTCTTCCCTTTCCTACTTTTCCTTGCATCGCCTTTCTTACCTTGCGTCGCCTTTCTTCTCCTTCCTGCGATCCCTTGCGTCGCCTTTCTTCCCGTTCCTACTTTCCCTTGCTTCAACTTCCTTCCCTTGCGTCGCCTTTCTTCCAATTCCTGCTTTCCCTTGCGTCGCCTTTCTTCACTTGCGTAGCCTTTCTTCCCTTGCATCGCCTTTCTTACCGTTCCTCCTTTCCCTTGCATCGCCTTTCTTCCCGTTCCTGCTTTCCCTTGCGTCGCCTTTCTTCCCATTCCAGCATTCCCTTGCATCGCCTCTCTACCCTTGCGTCGCCTTTCTTACCATTCCTGCTTACCCTTGCTTCGCCTTTCTTCTCGTTCCTGCTTTCCCTTCCGAAGCCTTATTTCCCATTTCTGCTTTTACTTGCATCGCCTTTCTTCCCTTGCGTCGCCTTTCTTCCCCTTCCTGATTTCCCTTGCGTCGCCTTGCTTCCCTTGCATCGCCTTTCTTCCCTTGCGTCGCCTTTCTTCCCGCTCCTGCTTTCCCTTGTGTCACCTTTCTTCTCGTTCCTGCTTTCCCTTGCGTCGCCTTTCCTCCCGTTCCTGCTTTCCCTTGCGTCAGCTTTCTTCCCATGCATCTCCTTTCTTCCCGTTCCTGCTTTCCCTTGCGCCGCCTTTCTTCCCTTGTGTCTCCTTTCTTCCCTTTCCTACTTTCCCTTGCATCGCCTTTCATTCCTTGCGTCGCCTTTCTTCTCGTTCCTGCGATCCCTTGCGTCGCCTTTCTTTCCGTTCCTACTTTCCCTTGCTTCGACTTTCTTTCCGTGCGCCGCCTTTGTTCACGTTCCTGCTTACCCTTGCTTCGCCTTTCTTCTCGTTCCTGCTTTCCCTTGCATCGCCTTTCTTCCCGTTCCTGCTTTCCCTTCCGAAGCCTTATTTCCCATTTCTGCTTTCCCTTCCATCGCCTTTCTTCCCTTGCCTCTCCTTTCTTCCCGTTCCTGATTTCCCTTGAGTCGCCTTGCTTCCCTTGCATCGCCTTTCTTCCCTTGCGTCGCCTTGCTTCCCTTGTATCGCCTTTCTTCCCTTGTGTCTCCTTTCATCCCATTCCTGCCTTCACTTGCGTAGACTTCCTTCCTTTGCGTTGCCTTTCTTCCCGTTCCTGCTTTCCCTTTCCACGCCTTTCTTCCCGTTCCTGCATTCCCTTGCGTCACCTTACTTCCTCTGCTTCGCCTTTCTTCCCTTGCATCGCCTTTTTTCCCCATCCAGCTTTCCCGTGCGTCGCCTTTCTTCCCTTGCGTCGCCTATCTTCCCTTGCATCGCCTTTCTTCCCGTTCCTGCTTTCCCTTGCGTCGACTTTCTTTCTGTGCGTCGCCTTTCTTCTCGTTCCTGCTTTCCCTTGCGTTGCCTTTCTTCCCTTTCCTGCTTTCCCTTGCGTCGCCTTTCCTCCCGTTCCTGCTTTCCCTAGCGTCAGCTTTCTTCCCATGCATCTCCTTTCTTCCCGTTCCTGCTTTCCCTTGCGTCACCTTTCTTCCCATTCCAGCATTCCCTTGCATTGCCTCTCTACCCTTGCGTCGCCTTTCTTACCATTCCTGCTTACCCCTGCTTCGCCTTTCTTCTCGTTCCTGCTTTCCCTTCCGAAGCCTTATTTCCCATTTCTGCTTTCCCTTGCATCGCCTTTCTTCCCTTGCGACGCCTTTCTTCCCCTTCCTGATTTCCCTTGCGTCGCCTTGCTTACCTTCCATCGCCTTTCTTCCCTTGCGCCGCCTTTCTTACCATTCCTGCTTTCCCTTGCGTCGCCTTTCTTCCCTTGCATCGCCTTTCTTCCCGTTCCTACTTTGCCTTGCGTCAACTTTCTTTCCGCGCGTCGCCTTTCTTCTCGTTCCTGCTTTCCCTTCCGTTGCCTTTCTTCCCTTTCCTGCTTTCCCTTGCGTCGACTTTCTTACCATTCCTGCTTTCCCTCGCGTCGCCTTTCTTACCATTCTTGCTTTCCCTCGCGTCGCCATTCTTCCCCTGCGTCGCCTTTCTTCCCTTGCGTCGCTTTTCTTTCCATTCCTGCTTTTCAGTGCGTCGCCTTTCTTCTCGTTCCTGCTTTCCCGTGCGTCGCCTTTCTTCCTGTTCCTGCTTTCCCTTGCGTCGCATTGCTTCCATTGCGTCGCCTTTCTTCCCTTGCATCTCTGTTCCTCCCTTGCTTCGGCTTTCTTCCCTTTCCTGCTTTCCCTTGCCTCGCCTTTCTTTCCTTGCGTCGCCTTTCTTCTCGTTCCTGCGATCCCTTGCGTCGCCTTTCTTCCCTTGCGTCGCCTTTCTTCCCTTGCATCGCCTTTGTTACCGCTCCTGCTTTCCCTTGCGTCACCTTTCCTCCCGTTCCTGCTTTCCCTTGCGTCAGCTTTCTTCCCATGCATCTCCTTTCTTCCCGTTCCTGCTTTCCCTTGCACCGCCTTTCTTCCCTTGCGTCTCCTTTCTTCTTTTTCCTACTTTCCCTTGTATCGCCTTTCTTTCCATGCGTCGCCTTTCTTGCAGATCCTGCCTTCCCTTGCGTCGACTTTCTTCCCTTGCGTTGCCTTTCTTCCCGTTCCTGCTTTCCCTTGCCACGCCTTTCTTCCCGTTCCTGCTTTCCCTTGCGTCACCTTTCTTCCCCTGCGTCGCCTTTCTGCCCTTGCATCGCCTTTTTTCCCCTTCCTGCTTTCCCGTGCGTCGCCTTTCTCCCCTTGGGTCGCCTTTCTTCCCTTGCATCGCATTTCTTCCCGTTCCTGCTTTCTCCTGCGTCGCCTGTCTTCCCGTTCCTCCTTTCCCTTGCATAGCCTTTCTTCCCTTCCGTCGCCTTTCTTCCCGTTCGTGCGTTCCCTTGCGTCGCCTTTCTTCTCTTGCGTTGTCTTTCTTCCCTTGCGTCGCCTTTCTTCCCGTTCCTGCTTTCCCTTGCCACGCCTTTCTTCCCGTTTCTGCTTTCCCTTGCGCCGCCATTCTTCCCCTGCGTCGCCTATCTTCCCTTGCATCGCCTTTTTTCCCCTACCTGCTATCCCGTGCGTCACCTTTCTTCCCTTGCGTCGCCTTTCTTCCCTTGCATCGCATTTCTTCCCGTTCATGCTTTCTCTTGCGTCGCCTGTCTTCCCGTTCCTCCTTTCCCTTGCATCGCCTTTCTTCCCTTGCGTCGCCTTTCTTACCATTCCTGCTTACCCCTGCTTCGCCTTTCTTCTCGTTCCTGCTTTCCCTTCCGAAGCCTTATTTCCCATTTCTGCTTTCCCTTGCATCGCCTTTCTTCCCTTGCGACGCCTTTCTTCCCCTTCCTGATTTCCCTTGCGTCGCCTTGCTTACCTTCCATCGCCTTTCTTCCCTTGCGCCGCCTTTCTTACCATTCCTGCTTTCCCTTGCGTCGCCTTTCTTCCCTTGCATCGCCTTTCTTCCCGTTCCTACTTTGCCTTGCGTCGACTTTCTTTCCGCGCGTCGCCTTTCTTCTCGTTCCTGCTTTCCCTTCCGTTGCCTTTCTTCCCTTTCCTGCTTTCCCTTGCGTCGACTTTCTTACCATTCCTGCTTTCCCTCGCGTCGCCTTTCTTACCATTCTTGCTTTCCCTCGCGTCGCCATTCTTCCCCTGCGTCGCCTTTCTTCCCTTGCGTCGCTTTTCTTTCCGTTCCTGCTTTTCAGTGCGTCGCCTTTCTTCTCGTTCCTGCTTTCCCGTGCGTCGCCTTTCTTCCTGTTCCTGCTTTCCCTTGCGTCGCATTGCTTCCATTGCGTCGCCTTTCTTCCCTTGCATCTCTGTTCCTCCCTTGCTTCGGCTTTCTTCCCTTTCCTGCTTTCCCTTGCCTCGCCTTTCTTTCCTTGCGTCGCCTTTCTTCTCGTTCCTGCGATCCCTTGCGTCGCCTTTCTTCCCTTGCGTCGCCTTTCTTCCCTTGCATCGCCTTTGTTACCGCTCCTGCTTTCCCTTGCGTCACCTTTCCTCCCGTTCCTGCTTTCCCTTGCGTCAGCTTTCTTCCCATGCATCTCCTTTCTTCCCGTTCCTGCTTTCCCTTGCACCGCCTTTCTTCCCTTGCGTCTCCTTTCTTCTTTTTCCTACTTTCCCTTGTATCGCCTTTCTTTCCATGCGTCGCCTTTCTTGCAGATCCTGCCTTCCCTTGCGTCGACTTTCTTCCCTTGCGTTGCCTTTCTTCCCGTTCCTGCTTTCCCTTGCCACGCCTTTCTTCCCGTTCCTGCTTTCCCTTGCGTCACCTTTCTTCCCCTGCGTCGCCTTTCTGCCCTTGCATCGCCTTTTTTCCCCTTCCTGCTTTCCCGTGCGTCGCCTTTCTCCCCTTGGGTCGCCTTTCTTCCCTTGCATCGCATTTCTTCCCGTTCCTGCTTTCTCCTGCGTCGCCTGTCTTCCCGTTCCTCCTTTCCCTTGCATAGCCTTTCTTCCCTTCCGTCGCCTTTCTTCCCGTTCGTGCGTTCCCTTGCGTCGCCTTTCTTCTCTTGCGTTGTCTTTCTTCCCTTGCGTCGCCTTTCTTCCCGTTCCTGCTTTCCCTTGCCACGCCTTTCTTCCCGTTTCTGCTTTCCCTTGCGCCGCCATTCTTCCCCTGCGTCGCCTATCTTCCCTTGCATCGCCTTTTTTCCCCTACCTGCTATCCCGGGCGTCACCTTTCTTCCCTTGCGTCGCCTTTCTTCCCTTGCATCGCATTTCTTCCCGTTCATGCTTTCTCTTGCGTCGCCTGTCTTCCCGTTCCTCCTTTCCCTTGCATCGCCTTTCTTCCCTTGCGTCGCCTTTCTTCCCGTTCCTGATTTCCCTTGCGTCGCCTTGCTTCCCTTGCATCGCCTATCTTCCCTTGCATCGCCTTTCTTCCCTTGCGTCGCCTTTCTTACCATTCCTGATTTCCTTTGCGTCGCCTTGCATCCCTCGCGTCGCCTTTCTTCCCCTGCGTCGCCTTTCTTCCCTGGCGTCGCCTTTCTTACCGTTCCTGCATTCCCTTGCCTCGCCTTTCTTCTCGTTCCTGCTTTCCCGTGCGTCGCCTTTCTTCCTGTTCCTGCTTCCCCTTGCGTCGCCTGGCCTCCCTTGCGTCGCCTTTCTTCCCTTGCCTCGCCATTCTACCCTTCCGTCGCCTTTCTTACCATTCCTGCTTTCGCTTGCGTCAGCTTTCTTCCCATGCATCTCCTTTCTTCCCGTTCCTGCTTTCCCTGTCGCCGCCTTTCTTCCCTTGCGTCTCCTTTCTTCCCTTTCCTACTTTTCCTTGCATCGCCTTTCTTACCTTGCGTCGCCTTTCTTCTCCTTCCTGCGATCCCTTGCGTCGCCTTTCTTCCCGTTCCTACTTTCCCTTGCTTCAACTTCCTTCCCTTGCGTCGCCTTTCTTCCAATTCCTGCTTTCCCTTGCGTCGCCTTTCTTCACTTGCGTAGCCTTTCTTCCCTTGCATCGCCTTTCTTACCGTTCCTCCTTTCCCTTGCATCGCCTTTCTTCCCGTTCCTGCTTTCCCTTGCGTCGCCTTTCTTCCCATTCCAGCATTCCCTTGCATCGCCTCTCTACCCTTGCGTCGCCTTTCTTACCATTCCTGCTTACCCTTGCTTCGCCTTTCTTCTCGTTCCTGCTTTCCCTTCCGAAGCCTTATTTCCCATTTCTGCTTTTACTTGCATCGCCTTTCTTCCCTTGCGTCGCCTTTCTTCCCCTTCCTGATTTCCCTTGCGTCGCCTTGCTTCCCTTGCATCGCCTTTCTTCCCTTGCGTCGCCTTTCTTCCCGCTCCTGCTTTCCCTTGTGTCACCTTTCTTCTCGTTCCTGCTTTCCCTTGCGTCGCCTTTCCTCCCGTTCCTGCTTTCCCTTGCGTCAGCTTTCTTCCCATGCATCTCCTTTCTTCCCGTTCCTGCTTTCCCTTGCGCCGCCTTTCTTCCCTTGTGTCTCCTTTCTTCCCTTTCCTACTTTCCCTTGCATCGCCTTTCATTCCTTGCGTCGCCTTTCTTCTCGTTCCTGCGATCCCTTGCGTCGCCTTTCTTTCCGTTCCTACTTTCCCTTGCTTCGACTTTCTTTCCGTGCGCCGCCTTTGTTCACGTTCCTGCTTACCCTTGCTTCGCCTTTCTTCTCGTTCCTGCTTTCCCTTGCATCGCCTTTCTTCCCGTTCCTGCTTTCCCTTCCGAAGCCTTATTTCCCATTTCTGCTTTCCCTTCCATCGCCTTTCTTCCCTTGCCTCTCCTTTCTTCCCGTTCCTGATTTCCCTTGAGTCGCCTTGCTTCCCTTGCATCGCCTTTCTTCCCTTGCGTCGCCTTGCTTCCCTTGTATCGCCTTTCTTCCCTTGTGTCTCCTTTCATCCCATTCCTGCCTTCACTTGCGTAGACTTCCTTCCTTTGCGTTGCCTTTCTTCCCGTTCCTGCTTTCCCTTTCCACGCCTTTCTTCCCGTTCCTGCATTCCCTTGCGTCACCTTACTTCCTCTGCTTCGCCTTTCTTCCCTTGCATCGCCTTTTTTCCCCATCCAGCTTTCCCGTGCGTCGCCTTTCTTCCCTTGCGTCGCCTATCTTCCCTTGCATCGCCTTTCTTCCCGTTCCTGCTTTCCCTTGCGTCGACTTTCTTTCTGTGCGTCGCCTTTCTTCTCGTTCCTGCTTTCCCTTGCGTTGCCTTTCTTCCCTTTCCTGCTTTCCCTTGCGTCGCCTTTCTTTCCGCGCGTCGCCTTTCTTCCCGTTCCTACTTTCCCTTGCGTCGACTTTCTTTCCGCGCGTCGCTTTTCTTCTCGTTCCTGCTTTCCCTTGCGTTGCCTTTCTTCCCTTTCCTGCTTTCCCTTGCGTCAGTTTTCTTCCCATGCATCTCCTTTCTTCCCGTTCCTGCTTTTCCTTGCGCCGCCTTTCTTCCCTTGCGTCTCCTTTCCTCCCTTTCCTACTTTCCCTTGCATCGCCTTTCTTTCTTGGCGTCGCCTTTCTTCCCATTCCTGCGATCCCTTGCGTCGCCTTTCTTCCCTTGCGTCTCCTTTCTTCCCTTTCCTACTTAGCCTTGCATCGCCTTTCTTTCCTTGCGTCGCCTTTCTTCTCGTTCCTGCGATCCCTTGCGTCTCCTTTCTTTCCGTTCCTACTTTCCCTTGCTTCGCCTTTCTTCCCTTCCGTCGCATTTATTTCCGTTCCTCCTTTCCCTTGCATCGCCATTCTTCCCGTTCCTCCTTTCCCTTGCATCGCCTTTCTTCCCATTCCTGCTTTCCCTTGCTTTGCCTATCTTCTCGTTCCTACATTCCCTTCCGACGCCTTACTTCCCGTATCTGCTTTCTCTTGCGTCGCCTTTCTTTCCATGCATCGCCTTTCTTCCCTTGCATCTCCTTTCTTCCCTTGCTTCGCCTTTCTTCCCTTTCCTGCTTTCCCTTGCCTCGCCTTTCTGCCCTTGCGTCGCCTTTCTTACCATTCCTGCCTTCCCTTGCATCGCCTTTCTTCCCTTGCGTCCTTTCTTCCCTTGCGTCGCCTTTCTTACCGCTTCTGCTTTCCCTTGCGTCACCTTTCTTCTCGCTCCTGCTTTCCCTTGCGTCAGCTTTCTTCCAATGCATCTCCTTTCTTACCGTTCCTGCTTTCCCTTGCGCCGCATTTCTTCCCTTGCGTCTCCTTTCTTCCCTTTCCTACTTTCCCTTGCATCGCCTTTCTTTCCATGCGTCACCTTTCTTGCAGATCCTGCCTTCCCTTGCGTCGACTATCTTCCCTTCTGTCGCCTTTCTTACCATTCCTGCTTTCGCTTGCGTCAGCTTTCTTCCCATGTATCTCCTTTCTTCCCGTTCCTGCTTTCCCTGTCGCCGCCTTTTTTCCCTTGCGTCTCCTTTCTTCCCTTTCCTACTTTCCCTTGCATCGCCTTTCTTTCCAGACGTCGCCTTTCTTTCCGTTCCTACTTTCCCTTGCATCGCCTTTCTTCCCTTCCGTCGCATTTCTTTCCGTTTCTCCTTTCCCTTGCATCGCCATTCTTCCCGTTCCTCCTTTCCCTTGCATCGCCTTTCTTCCCATTCCTGCTTTCCCGTGCTTTGCCTATCTTCTCGTTCCTACATTCCCTTCCGACGCCTTACTTCCCGTATCTGCTTTCTCTTGCGTCGCCTTTCTTTCCATGCATCGCCTTTCTTCCCTTGCATCGCCTTTCTTCCCTTCCGTCGCCTTCCTTCCCGTGCGACGCCATTCAACCCGTTTCAGCTTTACCGTACGTCGCCTTTCATCCCTTGCGTCGCATTTCTTCCCGTTCCTGCTTTCCCTTGCGTCGCCTTTCTTCCCGTTCCTGCATTCCCTACCGTCGCCTTTCTTCCCTTCCGTCGCCTTTCTTCCCGTTCGTGCGTTCCCTTGCGTCGCCTTTCTTCTCGCTCCTGCTTTCCCTTGCGTCAGCTTTCTTCCAATGCATCTCCTTTCTTCCTGTTCCTGCTTTCCCTTGCGCCGCATTTCTTCCCTTGCGTCTCCTTTCTTCCCTTTCCTACTTTCCCTTGCATCGCCTTTCTTTCCATGCGTCACCTTTCTTGCAGATCCGGCCTTCCCTTGCGTCGACTTTCTTCCCTTGCGTTGCCTTTCTTCCCGTTCCTGCTTTCCCTTGCCACGCCTTTCTTCCCGTTTCTGCTTTCCCTTGCGCCGCCTTTCTTCCCCTGCGTCGCCTATCTTCCCTTGCATCGCCTTTTTTCCCCTACCTGCTTTCCCGTGCGTCGCCTTTCTTCCCTTGCGTCGCCTTTCTTCCCTTGCATCGCATTTCTTCCCGTTCCTGCTTTCTCTTGCGTCGCCTGTCTTCCCGTTCCTCCTTTCCCTTGCATCGCCTTTCTTCCCTTGCGTCGCCTTTCTTACCATTCCTGATTTCCCTTGCGTCGCCTTGCTTCCCTCGCGTCGCCTTTCTTCCCCTGCGTCGCCTTTCTTCCCTTGCGTCGCCTTTCTTACCGTTCCTGCATTCCCTTGCGTCGCCTTTCTTCTCGTTCCTGCTTTCCCGTGCGTCGCCTTTCTTCCCGTTCCTGCTTTCCCTTGCGCCGCCTTTCTTCCCTTGTGTCGCCTTTCTTCCCTTTCCTGCTTTCCCTTGCCTCGCCTTTCTACCCTTGCGTCGCCTTTCTTACCATTCCTGCTTTCCCTTGCGTCGCCTTTCTTCCCCTGCGTCGCCTTTCTTCCCTTGCATCGCTTTTCTTCTCGTTCCTGCTTTCCCTTGCGTCGCCTTTCCTCCCGTTCCTGCTTTCCCTAGCGTCAGCTTTCTTCCCATGCATCTCCTTTCTTCCCGTTCCTGCTTTCCCTTGCGTCGCCTTTCTTCCCATTCCAGCATTCCCTTGCATTGCCTCTCTACCCTTGCGTCGCCTTTCTTCTCGTTCCTGCTTTCCCTTGCTTCGCCTTTCTTCTCGTTCCTGCTTTCCCTTCCGAAGCCTTATTTCCCTTTCCCATTTCTGCTTTCCCTTGCATCGCCTTTCTGCCCTTGCGTCGCCTTTCTTCCCCTTCCTGATTTCCCTTGCGTCGCCTTGCTTACCTTCCATCGCCTTTGTTCCCTTGCGTCGCCTTTCTTCCCTTGCATCGCATTTCTTCCCGTTCCTCCTTTCCCTTGCATTGCCTTTCTTCCCTTCCGTCACCATTCTTCCCGTTCGTGCGTTCCCTTGCGTCGCCTTTCTTCTGTTGCGTTGCCTTTCTTCCCTTGCGCCGCCTTTCTTACCATTTCTGCTTTCCCTTGCGTCGCCTTTCTTCCCTTGCGTCGCCTTTCTTCCCATTCCTGCTTTCCCTTGCGTCGCATTTCATTCCCTTGCATCGCCTTTCTTACCATTCCTGCCTTCCCTCGCGTCGCCTTTCTTCCCCTGCATCGCCTTTCTTCCCTTGCGTCGCCTTTCTTACCGTTCCTACATTCCCTTGCGTCGCCTTTCTTCTCGTTCCTGCTTTCCCGAGCGTCGCCTTTCTTCCTGTTCCTGCTTTCCCGTGCGTCGCCTTTCTTCCTGTTCCTGCTTTCCCGTGCGTCGCCTTTCTTCCTGTTCCTGCTTTCCGTCGCATCGCCTTTCTTCCCCTGCGTCGCCTTTCTTCCCTTGCATCGCCTTTCTTACCGTTCCTGCATTCCCTTGCGTCGCCTTTCTTCTCGTTCCTGCTTTCCCGTGCGTCGCCTTTCTTCCTGTTCCTGCTTTCCCTTGCGTCGCCTGGCCTCCCTTGTGTCGCCTTTCTTCCCCTGCATCGCCTTTCTTCCCTTGCATCGCCTTTCTTCCCATTCCTGCTTTCCCTTGCATCGCCTTTCTTCCCTTGCGTCGCCTTTCTTACCTTTCCTGCTTTCGCTTGCGTTGCCTATCTTCCCTTGCATCGCCTTTCTTCCCGTTCCTACTTTGCCTTGCGTCGACTTTCTTTCCGCGCGTCGCCTTTCTTCTCTTTCCTGCTTTCCCTTGCGCTGCCTTTCTTCCCTTTCCGGCTTTCCCTTGCGTCGCCTTTCTTACCATTCCTGCTTTCCCTCGCGTAGCCTTTCTTACCATTCCTGCTTTCCCTCGCTTCGCCTTTCTTCCCCTTCATCGCCTTTCTTCCCTTGCGTCGCTTTTCTTTCCGTTCCTGCTTTACCTTGCGTCGCCTTTCTTCTCGTTCCTGCTTTCCCGTGCGTCGCCTTCCTTCCCTTGCATCTCCTTTATTCCCTTGCTTCGCCTTTCTTCCCATTCCTGCCTTCCCTTGCATCGCCTTTCTTCCCTTGCGTCGCCTTTCTTCCCTTGCATCGCCTTTCTTACCGCTTCTGCTTTCCCTTGCGTCACCTTTCTTCTCGCTCCTGCTTTCCCTTGCGTCAGCTTTCTTCCAATGCATCTCCTTTCTTCCTGTTCCTGCTTTCCCTTGCGCCGCATTTCTTCCCTTGCGTCTCCTTTCTTCCCTTTCCTACTTTCCCTTGCATCGCCTTTCTTTCCATGCGTCACCTTTCTTGCAGATCCTGCCTTCCCTTGCGTCGACTTTCTTCCCTTGCGTTGCCTTTCTTCCCGTTCCTGCTTTCCCTTGCCACGCCTTTCTTCCCGTTTCTGCTTTCCCTTGCGCCGCCTTTCTTCCCCTGCGTCGCCTATCTTCCCTTGCATCGCCTTTTTTCCCCTACCTGCTTTCCCGTGCGTCGCCTTTCTTCCCTTGCGTCGCCTTTCTTCCCTTGCATCGCATTTCTTCCCGTTCCTGCTTTCTCTTGCGTCGCCTGTCTTCCCGTTCCTCCTTTCCCTTGCATCGCCTTTCTTCCCTTGCGTCGCCTTTCTTCCCGTTCCTGATTTCCCTTGCGTCGCCTTGCTTCCCTTGCATCGCCTATCTTCCCTTGCATCGCCTTTCTTCCCTTGCGTCGCCTTTCTTACCATTCCTGATTTCCCTTGCGTCGCATTTCATTCCCTTGCGTCGCCTTTCTTCCCTTGCGTCGCCTTTCTTCCCATTCCTGCTTTCCCTTGCGTCGCATTTCATTCCCTTGCATCGCCTTTCTTACCATTCCTGCCTTCCCTCGCGTCGCCTTTCTTCCCCTGCATCGCCTTTCTTCCCTTGCGTCGCCTTTCTTACCGTTCCTACATTCCCTTGCGTCGCCTTTCTTCTCGTTCCTGCTTTCCCGAGCGTCGCCTTTCTTCCTGTTCCTGCTTTCCCGTGCGTCGCCTTTCTTCCTGTTCCTGCTTTCCGTCGCATCGCCTTTCTTCCCCTGCGTCGCCTTTCTTCCCTTGCATCGCCTTTCTTACCGTTCCTGCATTCCCTTGCGTCGCCTTTCTTCTCGTTCCTGCTTTCCCGTGCGTCGCCTTTCTTCCTGTTCCTGCTTTCCCTTGCGTCGCCTGGCCTCCCTTGTGTCGCCTTTCTTCCCCTGCATCGCCTTTCTTCCCTTGCATCGCCTTTCTTCCCATTCCTGCTTTCCCTTGCATCGCCTTTCTTCCCTTGCGTCGCCTTTCTTACCTTTCCTGCTTTCGCTTGCGTTGCCTATCTTCCCTTGCATCGCCTTTCTTCCCGTTCCTACTTTGCCTTGCGTCGACTTTCTTTCCGCGCGTCGCCTTTCTTCTCTTTCCTGCTTTCCCTTGCGCTGCCTTTCTTCCCTTTCCGGCTTTCCCTTGCGTCGCCTTTCTTACCATTCCTGCTTTCCCTCGCGTAGCCTTTCTTACCATTCCTGCTTTCCCTCGCTTCGCCTTTCTTCCCCTTCATCGCCTTTCTTCCCTTGCGTCGCTTTTCTTTCCGTTCCTGCTTTACCTTGCGTCGCCTTTCTTCTCGTTCCTGCTTTCCCGTGCGTCGCCTTCCTTCCCTTGCATCTCCTTTATTCCCTTGCTTCGCCTTTCTTCCCATTCCTGCCTTCCCTTGCATCGCCTTTCTTCCCTTGCGTCGCCTTTCTTCCCTTGCATCGCCTTTCTTGCCGCTTCTGCTTTCCCTTGCGTCACCTGTCTTCTCGCTCCTGCTTTCCCTTGCGTCAGCTTTCTTCCAATGCATCTCCTTTCTTCCTGTTCCTGCTTTCCCTTGCGCCGCATTTCTTCCCTTGCGTCTCCTTTCTTCCCTTTCCTACTTTCCCTTGCATCGCCTTTCTTTCCATGCGTCACCTTTCTTGCAGATCCTGCCTTCCCTTGCGTCGACTTTCTTCCCTTGCGTTGCCTTTCTTCCCGTTCCTGCTTTCCCTTGCCACGCCTTTCTTCCCGTTTCTGCTTTCCCTTGCGCCGCCTTTCTTCCCCTGCGTCGCCTATCTTCCCTTGCATCGCCTTTTTTCCCCTACCTGCTTTCCCGTGCGTCGCCTTTCTTCCCTTGCGTCGCCTTTCTTCCCTTGCATCGCATTTCTTCCCGTTCCTGCTTTCTCTTGCGTCGCCTGTCTTCCCGTTCCTCCTTTCCCTTGCATCGCCTTTCTTCCCTTGCGTCGCCTTTCTTCCCGTTCCTGATTTCCCTTGCGTCGCCTTGCTTCCCTTGCATCGCCTATCTTCCCTTGCATCGCCTTTCTTCCCTTGCGTCGCCTTTCTTACCATTCCTGATTTCCCTTGCGTCGCCTTGCTTCCCTCGCGTCGCCTTTCTTCCCCTGCGTCGCCTTTCTTCCCTTGCGTCGCCTTTCTTACCGTTCCTGCATTCCCTCGCGTCGCCTTTCTTCTCGTTCCTGCTTTCCCGTGCGTCGCCTTTCTTCCTGTTCCTGCTTCCCCTTGCGTCGCCTGGCCTCCCTTGCGTCGCCTTTCTTCCCTTGCCTCGCCTTTCTACCCTTCCGTCGCCATTCTTACCATTCCTGCTTTCGCTTGCGTCAGCTTTCTTCCCATGCATCTCCTTTCTTCCCGTTCCTGCATTCCCTGTCGCCGCCTTTCTTCCCTTGCGTCTCCTTTCTTCCCTTTCCTACTTTTCCTTGCATCGCCTTTCTTACCTTGCATCGCCTTTCTTCTCGTTCCTGCGATCCCTTGCGTCGCCTTTCTTCCCGTTCCTACTTTCCCTTGCTTCAACTTCCTTCCCTTGCGTCGCCTTTCTTCACTTGCGTAGCCTTTCTTCCCTTGCATCGCCTTTCTTACCGTTCCTCCTTTCCCTTGCATCGCCTTTCTTCCCGTTCCTGCTTTCCCTTGCGTCGCCTTTCTTCCCATTCCTGCTTACCCTTGCTTCGCCTTTCTTCTCGTTCCTGCTTTCCCTTCCGAAGCCTTATTTCCCATTTCTGCTTTCCCTTGCATCGCCTTTCTTCCCTTGCGTCGCCTTTCTTCCCCTTCCTGATTTCCCTTGCGTCGCCTTGCTTCCCTTGCATCGCCTTTCTTCCCTTGCATCGCCTTTCTTCCCGCTCCTGCTTTCCCTTGCGTCACCTTTCTTCTCGTTCCTGCTTTCCCTTGCGTCGCCTTTCCTCCCGTTCCTGCTTTCCCTTGCGTCAGCTTTCTTCCCATGCATCTCCTTTCTTCCCGTTCCTGCTTTCCCTTGCACCGCCTTTCTTCCCTTGTGTCTCCTTTCTTCCCTTTCCTACTTTCCCTTGCATCGCCTTTCATTCCTTGCGTCGCCTTTCTTCTCGTTCCCGCGATCCCTTGCGACGCCTTTCTTTCCGTTCCTACTTTCCCTTGCTTCGACTTTCTTTCCGTGCGCCGCCTTTGTTCACGTTCCTGCTTACCCTTTGTCATGGTTTTGGTTTTTTTTTGATTTTCAGTATTCCACATCAAAACATCATGTACTGGAATTAAAGTGTTAATGGTCTAATTCTACGTACCTATCCCTATACATTACGGAAGTCATGGGATCTGACCCTTCCGGGGGGGCGGTCTCTTACTGCCTGGCAGTGGGTGCTGGAGGGTGCTTTCCTAGCCGTTCCAAGCTTTTTCAGGTTTGACTCGGTCTCGGGAACTCTCTCTCATATCTTATTTGATTTATTAGACTCAATTTCAATTAGATTGTATTATATTGTATTATTTTGCATTCCGATATCATAGTTAGTAAAATAAGTTTACCTCCATAGATTGTTGCCGCTGTTTTTTTCCCTTTTCCCCCTTCCTTCCCATTTTGTGGGGCCAGGCGGGGGGTGGGGAGGGCAGGGGCCTACTGCCCCCCTGTCACGGGCATAAACTGATCTGGTTAAATCCGTGACAGCTTTTTTGGTGGAGAATGCGGGCATAGCTGCTTTTTTTTTGTGTGTGTTTTTGGCTCTTAGAACGAATCTCGCTCTCTGCTCTTAGAGAGCTTCGTTAGGGTGCATTATCAGTAGTTCAGGTTTTTGTGCTGGAAAACTTGACCTTGAAAGACCAGGCATACTGCCAGTATTCTGGGATATTTGTAAACTTTGAGCACTGCTTAGTCTGGGTAGTGCCTTTTTTTTCCTTTCCCCCCCCCTCTTGTTGGTTTCAATCCATTAACCCTTCTTGAGCAGAAACCAGCGATGAACCCACTCTTTTTCGTGGGAGCGCTAAGGAGGGGATTCAAAGCTATGGTGTTCTTCGCGAACTACTGGCCAATCATCAATGTCATGTTTACTTGTTGTGGAGTTGTGTACGTATATAATCTAATAAGGGGACTGACAGAGACGCCTGTATGGTACCTATATTGGTACCTAAATGCAATGTCTAATATGGATTTTGACACTTGCATCCCGGATGGAATGGCTAATTTCACAAGCAACTACATCCCAAATGGAATAACTAATTTTACAAACCACACAATATTCAAACCAGTTTCCAGGTTTTCCTTTCGGTTTATCAGACGTTACTCCAATGCTGAGTTAATTTCCATGCTTGTGGTCGCACTAGTCCTGTTCATATCAGTCTTCCTGAATGTATTTCTATACAGGACTGTAAGGACCATAATTAAGCAGAAGGAGTCTCCTCCAAAACCAGAGAATGCTGACTGGCAGGGAATATGGAGAGGTTTAGGACAAATCTTAGAAGCATGGGGACCCGCAATGTCATGGAATTTCACTCTTGAGCACCTGTGGGATCCCCAGAAACTTAGCCAGTATTTGAGACAGGGGCAGTGCGGCTCAGGTAAATCTAAGGAGGTACAACTTATTTGGGGTTTGGCTTGTGCTTACCGTGCCATATATAATACTGTTTTGGAGAGAGAGAGTTTCCGAGCTGAGGTTCAAGCCAAAGGGGAGGATCTCCGAGTCAAATCTGATCAATTACAGGAGACACCAGTAACAATATCGGTTGCCCCTGTGGAGGGCAAGAAATGGAAGCGAGTGTCCTCGCGTCTAGAACGAAAAAAAGAAGAGGAGGAGGAGGAGGTGGAGGAAGATCCAGGTGAGGGGCCCTCCTCGGAACCACCAAAATCAAGAAAGGCAAAAGGAAAAACGAAGAGACATGCAGAAGAGAGTGATGAAGAGGAAGTTTCTATTACTACTCGTCGGCCTCTGAAGATGACTGAAATCCAAGGCTCAAGAAAGGAATTCATACGGCACCCAAATGAAACTATCGTCTCCTGGTTAGTTCGCTGCTGGGACAGCGGGGCCAGTAGCTTGTCTCTAGATGGTAATGAAGCTCGCCAACTAGGAGCCATTGCCAGAAATCCAGCTATTGACAGAGCAATTAGTCGATGTGTGGATGAGGCTGCCTCCCTCTGGGAACGAATATTAGCGGCCGTGAAGGAAAGGTACCCCTTCAAAAGCGGCTTGAAGCCTGTGACGAAAAGATGGGATACAGTTGAACAGGGTATCCAGTATTTGAGGGAAATGGCCGTGGTGGAAATGTTGTATGACCCTAACTGTGTTTTTAGCGACCCACAAAGCCATGATCCTGAGAAAGTGAGGACAACGCGTGAAATGTGGCAACAACTCACATCAACAGCACCAGCCAGATACGCCCCTGCACTATTGGCAGCATCTGACAGATACGAGGACCAACAGAGAAGCCCCTTAGTTTTTGAATTGATTCTTACGCTCCAAAGCTATGAACAACAGCTACCCCCAACTCGCGCCGCCATCGCCGCCATCTCACAAATGACGGAGCAACTGAATGAAATGCGAGAGCAAGTGTCTTCACTGATGAATCGTGACAAACCTGTAGAAGTATCAGAAACGCATGATGAAGATCAGAATAGTCAAAAGAGTCTACTGAAGGAGGTGAAGGAGATGGTAGAACAAATGTGGATCCAACAAACTAAAGACGATGAACCCTCCTTCTCAGGTGCAAAATCAAAAATCTCAGCTGTTAGAGGCAAACGCTCTCCAGCTCCAGGAAGGAATCCTACATCGCGACTTGCCTTGTGGCGTTACTTACGTGACCATGGAGAAGACATGAGGAAGTGGCACGACCAAGCTACTCACGTACTACGAGCACGGGTGAGAGAATTACAAAGCAGACCAACCGCCAGTGCAGTTGCTCCGGTTACCACAGGTAATGAATAGAGGGGCCCTGCCCTCAGTCAGGGGGGGGAAAGGGATAATAGAGTTTATTGGACTGTGTGGATCCGATGGCCTGGCACATCAGAACCACTGAAATATAAGGCATTGGTGGATACCGGTGCACAGTGTACTCTGATGCCCTCGACTTATGAAGGGACAGAATCAATCCATATTTCTGGAGTGACTGGGGGCTCTCAAGAATTGACTGTGTTGGAGGCCGAGATAAGCCTCACTGGTAGGAACTGGCAAAAGCACCCTATTGTGACTGGTCCAGGGGCTCCATGTATACTTGGTATTGATTACCTCAGAAGGGGGCATTTCAAGGATCCTAAGGGGTATCGATGGGCCTTTGGAATAGCTGCTGTAGACACAAACAACATTAAGCAGCTGTCTGTTTTGCCTGGCCTGTTGGAAGATCCGTCTGTTGTGGGGTTGCTACAAGTAAAAGAGCAACAGGTACCAATTGCTACAAAAACGGTGCACAGACGGCAGTACCGCACCAACAGGGATTCCTTGCTCCCCATTCATAAGTTGATTCGTCAGCTAGAGAGTCAGGGAGTGATCAGCAAAACTCACTCGCCTTTTAACAGCCCCATATGGCCAGTGCGTAAAGCCAGTGGAGAATGGAGGCTGACGGTGGACTACCGTGGCCTGAATGAAGTCACACCCCCACTGAGTGCTGCTGTGCCGGACATGTTAGAACTCCAGTATGAACTGGAGTCAAAAGCAGCCAAATGGTATGCCACCATTGACATTGCTAATGCCTTTTTCTCCATTCCTTTGGCCAAAGAATGTAGGCCACAGTTCGCTTTCACCTGGAGGGGTGTTCAGTATACTTGGAACCGTTTGCCCCAGGGGTGGAAACACAGCCCGACCATTTGCCATGGGTTGATCCAAACTGCACTGGAACAGGGCAGTGCCCCTGAGCACTTGCAGTATATTGATGACATCGTTGTGTGGGGCGATACAGCAGAAGAAGTCTTCACAAAAGGAGAGCGAATAATCCAGATTCTTCTGCGTGCTGGTTTTGCTATTAAGCGGAGCAAAGTGAAAGGACCTGCTCAGGAGATTCAGTTCCTGGGTATAAAGTGGCAAGATGGCCGTCGTCACATCCCGACAGATGTGATCGACAAAATCACCGCTATGTCTCCACCCACTAGTAAGAAAGAGACACAATCCTTTTTGGGTGTAGTGGGCTTTTGGAGAATGCATGTTCCAAACTATAGCTTCATTGTAAGCCCCCTTTATCATGTGACGCGAATGAAGAATGAGTTTACATGGGGCCCTGAGCAGCAGCAGGCTTTTGAACAGATTAAACAGGAGATAGCCCGTGCCGTGGCCTTAGGGCCAGTACGGACAGGGCAGGATGTAAAGAACATCCTCTATACTGCTGCTGGAGAGAAAGGTCCCACTTGGAGTTTGTGGCAAAGAGCCTCAGGAGAGACCCGAGGCCGACCCCTGGGGTTCTGGAGTCGGGCCTACAGGGGGTCGGAAGAAGGCTACACTCCAACCGAAAAGGAGATCTTAGCCGCGTATGAGGGGGTTCGGGCTGCTTCTGAAGTGGTCGGTACTGAAACACAGCTTCTTCTGGCACCTCGACTACCAGTGCTGAACTGGATGTTTAAAGGAAAGGTTCCCCCCACCCATCACGCAACTGATGCCACTTGGAGTAAGTGGATTGCGTTGATTACGCAACGAGCGCGGATGGGGAACCTCAGCCGTCCAGGAATCCTAGAGGTCATCATGGACTGGCCTGAAGGTAGAAAGTTTGGAACATCACCAGCAGAAGAAGTATCACGAGCTAAAGAGGCCCCACCATACAACGAATTACCAGAAAATGAAAGAAAATATGCCCTGTTCACTGATGGATCGTGTCGTATTGTGGGAAAGCATCGCAGATGGAAATCTGCTGTGTGGAGCCCCACACGACAAGTTGCAGAGGCCACCGAAGGGAAAGGAGAATCAAGCCAATTTGCAGAGGTAAAGGCTGTCCAACTGGCCTTGGATGTTGCTGAACGGGAGAGGTGGCCAACGCTTTATCTTTACACTGACTCATGGATGGTGGCAAATGCTCTATGGGGGTGGTTACAGCAGTGGGAGCAAAATAACTGGCAAAGAAGGGGTAAACCTATTTGGGCTGCTGAACTGTGGAAAGATATTGCTGCCCGAATAAAGAATATGGTCGTGAAGGTACGCCATGTAGATGCTCATGTGCCCAAGAGTCGGGCTACTGAAGAACAGCAAAATAACCACCAGGTGGACCGAGCTGCCAAAATTGAGGTGGCTCAGATAGACCTGGACTGGCAGAACAAGGGTGAATTATTTCTAGCTCGGTGGGCTCATGAGACCTCGGGCCATCAGGGGAGAGATGCAACATATAAGTGGGCTAGAGACCGAGGGGTGGACTTAACTATGGATGCTATTGCACAGGTTATTCATGACTGTGAAACATGTGCCATAATCAAACAAGCCAAGAGGATGAAACCACTCTGGGAGGAAGGGCGATGGCAAAAGTACAAATACGGAGAGGCATGGCAGGTTGATTATATCACTTTGCCACGATCCCACAGTGGTAAGTGTTATGTGCTTACCATGGTGGAGGCAACCACTGGGTGGCTTGAAACATATGCAGTACCCCATGCTACCGCCCGAAACACCATACTAGGTCTTGAGAAACAAGTCCTTTGGCGACATGGCACCCCAGAAAGAATTGAGTCAGATAATGGGACTCATTTCAAAAATTCTCTTGTAAATACTTGGGCCAAAGATCATGGCATTGAGTGGATTTACCATATTCCCTACCATGCACCAGCCTCTGGTAAAATTGAACGATACAATGGGTTGTTAAAAACTATGCTGAAAGCAATGGGTGGCGGAACATTTAAGCACTGGGAGAAGCATTTGGCAGAAGCCACCTGGTTAGTCAATACCAGAGGATCTATCAATCGTGATGGTCCTACCCAATCCAGCTCCCTACATACCGTAGAGGGAGATAAGGTCCCTGTTGTACATGTAAAGAGCATGTTGGGAAAAGCAGTTTGGGTTCTTCCAGCTTCTGGAAAGGGCAAACCTCTCCGCGGTACGGTTTTTGCCCAGGGACCTGGGTCCACGTGGTGGGTAATGCAGAAGAATGGGGATGTTCAATGTATACCACAAGGAAATTTGATGCTGGGGGAGTGCAGACAGTAATTCTATGTATATGTATATAGACGTGTGTGTGTGTGATGCATTTTTAATCTTTGTTTTGTTTGTATGTATATATATGTATATATATTAAGCATGATGTAGTGATGTAGAATAAGGGGTGGAATGTCATGGTTTTGGTTTTTTTTTGATTTTCAGTATTCCACATCAAAACATCATGTACTGGAATTAAAGTGTTAATGGTCTAATTCTACGTACCTATCCCTATACATTACGGAAGTCATGGGATCTGACCCTTCCGGGGGGGCGGTCTCTTACTGCCTGGCAGTGGGTGCTGGAGGGTGCTTTCCTAGCCGTTCCAAGCTTTTTCAGGTTTGACTCGGTCTCGGGAACTCTCTCTCATATCTTATTTGATTTATTAGACTCAATTTCAATTAGATTGTATTATATTGTATTATTTTGCATTCCGATATCATAGTTAGTAAAATAAGTTTACCTCCATAGATTGTTGCCGCTGTTTTTTTCCCTTTTCCCCCTTCCTTCCCATTTTGTGGGGCCAGGCGGGGGGTGGGGAGGGCAGGGGCCTACTGCCCCCCTGTCACGGGCATAAACTGATCTGGTTAAATCCGTGACACCCTTGCTTCGCTTTTCTTCTCTTTCCTGCTTTCCCTTCCGACGCCTTACTTCCCGGTTCTGCTTTATCTAGCGTTGCCATTCTTTCCATGCGTCGCCTTTCTTCCCATTCCAGCATTCCCTTGCATCGCCTCTCTACCCTTGCGTCGCCTTTATTACCATTCCTGCTTTCCCTTGCGTCGCCTTTCTTCTCGTTCCTGCTTTCCCTTCCGAAGCCTTATTTCCCATTTCTGCTTTCCCTTGCGTTGCCTTTCCTCCCGTTTCTGCATTCTCTTGCGTCGCCCTGCTTTCCCTTGCCACGCCTTTCTTCCCGTTCCTGCTTTCACGTGTGTCGCCATTCTTCCCTTGCGTCGCCTTTCTTCCCTTGCGTCGCTTTTCTTTCCGTTCCTGCTTTCCCTTGCGTCGCCTTTCTTCTCTTTCCTGCTTTCCCGTGCATCGCCTTTCTTCCTGTTCCTGCTTTCCCTTGCGTCGCCTTGCTTCCCTTGCGTCGCCTTTCTTCCCTTGCATCTCTGTTCTTCCCTTGCGTCGCCTTTCTTCCCTTTCCTGCTTTCCCTTGCCTCGCCTTTCTACCCTTGCGTCGCCTTTCTTACCATTCCTGCTTTCCCTTGCGTCGCCTTTCTTCCCCTGCGACGCCTTTCTTCCCTTGCGTCGCTTTTCTTTCCGTTCCTGCTTCCCCTTGCGTCGCCTTTCTTCTCGTTCCTGCTTTCCCTTGCGTCGCCTTTCCTCCCGTTCCTGCTTTCCCAAGCGTCAGCTTTCTTCCCATGCATCTCCTTTCTTCCCGTTCCTGCTTTCCCTTGCGTCGCCTTTCTTCCCATTCCAGCATTCCCTTGCATTGCCTCTCTACCCTTGCGCCGCCTTTCTTCCCTTGCGTCAGCTTTCTTCCCATGCATCTCCTTTCTTCCCGTTCCTGCTTTCCCTTGCGCCGCCTTTCTTCCCTTGCGTCTCCTTTCTTCCCTTTCCTACTTTCCCTTGCATCGCCTTTCTTTCCATGCGTCGCCTTTCTTGCAGTTCCTGCCTTCCCTTGCGTCGACTTTCTTCCCTTGCGTTGCCTTTCTTCCCGTTCCTGCTCTCCCTCGTCTCGCCTTTGTTACTGCGCGTCTCCTTTCTTCCCTTGCATCTCCTTTCTTCCCTTGCGCCGCCTATCTTCCCAGTCCTGCTTTCCCTTGCGTCGCCTATCTTCCCTTGCGTCGCCTTACTTCCCATTCCTGCTTTCCCTTGTGTCGCCTTTCTTCCCTTCCGTCGCCTTTCTTACCATTCTTGCTTACCCTTGCTTCGCCTTTCTTCCCTTGCGTCGCCTTTCTTACCATTCCTGCTTACCCTTGCTTCGCCTTCCTTCTCGTTCCTGCTTTCCCTTCCGAAGCCTTATTTCCCATTTCTGCTTTCCCTTGCATCACCTTTCTTCCCTTGCGTCGCCTTGCTTCCCTTTCATCGCCTTTCTTCCCTTGCATCGCCTTTCTTCCCTAGCGTCGCATTTCTTCCCTTGCGTCGCCTTTCTTTCCTGCGTCGCCTTTCTTCCCAGTCCTGCTTTCCCTTGCGTCGCATTTCATACCCTTGCATCACCTTTCTTACCATTCCCGCTTTCCCTCGCGTCGCCTTTCTTCCCCTGCGTCGCATTTCTTCCCTTGCGTCGCCTTTCTTACCATTCCTGCTTACCCTTGCATCGCCTATCTTCCCTTGCATCGCCTTTCTTCCCTTGCGTCGCCTTTCTTACCGTTCCTGCATTCCCTTGCGTCGCCTTTCTTCTCGTTCCTGCTTTCCCGTGCGTCGCCTTTCTTCCTGTTCCTGCTTCCCCTTGCGTCGCCTGGCCTCCCTTGCGTCGCCTTTCTTCCCTTGCCTCGCCTTTCTACCCTTCCGTCGCCATTCTTACCATTCCTGCTTTCGCTTGCGTCAGCTTTCTTCCCATGCATCTCCTTTCTTCCCGTTCCTGCTTTCCCTGTCGCCGCCTTTCTTCCCTTGCGTCTCCTTTCTTCCCTTTCCTTCTTTTCCTTGCATCGCCTTTCTTACCTTGCATCGCCTTTCTTCTCCTTCCTGCGATCCCTTGCGTCGCCTTTCTTCCCGTTCCTACTTTCCCTTGCTTCAACTTCCTTCCCTTGCGTCGCCTTTCTTCACTTGCGTAGCCTTTCTTCCCTTGCATCGCCTTTCTTACCGTTCCTCCTTTCCCTTGCATCGCCTTTCTTCCCGTTCCTGCTTTCCCTTGCGTCGCCTTTCTTCCCATTCCAGCATTCCCTTGCATCGCCTCTCTACCCTTGCGTCGCCTTTCTTACCATTCCTGCTTACCCTTGCTTCGCCTTTCTTCTCGTTCCTGCTTTCCCTTCCGAAGCCTTATTTCCCATTTCTGCTTTTACTTGCATCGCCTTTCTTCCCTTGCGTCGCCTTTCTTCCCCTTCCTGATTTCCCTTGCGTCGCCTTGCTTCCCTTGCATCGCCTTTCTTCCCTTGCATCGCCTTTCTTCCTGCTCCTGCTTTCCCTTGCGTCACCTTTCTTCTCGTTCCTGCTTTCCCTTGCGTCGCCTTTCCTCCCGTTCCTGCTTTCCCTTGTGTCAGCTTTCTTCCCATGCATCTCCTTTCTTCCCGTTCCTGCTTTCCCTTGCGCCGCCTTTCTTCCCTTGTGTCTCCTTTCTTCCCTTTCCTACTTTCCCTTGCATCGCCTTTCATTCCTTGCGTCGCCTTTCTTCTCGTTCCTGCGATCCCTTGCGTCGCCTTTCTTTCCGTTCCTACTTTCCCTTGCTTCGACTTTCTTTCCGTGCGCCGCCTTTGTTGACGTTCCTGCTTACCCTTGCTTCGCTTTTCTTCTCGTTCCGGCTTTCCCTTCCGACGCCTTACTTCCCGGTTCTGCTTTATCTAGCGTCGCCATTCTTTCCATGCGTCGCCTTTCTTCCCATTCCAGCATTCCCTTGCATCGCCTCTCTACCCTTGCGTCGCCTTTATTACCATTCCTGCTTACCCTTGCTTCGCCTTTCTTCTCGTTCCTGCTTTCCCTTCCGAAGCCTTATTTCCCATTTCTGCTTTCCCTTGCGTCGCCTTTCCTCCCGTTTCTGCATTCTCTTTAGTCGCCCTGCTTTCCCTTGCCACGCCTTTCTTCCCATTCCTGCTTTCACGTGTGTCGCCATTCTTCCCTTGCGTCGCCTTTCTTCCCTTGCGTCGCTTTTCTTTCCGTTCCTGCTTTCCCTTGCGTCGCCTTTCTTCTCGTTCCTGCTTTCCCGTGCATCGCCTTTCTTCCTGTTCCTGCTTTCCCTTGCGTCGCCTTGCTTCCCTTGCGTCGCCTTTCTTCCCTTGCATCTCTGTTCTTCCCTTGCGTCGCCTTTCTTCCCTTTCCTGCTTTCCCTTGCCTCGCCTTTCTATCCTTGCGTCGCCTTTCTTACCATTCCTGCTTTCCCTTGCGTCGCCTTTCTTCCCCTGCGTCGCCTTTCTTCCCTTGCGTCGCTTTTCTTTCCGTTCCTGCTTCCCCTTGCGTCGCCTTTCTTCTCGTTCCTGCTTTCCCTTGCGTCGCCTTTCCTCCTGTTCCTGCTTTCCCTAGCGTCAGCTTTCTTCCCATGCATCTCCTTTCTTCCCGTTCCTGCTTTCCCTTGCGTCGCCTTTCTTCCCATTCCAGCATTCCCTTGCATTGCCTCTCTACCCTTGCGTCGCCTTTCTTCTCGTTCCTGCTTTCCCGTGCGTCGCCTTTCTTCCTGTTCCTGCTTTCCCTTGCGTCGCCTTATTTCCCATATCTGCTTTCCCTTGCATCGCCTTTCTTCCCTGGCGTCGCCTTTCTTCCCCTTCCTGATTTCCCTTGCGTCGCCTTGCTTACCTTCCATCGCCTTTGTTCCCTTGCGTCGGCTTTCTTCTGTTGCATTGCCTTTATTCCCTTGCGCCGCCTTTCTTACCATTCCAGCATTCCCTTGCATCGCCTTTCTTCCCTTGCATCTCCTTTCGTCCCTTGCGTCGCCTTTCTTCCCATTCCTGCTTTCCCTTGCGTCGCATTTCATTCCCTTGCATCGCCTTTCTTACCATTCCTGCATTCCCTTGCGTCGCCTTTCTTCCCATTTTTGCTTTCCCCTGCATCGCCTTTCTTCCCTTGCGTCGCCTTTCTTACCGTTCCTGCATTCCCTTGCATCGCCTTTCTTCTCGTTCCTGCTTTCCCGAGCGTCGCCTTTCTTCCTGTTCCTGCTTTCCGTCGCATCGCCTTTCTTCCTGTTCCTGCTTTCCGTCGCATCGCCTTTCTTCCCCTGCGTCGCCTTTCTTCCCTTGCATCGCCTTTCTTACCATTCCTGATTTCGCTTGCGTCGCCTATCTTCCCTTGCATCGCCTTTCTTCCCGTTCCTACTTTCCCTTGCGTCGACTTTCTTTCCGCGCGTCGCCTTTCTTCTCGTTCCTGCTTTCCCTTGCGTTGCCTTTCTTCCCTTTCCTGCTTTCCCTTGCGTCGCCTTTCTTACCATTCCTGCTTTCCCTCGCGTCGCCTTTCTTACCATGCTTGCTTTCCCTAGCGTCGCCTTTCTTCCCCTGCGTCGCCTTTCTTCCCTTGCGTCGCTTTTCTTTCCGTTCCTGCTTTACCTTGCGTCGCCTTTCTTCTCGTTCCTGCTTTCCCGTGCGTCGCCTTTCTTCCTGTTCCTGCTTTCCCTTGCGTCGCCTTGCTTCCATTGCGTCGCCTTTCTTCCCTTGCATCTCCTTTCCTCCCTTGCTTCGGCTTTCTTCCCTTTCCTGCTTTCCCTTGCCTCGCCTTTCTTCCCCTGCGTCGCCTTTCTTCCCTTGCATCGCCTTTCTTACCATTCCTGATTTCGCTTGCGTCGCCTATCTTCCCTTGCATCGCCTTTCTTCCCGTTCCTACTTTCCCTTGCGTCGCCTTTCCTCCCGTTCCTGCTTTCCCTTGCATCAGCTTTCTTCCCATGCATCTCCTTTCTTCCCGTTCCTGCTTTCCCTTGCTTCGCCTTTCTTCCCTTGCGTCTCCTTTCTTCCCTTTCCTACTTAGCCTTGCATTGCCTTTCTTTCCTTGCGTCGCCTTTCTTCTCCTTCCTGCGATCCCTTGCGTCGCCTTTCTTCCCGTTCCTCCTTTCCCTTGCTTCAACTTCCTTCCCTTGCGTCGCCTTTCTTCCAATTCCTGCTTTCCCTTGCGTTGCCTTTCTTCTCGTTCCTGCTTTCCCTTGCGTTGCCTTTCTTCCCTTTCCTGCTTTCCCTTGCGTCGCCTTTCTTACCATTCCTGCTTTCCCTCGCGTCGCCTTTCTTACCATGCTTGCTTTCCCTAGCGTCGCCTTTCTTCCCCTGCGTCGCCTTTCTTCCCTTGCGTCGCTTTTCTTTCCGTTCCTGCTTTACCTTGCGTCGCCTTTCTTCTCGTTCCTGCTTTCCCGTGCGTCGCCTTTCTTCCTGTTCCTGCTTTCCCTTGCGTCGCCTTGCTTCCATTGCGTCGCCTTTCTTCCCTTGCATCTCCTTTCCTCCCTTGCTTCGGCTTTCTTCCCTTTCCTGCTTTCCCTTGCCTCGCCTTTCTACCCTTGCGTCGCCTTTCTTACCATTCCTGCTTTCCCTTGCGTCGCCTTTCTTCCCTTGCGTCGCCTTTCTTCCCTTGCGTCGCCTTTGTTACCGCTCCTGCTTTCCCTTTCGTCACCTTTCTTCTCGTTCCTGCTTTCCCTTGCGTCGCCTTTCCTCCCGTTCCTGCTTTCCCTTGCATCGCCTTTCTTCCCATGCATCTCCTTTCTTCCCGTTCCTGCTTTCCCTTGCGCCGCCTTTCTTCCCTTGTGTCTCCTTTCTTCCCTTTCCTACTTTCCCTTGCATCGCCTTTCATTCCTTGCGCCGCCTTTCTTCTCGTTCCTGCGATCCCTTGCGTCGCCTTTCTTACCGTTCCTGCTTTCCCTTGCGTTGCATTTTATTCCCTTGCATCGCCTTTCTTACCATTCCTGCTTTCCCTCGCGTCGCCTTTCTTCCCCTGCGTCGCCTTTCTTCCCTTGCGTCGCCTTCCTTACCGTTCCTGCATTCCCTTGCGTCGCCTTTCTTCCTGTTCCTGCTTTCCCGTGCGTCGCCTCCCTTCCTGTTCCTGCTTTCCCTCGCATCGCCTTTCTTCCCTTCCGTCGCCTTTTTTCCCGTTCGTGCGTTCCCTTGCGTCGCCTTTCTTCTGTTGCGTTGCCTTTCTTCCCTTGCGCCGCCTTTACCATTTCTGCTTTCCCTTGCGTCGCCTTTCTTCCCTTGCGTCGCCTTTCTTCCCATTCCAGCATTCCCTTGCATCGCCTTTCTTCCCTTGCATCTCCTTTCGTCCCTTGCGTCGCCTTTCTTACCATTCCTGCTTTCCCTCGCGTCGCCTTTCTTCCCCTGCATCGCCTTTCTTCCCTTGCATCTCCTTTCGTCCCTTGCGTCGCCTTTCTTACCATTCCTGCTTTCCCTCGCGTCGCCTTTCTTCCCCTGCATCGCCTTTCTTCCCTTGCGTCGCCTTTCTTCCCGTTCCTGCTTTCCCGTGCGTCGCCTTTCTTCCCTTGCGTCGCCTTTCTTACCGTTCCTGCATTCCCTTCCGTCGCCTTTGTTCTCGTTCCTGCTTTCCCGTGCGTCGCCTTTCTTCCTGTTCCTGCTTTCCCTTGCGTCGCCTGGCCTCCCTTGTGTCGCCTTTCTTCCCCTGCATCGCCTTTCTTCCCTTGCGTCGCCTTTCTTACCATTCCTGCTTTCCCTTGCGTCGCCTTTCTACCCTTCCGTCGCCTTTCTTACCATTCCTGATTTCGCTTGCGTCGCCTATCTTCCCTTGCATCGCCTTTCTTCCCTTTCCTGCTTTCCCTTGCGTCGCCTTTCTTACCATTCCTGCTTTCCCTCGCGTCGCCTTTCTTACCATGCTAGCTTTCCCTCGCGTCGCCATTATTCCCCTGCGTCGCCTTTCTTCCCTTGCGTCGCTTTTCTTTCCGTTCCTTCTTTACCTTGCGTCGCCTTTCTTCTCGTTCCTGCTTTCCCGTGCGTCGCCTTTCTTCCTGTTCCTGCTTTCCCTTGCATCGCCTTGCTTCCCTTGCGTCGCCTTTCTTCCCTTGCATCTCTGTTCTTCCCTTGCGTCGCCTTTCTTCCCTTTCCTGCTTTCCCTTGCGTCGCCTTTCTTCTCGTTCCTGCTTTCCCTTCCGAAGCCTTATTTCCCATTTCTGCTTTCCCTTGCGTTGCCTTTCCTCCCGTTTCTGCATTCTCTTGCGTCGCCCTGCTTTCCCTTGCCACGCCTTTCTTCCCGTTCCTGCTTTCACGTGTGTCGCCATTCTTCCCTTGCGTCGCCTTTCTTCCCTTGCGTCGCTTTTCTTTCCGTTCCTGCTTTCCCTTGCGTCGCCTTTCTTCTCGTTCCTGCTTTCCCGTGCATCGCCTTTCTTCCTGTTCCTGCTTTCCCTTGCGTCGCCTTGCTTCCCTTGCGTCGCCTTTCTTCCCTTGCATCTCTGTTCTTCCCTTGCGTCGCCTTTCTTCCCTTTCCTGCTTTCCCTTGCCTCGCCTTTCTACCCTTGCGTCGCCTTTCTTACCATTCCTGCTTTCCCTTGCGTCGCCTTTCTTCCCCTGCGACGCCTTTCTTCCCTTGCGTCGCTTTTCTTTCCGTTCCTGCTTCCCCTTGCGTCGCCTTTCTTCTCGTTCCTGCTTTCCCTTGCGTCGCCTTTCCTCCCGTTCCTGCTTTCCCAAGCGTCAGCTTTCTTCCCATGCATCTCCTTTCTTCCCGTTCCTGCTTTCCCTTGCGTCGCCTTTCTTCCCATTCCAGCATTCCCTTGCATTGCCTCTCTACCCTTGCGCCGCCTTTCTTCCCTTGCGTCAGCTTTCTTCCCATGCATCTCCTTTCTTCCCGTTCCTGCTTTCCCTTGCGCCGCCTTTCTTCCCTTGCGTCTCCTTTCTTCCCTTTCCTACTTTCCCTTGCATCGCCTTTCTTTCCATGCGTCGCCTTTCTTGCAGTTCCTGCCTTCCCTTGCGTCGACTTTCTTCCCTTGCGTTGCCTTTCTTCCCGTTCCTGCTCTCCCTCGTCTCGCCTTTGTTACTGCGCGTCTCCTTTCTTCCCTTGCATCTCCTTTCTTCCCTTGCGCCGCCTATCTTCCCAGTCCTGCTTTCCCTTGCGTCGCCTATCTTCCCTTGCGTCGCCTTACTTCCCATTCCTGCTTTCCCTTGTGTCGCCTTTCTTCCCTTCCGTCGCCTTTCTTACCATTCTTGCTTACCCTTGCTTCGCCTTTCTTCCCTTGCGTCGCCTTTCTTACCATTCCTGCTTACCCTTGCTTCGCCTTCCTTCTCGTTCCTGCTTTCCCTTCCGAAGCCTTATTTCCCATTTCTGCTTTCCCTTGCATCACCTTTCTTCCCTTGCGTCGCCTTGCTTCCCTTTCATCGCCTTTCTTCCCTTGCATCGCCTTTCTTCCCTAGCGTCGCATTTCTTCCCTTGCGTCGCCTTTCTTTCCTGCGTCGCCTTTCTTCCCAGTCCTGCTTTCCCTTGCGTCGCATTTCATACCCTTGCATCACCTTTCTTACCATTCCCGCTTTCCCTCGCGTCGCCTTTCTTCCCCTGCGTCGCATTTCTTCCCTTGCGTCGCCTTTCTTACCATTCCTGCTTACCCTTGCATCGCCTATCTTCCCTTGCATCGCCTTTCTTCCCTTGCGTCGCCTTTCTTACCGTTCCTGCATTCCCTTGCGTCGCCTTTCTTCTCGTTCCTGCTTTCCCGTGCGTCGCCTTTCTTCCTGTTCCTGCTTCCCCTTGCGTCGCCTGGCCTCCCTTGCGTCGCCTTTCTTCCCTTGCCTCGCCTTTCTACCCTTCCGTCGCCATTCTTACCATTCCTGCTTTCGCTTGCGTCAGCTTTCTTCCCATGCATCTCCTTTCTTCCCGTTCCTGCTTTCCCTGTCGCCGCCTTTCTTCCCTTGCGTCTCCTTTCTTCCCTTTCCTTCTTTTCCTTGCATCGCCTTTCTTACCTTGCATCGCCTTTCTTCTCCTTCCTGCGATCCCTTGCGTCGCCTTTCTTCCCGTTCCTACTTTCCCTTGCTTCAACTTCCTTCCCTTGCGTCGCCTTTCTTCACTTGCGTAGCCTTTCTTCCCTTGCATCGCCTTTCTTACCGTTCCTCCCTTCCCTTGCATCGCCTTTCTTCCCGTTCCTGCTTTCCCTTGCGTCGCCTTTCTTCCCATTCCAGCATTCCCTTGCATCGCCTCTCTACCCTTGCGTCGCCTTTCTTACCATTCCTGCTTACCCTTGCTTCGCCTTTCTTCTCGTTCCTGCTTTCCCTTCCGAAGCCTTATTTCCCATTTCTGCTTTTACTTGCATCGCCTTTCTTCCCTTGCGTCGCCTTTCTTCCCCTTCCTGATTTCCCTTGCGTCGCCTTGCTTCCCTTGCATCGCCTTTCTTCCCTTGCATCGCCTTTCTTCCTGCTCCTGCTTTCCCTTGCGTCACCTTTCTTCTCGTTCCTGCTTTCCCTTGCGTCGCCTTTCCTCCCGTTCCTGCTTTCCCTTGTGTCAGCTTTCTTCCCATGCATCTCCTTTCTTCCCGTTCCTGCTTTCCCTTGCGCCGCCTTTCTTCCCTTGTGTCTCCTTTCTTCCCTTTCCTACTTTCCCTTGCATCGCCTTTCATTCCTTGCGTCGCCTTTCTTCTCGTTCCTGCGATCCCTTGCGTCGCCTTTCTTTCCGTTCCTACTTTCCCTTGCTTCGACTTTCTTTCCGTGCGCCGCCTTTGTTGACGTTCCTGCTTACCCTTGCTTCGCTTTTCTTCTCGTTCCGGCTTTCCCTTCCGACGCCTTACTTCCCGGTTCTGCTTTATCTAGCGTCGCCATTCTTTCCATGCGTCGCCTTTCTTCCCATTCCAGCATTCCCTTGCATCGCCTCTCTACCCTTGCGTCGCCTTTATTACCATTCCTGCTTACCCTTGCTTCGCCTTTCTTCTCGTTCCTGCTTTCCCTTCCGAAGCCTTATTTCCCATTTCTGCTTTCCCTTGCGTCGCCTTTCCTCCCGTTTCTGCATTCTCTTTAGTCGCCCTGCTTTCCCTTGCCACGCCTTACTTCCCATTCCTGCTTTCACGTGTGTCGCCATTCTTCCCTTGCGTCGCCTTTCTTCCCTTGCGTCGCTTTTCTTTCCGTTCCTGCTTTCCCTTGCGTCGCCTTTCTTCTCGTTCCTGCTTTCCCGTGCATCGCCTTTCTTCCTGTTCCTGCTTTCCCTTGCGTCGCCTTGCTTCCCTTGCGTCGCCTTTCTTCCCTTGCATCTCTGTTCTTCCCTTGCGTCGCCTTTCTTCCCTTTCCTGCTTTCCCTTGCCTCGCCTTTCTATCCTTGCGTCGCCTTTCTTACCATTCCTGCTTTCCCTTGCGTCGCCTTTCTTCCCCTGCGTCGCCTTTCTTCCCTTGCGTCGCTTTTCTTTCCGTTCCTGCTTCCCCTTGCGTTGCCTTTCTTCTCGTTCCTGCTTTCCCTTGCGTCGCCTTTCCTCCTGTTCCTGCTTTCCCTAGCGTCAGCTTTCTTCCCATGCATCTCCTTTCTTCCCGTTCCTGCTTTCCCTTGCGTCGCCTTTCTTCCCATTCCAGCATTCCCTTGCATTGCCTCTCTACCCTTGCGTCGCCTTTCTTCTCGTTCCTGCTTTCCCGTGCGTCGCCTTTCTTCCTGTTCCTGCTTTCCCTTGCGTCGCCTTATTTCCCATATCTGCTTTCCCTTGCATCGCCTTTCTTCCCTGGCGTCGCCTTTCTTCCCCTTCCTGATTTCCCTTGCGTCGCCTTGCTTACCTTCCATCGCCTTTGTTCCCTTGCGTCGGCTTTCTTCTGTTGCATTGCCTTTATTCCCTTGCGCCGCCTTTCTTACCATTCCAGCATTCCCTTGCATCGCCTTTCTTCCCTTGCATCTCCTTTCGTCCCTTGCGTCGCCTTTCTTCCCATTCCTGCTTTCCCTTGCGTCGCATTTCATTCCCTTGCATCGCCTTTCTTACCATTCCTGCATTCCCTTGCGTCGCCTTTCTTCCCATTTTTGCTTTCCCCTGCATCGCCTTTCTTCCCTTGCGTCGCCTTTCTTACCGTTCCTGCATTCCCTTGCATCGCCTTTCTTCTCGTTCCTGCTTTCCCGAGCGTCGCCTTTCTTCCTGTTCCTGCTTTCCGTCGCATCGCCTTTCTTCCTGTTCCTGCTTTCCGTCGCATCGCCTTTCTTCCCCTGCGTCGCCTTTCTTCCCTTGCATCGCCTTTCTTACCATTCCTGATTTCGCTTGCGTCGCCTATCTTCCCTTGCATCGCCTTTCTTCCCGTTCCTACTTTCCCTTGCGTCGACTTTCTTTCCGCGCGTCGCCTTTCTTCTCGTTCCTGCTTTCCCTTGCGTTGCCTTTCTTCCCTTTCCTGCTTTCCCTTGCGTCGCCTTTCTTACCATTCCTGCTTTCCCTCGCGTCGCCTTTCTTACCATGCTTGCTTTCCCTAGCGTCGCCTTTCTTCCCCTGCGTCGCCTTTCTTCCCTTGCGTCGCTTTTCTTTCCGTTCCTGCTTTACCTTGCGTCGCCTTTCTTCTCGTTCCTGCTTTCCCGTGCGTCGCCTTTCTTCCTGTTCCTGCTTTCCCTTGCGTCGCCTTGCTTCCATTGCGTCGCCTTTCTTCCCTTGCATCTCCTTTCCTCCCTTGCTTCGGCTTTCTTCCCTTTCCTGCTTTCCCTTGCCTCGCCTTTCTTCCCCTGCGTCGCCTTTCTTCCCTTGCATCGCCTTTCTTACCATTCCTGATTTCGCTTGCGTCGCCTATCTTCCCTTGCATCGCCTTTCTTCCCGTTCCTACTTTCCCTTGCGTCGCCTTTCCTCCCGTTCCTGCTTTCCCTTGCATCAGCTTTCTTCCCATGCATCTCCTTTCTTCCCGTTCCTGCTTTCCCTTGCTTCGCCTTTCTTCCCTTGCGTCTCCTTTCTTCCCTTTCCTACTTAGCCTTGCATTGCCTTTCTTTCCTTGCGTCGCCTTTCTTCTCCTTCCTGCGATCCCTTGCGTCGCCTTTCTTCCCGTTCCTCCTTTCCCTTGCTTCAACTTCCTTCCCTTGCGTCGCCTTTCTTCCAATTCCTGCTTTCCCTTGCGTTGCCTTTCTTCTCGTTCCTGCTTTCCCTTGCGTTGCCTTTCTTCCCTTTCCTGCTTTCCCTTGCGTCGCCTTTCTTACCATTCCTGCTTTCTCTCGCGTCGCCTTTCTTACCATGCTTGCTTTCCCTAGCGTCGCCTTTCTTCCCCTGCGTCGCCTTTCTTCCCTTGCGTCGCTTTTCTTTCCGTTCCTGCTTTACCTTGCGTCGCCTTTCTTCTCGTTCCTGCTTTCCCGTGCGTCGCCTTTCTTCCTGTTCCTGCTTTCCCTTGCGTCGCCTTGCTTCCATTGCGTCGCCTTTCTTCCCTTGCATCTCCTTTCCTCCCTTGCTTCGGCTTTCTTCCCTTTCCTGCTTTCCCTTGCCTCGCCTTTCTACCCTTGCGTCGCCTTTCTTACCATTCCTGCTTTCCCTTGCGTCGCCTTTCTTCCCTTGCGTCGCCTTTCTTCCCTTGCGTCGCCTTTGTTACCGCTCCTGCTTTCCCTTTCGTCACCTTTCTTCTCGTTCCTGCTTTCCCTTGCGTCGCCTTTCCTCCCGTTCCTGCTTTCCCTTGCATCGCCTTTCTTCCCATGCATCTCCTTTCTTCCCGTTCCTGCTTTCCCTTGCGCCGCCTTTCTTCCCTTGTGTCTCCTTTCTTCCCTTTCCTACTTTCCCTTGCATCGCCTTTCATTCCTTGCGCCGCCTTTCTTCTCGTTCCTGCGATCCCTTGCGTCGCCTTTCTTACCGTTCCTGCTTTCCCTTGCGTTGCATTTTATTCCCTTGCATCGCCTTTCTTACCATTCCTGCTTTCCCTCGCGTCGCCTTTCTTCCCCTGCGTCGCCTTTCTTCCCTTGCGTCGCCTTCCTTACCGTTCCTGCATTCCCTTGCGTCGCCTTTCTTCCTGTTCCTGCTTTCCCGTGCGTCGCCTCCCTTCCTGTTCCTGCTTTCCCTCGCATCGCCTTTCTTCCCTTCCGTCGCCTTTTTTCCCGTTCGTGCGTTCCCTTGCGTCGCCTTTCTTCTGTTGCGTTGCCTTTCTTCCCTTGCGCCGCCTTTACCATTTCTGCTTTCCCTTGCGTCGCCTTTCTTCCCTTGCGTCGCCTTTCTTCCCATTCCAGCATTCCCTTGCATCGCCTTTCTTCCCTTGCATCTCCTTTCGTCCCTTGCGTCGCCTTTCTTACCATTCCTGCTTTCCCTCGCGTCGCCTTTCTTCCCCTGCATCGCCTTTCTTCCCTTGCGTCGCCTTTCTTACCGTTCCTGCATTCCCTTGCGTCGCCTTTCTTCTCGTTCCTGCTTTCCCGAGCGTTGCCTTTCTTCCCGTTCCTGCTTTCCCGTGCGTCGCCTTTCTTCCCTTGCGTCGCCTTTCTTACCGTTCCTGCATTCCCTTGCGTCGCCTTTGTTCTCGTTCCTGCTTTCCCGTGCGTCGCCTTTCTTCCTGTTCCTGCTTTCCCTTGCGTCGCCTGGCCTCCCTTGTGTCGCCTTTCTTCCCCTGCATCGCCTTTCTTCCCTTGCGTCGCCTTTCTTACCATTCCTGCTTTCCCTTGCGTCGCCTTTCTACCCTTCCGTCGCCTTTCTTACCATTCCTGATTTCGCTTGCGTCGCCTATCTTCCCTTGCATCGCCTTTCTTCCCTTTCCTGCTTTCCCTTGCGTCGCCTTTCTTACCATTCCTGCTTTCCCTCGCGTCGCCTTTCTTACCATGCTAGCTTTCCCTCGCGTCGCCATTATTCCCCTGCGTCGCCTTTCTTCCCTTGCGTCGCTTTTCTTTCCGTTCCTGCTTTACCTTGCGTCGCCTTTCTTCTCGTTCCTGCTTTCCCGTGCGTCGCCTTTCTTCCTGTTCCTGCTTTCCCTTGCGTCGCCTTGCTTCCCTTGCGTCGCCTTTCTTCCCTTGCATCTCTGTTCTTCCCTTGCGTCGCCTTTCTTCCCTTTCCTGCTTTCCCTTGCCTCGCCTTTCTACCCTTGCGTAGCCTTTCTTACCATTCCTGCTTTCCCTTGCGTCGCCTTTCTTCCCCTGCGTCGCCTTTCTTCCCTTGCGCCGCTTTACTTTCCGTTCCTGCTTCCCCTTGCGTCGCCTTTCTTCTCGTTCCTGCTTTCCCTTGCGTCGCCTTTCCTCCCGTTCCTGCTTTCCCTGGCGTCAGCTTTCTTCCCATGCATCTCCTTTCTTCCCGTTCCTGCTTTCCCTTGCGTCGCCTTTCTTCCCATTCCAGCATTCCCTTGCATTGCCTCTCTACCCTTGCGTCGCCTTTCTTACCATTCCTGCTTACCCTTGCTTCGCCTTTCTTCTCGTTCCTGCTTTCCCTTCCGAAGCCTTATTTCCCATTTCTGCTTTCCCTTGCATCGCCTTTCTTCCCTTGCGTCGCCTTTCTTCCCCTTCCTGATTTCCCTTGCGTCGCCTTGCTTACCTTCCATCGCCTTTCTTCCCGTTCCTACTTTGCCTTGCGTCGACTTTCTTTCCGCGCGTCGCCTTTCTTCTCGTTCCTGCTTTCCCTTCTGTTGCCTTTCTTCCCTTTCCTGCTTTCCCTTGCGTCGCCTTTCTTACCATTCCTGCTTTCCCTCGCGTCGCCTTTCTTACCATTCTTGCTTTCCCTCGCGTCGCCTTTCTTCCCCTGCGTCGCCTTTCTTCCCTTGCGTCGCTTTTCTTTCCGTTCCTGCTTTCCCGTGCGTCGCCTTTCTTCCTGTTCCTGCTTTCCCTTGCATCGCATTGCTTCCATTGCGTCGCCTTTCTTCCCTTGCATCTATGTTCCTCCCTTGCTTCGGCTTTCTTCCCTTTCCTGCTTTCCCTTGCCTCGCCTTTCTTTCCTTGCGTCGCCTTTCTTCTCGTTCCTGCGATCCCTTGCGTCGCCTTTCTTCCCTTGCGTCGCCTTTCTTCCCTTGCGTCGCCTTTCTTCCCTTGCGTCGCCTTTCTTCCCCTTCCTGATTTCCCTTGCGTCGCCTTGCTTACCTTCCATCGCCTTTCTTCCCGTTCCTACTTTGCCTTGCGTCGACTTTCTTTCCGCGCGTCGCCTTTCTTCTCGTTCCTGCTTTCCCTTCTGTTGCCTTTCTTCCCTTTCCTGCTTTCCCTTGCGTCACCTTTCCTCACGTTCCTGCTTTCCCTTGCGTCAGCTTTCTTCCCATGCATCTCCTTTCTTCCCGTTCCTGCTTTCCCTTGCGCCGCCTTTCTTCCCTTGCGTCTCCTTTCTTCTTTTTCCTACTTTTTCTTGCATCGCCTTTCTTTCCATGCGTCGCCTTTCTTGCAGATCCTGCCTTCCCTTGCGTCGACTTTCTTCCCTTGCGTTGCCTTTCTTCCCGTTTCTGCTTTCCCTTGCCACGCCTTTCTTCCCGTTCCTGCTTTCCCTTGCGTCACCTTTCTTCCCCTGCGTCGCCTTTCTGCCCTTGCATCGCCTTTTTTCCCCTTCCTGCTTTCCCGTGCGTCGCCTTTCTTCCCTTGGGTCGCCTTTCTTCCCTTGCATCGCATTTCTTCCCGTTTCTGCTTTCTCCTGCGTCGCCTGTCTTCCCGTTCCTCCTTTCCCTTGCATAGCCTTTCTTACCTTCCGTCGCCTTTCTTCCCGTTCCTGATTTCCCTTGCGTCGCCTTTCTTCCCTTGCGTAGCCTTTCTTCCCTTGCATCGCCTTTCTTACCGTTCCTCCTTTCCCTTGCATCGCCTTTCTTCCCGTTCCTGCTTTCCCTTGCGTCGCCTTTCTTCCCATTCCAGCATTCCCTTGCATCGCCTCTCTACCCTTGCGTCGCCTTTCTTACCATTCCTGCTTACCCTTGCTTCGCCTTTCTTCTCCTTCCTGCTTTCCCTTCCGAAGCCTTATTTCCCATTTCTGCTTTCCCTTGCATCGCCTTTCTTCCCTTGCGTCGTCTTTCTTCCCCTTCCTGATTTCCCTTGCGTCGCCTTGCTTCCCTTGCATCGCCTTTCTTCCCTTGCATCGCCTTTCTTCCCTTGCGTCGCCTTTCTTCCAGCTCCTGCTTTCCCTTGAATCACCTTTCTTCTCGTTCCTGCTTTCCCTTGCGTCGCCTTTCCTCCCGTTCCTGCTTTCCCTTGCGTCGCCTTTCCTCCCGTTCCTGCTTTCCCTTGCGTCAGCTTTCTTCCCATGCATCTCCTTTCTTCCCGTTCCTGCTTTCCCTTGCGCCGCCTTTCTTCCCTTGTGTCTCCTTTCTTCCCTTTCCTACTTTCCCTTGCATCGCCTTTCATTCCTTGCGTCGCCTTTCTTCTCGTTCCTGCGATCCCTTGCGTCGCCTTTCTTTCCGTTCCTACTTTCCCTTGCTTCGACTTTCTTTCCGTGCGCCGCCTTTGTTCACGTTTCTGCTTACCCTTGCTTCGCCTTTCTTCTCGTTCCTGCTTTCCCTTGCGTCAGCTTTCTTCCAATGCATCTCCTTTCTTCCCTTTCCTACTTTCCCTTGCATCGCCTTTCTTTCCATGCGTCACCTTTCTTGCAGATCCTGCCTTCCCTTGCGTCGACTTTCTTCCCTTGCGTCGCCTTTCTTCTCATTCCTGCTTTCCCTTGCCTCGCCTTTCTACCCTTCCGTCGCCTTTCTTACCATTCCTGCTTTCGCTTGCGTCAGCTTTCTTCCCATGCATCTCCTTTCTTCCCGTTCCTGCTTTCCCTGTTGCCGCCTTTCTTCCCTTCCGTCTCCTTTCTTCCCTTTCCTACTTTTCCTTGCATCGCCTTTCTTACCTTCCGTCGCCTTTCTTCCCGTTCCTGCTTTCCCTTGCGTCGCCTTGCTTCCCTTGTGTCGCCTATCTTCCCTTGCGTCGCCTTTCTTCCAATTCCTGCTTTCCCTTGCGTCGCCTTTCTTCACTTGCGTAGCCTTTCTTCCCTTGCATCGCCTTTCTTACCGTTCCTCCTTTCCCTTGCATCGCCTTTCTTCCCGTTCCTGCTTTCCCTTGCGTCGCCTTTCTTCCCATTCCAGCATTCCCTTGCATCGCCTCTCTACCCTTGCGTCGCCTTTCTTACCATTCCTGCTTACCCTTGCTTCGCCTTTCTTCTCCTTCCTGCTTTCCCTTCCGAAGCCTTATTTCCCATTTCTGCTTTCCCTTGCATCGCCTTTCTTCCCTTGCGTCGCCTTTCTTCCCCTTCCTGATTTCCCTTGCGTCGCCTTGCTTCCCTTGCATCGCCTTTCTTCCCTTGCTTCGCCTTTCTTCCCCTTCCTGATTTCCCTTGCGTCGCCTTGCTTCCCTTGCATCGCCTTTCTTCCCTTGCATCGCCTTTCTTCCCGCTCCTGCTTTCCCTTGCGTCACCTTTCTTCTCGTTCCTGCTTTCCCTTGCGTCGCCTTTCCTCCCGTTCCTGCTTTCCCTTGCGTCAGCTTTCTTCCCATGCATCTCCTTTCTTCCCGTTCCTGCTTTCCCTTGCGCCGCCTTTCTTCCCTTGTGTCTCCTTTCTTCCCTTTCCTACTTTCCCTTGCATCGCCTTTCATTCCTTGCGTCGCCTTTCTTCTCGTTCCTGCGATCCCTTGCGTCGCCTTTCTTTCCGTTCCTACTTTCCCTTGCTTCGACTTTCTTTCCGTGCGCCGCCTTTGTTCACGTTCCTGCTTACCCTTGCTTCGCCTTTCTTCTCGTTCCTGCTTTCCCTTGCATCGCCTTTCTTCCCGTTCCTGCTTTCCCTTCCGAAGCCTTTTTTCCCATTTCTGCTTTCCCTTCCATCGCCTTTCTTCCCTTGCCTCTCCTTTCTTCCCGTTCCTGATTTCCCTTGAGTCGCCTTGCTTCCCTTGCATCGCCTTTCTTCCCTTGCGTCGCCTTGCTTCCCTTGTATCGCCTTTCTTCCCTTGTGTCTCCTTTCATCCCATTCCTGCCTTCCCTTGCGTAGACTTCGTTCCTTTGCGTTGCCTTTCTTCCCGTACCTGCTTTCCCTTTCCACGCCTTTCTTCCCGTTCCTGCTTTCCCTTGCGTCACCTTACTTCCTCTGCTTCGCCTTTCTTCCCTTGCATCGCCTTTTTTCCCCATCCAGCTTTCCCGTGCGTCGCCTTTCTTCCCTTGCGTCGCCTATCTTCCCTTGCATCGCCTTTCTTCCCGTTCCTGCGATCCCTTGCGTCGCCTTTCTTCCCTTGCGTCTCCTTTCTTCCCTTTCCTACTTAGCCTTGCATCGCCTTTCTTTCCTTGCGTCGCCTTTCTTCTCGTTCCTGCGATCCCTTGCGTCGCCTTTCATTCCGTTCCTACTTTCCCTTGCTTCGCCATACTTCCCTTGCGTCTCCTTTCTTCCCTTTCCTACTTTCCCTTGCATCGCCTTTCTTTCCAGACGTCGCCTTTCTTTCCGTTCCTACTTTCCCTTGCATCGCCTTTCTTCCCTTCCGTCGCATTTCTTTCCGTTCCTCCTTTCCCTTGCATCGCCATTCTTCCCGTTCCTCCTTTCCCTTGCATCGCCTTTCTTCCCATTCCTGCTTTCCCTTGCTTTGCCTATCTTCTCGTTCCTACATTCCCTTCCGACGCCTTACTTCCCGTATCTGCTATCTCTTGCGTCGCCTTTCTTTCCATGCATCGCCTTTCTTCCCTTGCATCGCCTTTCTTCCCTTCCGTCGCCTTCCTTCCCGTGCGTCGCCATTCAACCCGTTTCAGCTTTACCGTACGTCGCCTTTCATCCCTTGCGTCGCATTTCTTCCCGTTCCTGCTTTCCCTTGCGTCGCCTTTCTTCCCGTTCCTGCATTCCCTACCGTCGCCTTTCTTCCCTTCCGTCGCCTTTCTTCCCGTTCGTGCGTTCCCTTGCGTCGCCTTTCTTCTCGCTCCTGCTTTCCCTTGCGTCAGCTTTCTTCCAATGCATCTCCTTACTTCCTGTTCCTGCTTTCCCTTGCGCCGCATTTCTTCCCTTGCGTCTCCTTTCTTCCCTTTCCTACTTTCCCTTGCATCGCCTTTCTTTCCATGCGTCACCTTTCTTGCAGATCCGGCCTTCCCTTGCGTCGACTTTCTTCCCTTGCGTTGCCTTTCTTCCCGTTCCTGCTTTTCCTTGCCACGCCTTTCTTCCCGTTTCTGCTTTCCCTTGCGCCGCCTTTCATCCCCTGCGTCGCCTATCTTCCCTTGCATCGCCTTTTTTCCCCTACCTGCTTTCCCGTGCGTCGCCTTTCTTCCCTTGCGTCGCCTTTCTTCCCTTGCATCGCATTTCTTCCCGTTCCTGCTTTCTCTTGCGTCGCCTGTCTTCCCGTTCCTCCTTTCCCTTGCATCGCCTTTCTTCCCTTGCGTCGCCTTTCTTCCCGTTCCTGATTTCCCTTGCGTCGCCTTGCTTCTCTTGCATCGCCTATCTTCCCTTGCATCGCTTTTCTTCCGTTGCGTCGCCTTTCTTACCATTCCTGATTTCCCTTGCGTCGCCTTGCTTCCCTCGCGTCGCCTTTCTTCCCCTGCGTCGCCTTTCTTCCCTTGCGTCGCCTTTCTTCTCGTTCCTGCTTTCCCGTGCGTCGCCTTTCTTCCTGTTCCTGCTTCCCCTTGCGTCGCCTGGCCTCCCTTGCGTCGCCTTTCTTCCCTTGCCTCGCCTTTCTACCCTTCCGTCGCCATTCTTACCATTCCTGCTTTCGCTTGCGTCAGCTTTCTTCCCATGCATCTCCTTTCTTCTCGTTCCTGCTTTCCCTTGCGTCGCCTTTCTTCCCTTGCGTCGCCTTCCTTCCCTTGCGTCGCCTTTCTTACCGTTCCTGCTTTCCCTTGCGTCGCCTTTCTTCTCGTTCCTGCTTTCCCATGCGTCGCCTTTCCTCCCGTTCCTGCTTTCCCTAGCGTCAGCTTTCTTCCCATGCATCTCCTTTCTTCCCGTTCCTGCTTTCCCTTGCGTCGTCTTTCTTCCCATTCCAGCATTCCCTTGCATCGCCTCTCTACCCTTGCTTCGCCTTTCTTACCATTCCTGCTTACCCTTGCTTCGCCTTTCTTCTCGTTCCTGCTTTCCCTTCCGAAGCCTTATTTCCCATTTCGGCTTTTACTTGCATCGCCTTTCTTCCCTTGCGTCGCCTTTCTTCCCCTTCCTGATTTCCCTTGCGTCGCCTTGCTTCCCTAGCATCGCCTTTCTTCCCTTGCATCGCCTTTCTTCCCGCTCCTGCTTTCCCTTGCGTCACCTTTCTTCTCGTTCCTGCTTTCCCTTGCATCGCCTTTCCTCCCGTTCCTGCTTTCCCTTGCGTCAGCTTTCTTCCCATGCATCTCCTTTATTCCCGTTCCTGCTTTCCCTTGCGCCGCCTTTCTTCCCTTGTGTCTCCTTTCTTCCCTTTCCTACTTTCCCTTGCATCGCCTTTCATTCCTTGCGTCGCCTTTCTTCTCGTTCCTGCGATCCCTTGCTTCGACTTTCTTTCCGTGCGCCGCCTTTGTTCACGTTCCTGCTTACCCTTGCTTCGCTTTTCTTCTCGTTCCTGCTTTCCCTTGCGTCGCCTTTCTTCTCGCTCCTGCTTTCCCTTGCGTCAGCTTTCTTCCAATGCATCTCCTTTCTTCCTGTTCCTGCTTTCCCTTGCGCCGCATTTCTTCCCTTGCGTCTCCTTTCTTCCCTTTCCTACTTTCCCTTGCATCGCCTTTCTTTCCATGCGTCACCTTTCTTGCAGATCCGGCCTTCCCTTGCGTCGACTTTCTTCCCTTGCGTTGCCTTTCTTCCCGTTCCTGCTTTTCCTTGCCACGCCTTTCTTCCCGTTTCTGCTTTCCCTTGCGCCGCCTTTCTTCCCCTGCGTCGCCTATCTTCCCTTGCATTGCCTTTTTTCCCCTACCTGCTTTCCCGTGCGTCGCCTTTCTTCCCTTGCGTCGCCTTTCTTCCCTTGCATCGCATTTCTTCCCGTTCCTGCTTTCTCTTGCGTCGCCTGTCTTCCCGTTCCTCCTTTCCCTTGCATCGCCTTTCTTCCCTTGCGTCGCCTTTCTTCCCGTTCCTGATTTCCCTTGCGTCGCCTTGCTTCTCTTGCATCGCCTATCTTCCCTTGCATCGCCTTTCTTCCGTTGCGTCGCCTTTCTTACCATTCCTGATTTCCCTTGCGTCGCCTTGCTTCCCTCGCGTCGCCTTTCTTCCCCTGCGTCGCCTTTCTTCCCTTGCGTCGCCTTTCTTCTCGTTCCTGCTTTCCCGTGCGTCGCCTTTCTTCCTGTTCCTGCTTCCCCTTGCGTCGCCTGGCCTCCCTTGCGTCGCCTTTCTTCCCTTGCCTCGCCTTTCTACCCTTCCGTCGCCATTCTTACCATTCCTGCTTTCGCTTGCGTCAGCTTTCTTCCCATGCATCTCCTTTCTTCTCGTTCCTGCTTTCCCTTGCGTCGCCTTTCTTCACTTGCGTAGCCTTTCTTCCCTTGCATCGCCTTTCTTACCGTTCCCCCTTTCCCTTGCGTCGCCTTTCTTCCCATTCCAGCATTCCCTTGCATCGCCTCTCTACCCTTGCGTCGCCTTTCTTACCATTCCTGCTTACCCTTGCTTCGCCTTTCTTCTCGTTCCTGCTTTCCCTTCCGAAGCCTTATTTCCCATTTCTGCTTTTACTTGCATCGCCTTTCTTCCCTTGCGTCGCCTTTCTTCCCCTTCCTGATTTCCCTTGCGTCGCCTTGCTTCCCTAGCATCGCCTTTCTTCCCTTGCATCGCCTTTCTTCCCGCTCCTGCTTTCCCTTGCGTCACCTTTCTTCTCGTTCCTGCTTTCCCTTGCGTCGCCTTTCCTCCCGTTCCTGCTTTCCCTTGCGTCAGCTTTCTTCCCATGCATCTCCTTTCTTCCCGTTCCTGCTTTCCCTTGCGCCGCCTTTCTTCCCTTGTGTCTCCTTTCTTCCCTTTCCTACTTTCCCTTGCATCGCCTTTCATTCCTTGCGTCGCCTTTCTTCTCGTTCCTGCGATCCCTTGCGTCGCCTTTCTTTCCGTTCCTACTTTCCCTTGCTTCGACTTTCTTTCCGTGCGCCGCCTTTGTTCACGTTCCTGCTTACCCTTGCTTCGCTTTTCTTCTCGTTCCTGCTTTCCCTTGCGTCGCCTTTCTTCCCCTGCGTCGCCTTTCTTCCCTTGCGTCGCTTTTCTTTCCGTTCCTGCTTCCCCTTGCGTCGCCTTTCTTCTCGTTCCTGCTTTCCCTTGCGTCGCCTTTCCTCCCGTTCCTGCTTTCCCTAGCGTCAGCTTTCTTCCCATGCATCTCCTTTCTTCCCGTTCCTGCTTTCCCTTGCGTCGCCTTTCTTCCCATTCCAGCATTCCCTTGCATTGCCTCTCTACCCTTGCGTCTCCTTTCCTCCCTTTCCTACTTTCCCTTGCATCGCCTTTCTTTCCTGGCGTCGCCTTTCTTCCCATTCCTGCGATCCCTTGCATCGCCTTTCTTCCCTTGCGTCTCCTTTCTTCCCTTTCCTACTTAGCCTTGCATCGCCTTTCTTTCCTTGCGTCGCCTTTCTTCTCGTTCCTGCGATCCCTTGCGTCGCCTTTCTTTCCGTTCCTACTTTCCCTTGCTTCGCCATACTTCCCTTGCGTCTCCTTTCTTCCCTTTCCTACTTTCCCTTGCATCGCCTTTCTTTCCAGACGTCGCCTTTCTTTCCGTTCCTACTTTCCCTTGCATCGCCTTTCTTCCCTTCCGTCGCATTTCTTTCCGTTCCTCCTTTCCCTTGCATCGCCATTCTTCTCGTTCCTCCTTTCCCTTGCATCGCCTTTCTTCCCATTCCTGCTTTCCCTTGCTTTGCCTATCTTCTCGTTCCTACATTCCCTTCCGACGCCTTACTTCCCGTATCTGCTTTCTCTTGCGTCGCCTTTCTTTCCATGCATCGCCTTTCTTCCCTTGCATCGCCTTTCTTCCCTTCCGTCGCCTTCCTTCCCTTTCCTGCTTTCCCTTGCCTCGCCTTTCTGCCCTTGCGTCGCCTTTCTTACCATTCCTGCCTTCCCTTGCATCGCCTTTCTTCCCTTGCGTCGCCTTTCTTCCCTTGCGTCGCCTTTCTTACCGCTTCTGCTTTCCCTTGCGTCACCTTTCTTCTTGCTCCTGCTTTCCCGTGCGTCAGCTTTCTTCCAATGCATCTCCTTTCTTACCGTTCCTGCTTTCCCTTGCGCTGCATTTCTTCCCTTGCGTCTCCTTTCTTCCCTTTCCTACTTTCCCTTGCATCGCCTTTCTTTCCATGCGTCACCTTTCTTGCAGATCCTGCCTTCCCTTGCGTCGACATTCTACCCTTCCGTCGCCTTTCTTACCATTCCTGCTTTCGCTTGCGTCAGCTTTCTTCCCATGCATCTCCTTTCTTCCCGTTCCTGCTTTCCCTGTCGCCGCCTTTCTTCCCTTCCGTCTCCTTTCTTCCCTTTCCTACTTTTCCTTGCATCGCCATTCTTACCTTGCGTCGCCTTTCTTCTCCTTCCTGCGATCCCTTGCGTCGCCTTTCTTCCCGTTCCTACTTTTCCTTGCTTCAACTTCCTTCCCTTGCGTCGCCTTTCTTCCAATTCCTGCTTTCCCTTGCGTCGCCTTTCTTCACTTGCGTAGCCTTTCTTCCCTTGCATCGCCTTTCTTACCGTTCCTCCTTTCCCTTGCATCGCCTTTCTTCCCGTTCCTGATTTCCCTTGCGTCGCCTTTCTTCCCATTCCAGCATTCCCTTGCATCGCCTCTCTACCCTTGCGTCGCCTTTCTTACCATTCCTGCTTACCCTTGCTTCGCCTTTCTTCTCCTTCCTGCTTTCCCTTCCGAAGCCTTATTTCCCTTTTCTGCTTTCCCTTGCGTCGCCTTTCTTCCCTTGCGTCGCCTTTCTTCCCCTTCCTGATTTCCCTTGCGTCGCCTTGCTTCCCTTGCATCGCCTTTCTTCCCTTGCATCGCCTTTCTTCCCTTGCGTCGCCTTTCTTCCCGCTCCTGCTTTCCCTTGCGTCCCCTTTCTTCTCGTTCCTGCTTTCCCTTGCGTCGCCTTTCCTCCCGTTCCTGCTTTCCCTTGCGTCAGCTTTCTTCCCATGCATCTCCTTTCTTCCCGTTCCTGCTTTCCCTTGCGCCGCCTTTCTTCCCTTGTGTCTCCTTTCTTCCCTTTCCTACTTTCCCTTGCATCGCCTTTCATTCCTGGCGTCGCCTTTCTTCTCGTTCCTGCGATCCCTTGCGTCGCCTTTCTTTCCGTTCCTTCTTTCCCTTGCTTCGACTTTCTTTCCGTGCGCCGCCTTTGTTCACGTTCCTGCTTACCCTTGCTTCGCCTTTCTTCTCGTTCCTGCTTACCCTTGCTTCGCCTTTCTTCTCGTTCCTGCTTTCCCTTGCGTCGCCTTTCCTCCCGTTCCTGCTTTCCCTTGCGTCAGCTTTCTTCCCATGCATCTCCTTTCCTCCCGTTCCTGCTTTCCCTTGCGTCGCCTATCTTCCCTTGCATCGCCTTTCTTCCCGTTCCTGCGTTCCCTTGCGTCGCCTTTCTTCCCTTGCGTCTCCTTTCTTCCCTTTCCTACTTAGCCTTGCATCGCCTTTCTTTCCTTGCGTCGCCTTTCTTCTCGTTCCTGCGATCCCTTGCGTCGCCTTTCTTTCCGTTCCTACTTTCCCTTGCTTCGCCATACTTCCCTTGCGTCTCCTTTCTTCCCTTTCCTACTTTCCCTTGCATCGCCTTTCTTTCCAGACGTCGCCTTTCTTTCCGTTCCTACTTTCCCTTGCATCGCCTTTCTTCCCTTCCGTCGCATTTCTTTCCGTTCCTACTTTCCCTTGCATCGCCATTCTTCCCGTTCCTCCTTTCCCTTGCATCGCCTTTCTTCCCATTCCTGCTTTCCCTTGCTTTGCCTATCTTCTCGTTCCTACATTCCCTTCCGACGCCTTACTTCCCGTATCTGCTTTCTCTTGCGTCGCCTTTCTTTCCATGCATCGCCTTTCTTCCCTTGCATCGCCTTTCTTCCCTTCCGTCGCCTTCCTTCCCGTGCGACGCCATTCAACCCGTTTCAGCTTTACCGTACGTCGCCTCTCATCCCTTGCGTCGCATTTCTTCCCGTTCCTGCTTTCCCTTGCGTCGCCTTTCTTCCCGTTCCTGCATTCCCTACCGTTGCCTTTCTTCCCTTGCGTCGCCTTTCTTCCCGTTCGTGCGTTCCCTTGCGTCGCCTTTCTTCTCGCTCCTGCTTTCCCTTGCGTCAGCTTTCTTCCAATGCATCTCCTTTCTTCCTGTTCCTGCTTTCCCTTGCGCCGCATTTCTTCCCTTGCGTCTCCTTTCTTCCCTTTCCTACTTTCCCTTGCATCGCCTTTCTTTCCATGCGTCACCTTTCTTGCAGATCCGGCCTTCCCTTGCGTCGACTTTCTTCCCTTGCGTTGCCTTTCTTCCCGTTCCTGCTTTCCCTTGCCACGCCTTTCTTCCCGTTTCTGCTTTCCCTTGTGCCACCTTTCTTCCCCTGCGTCGCCTATCTTCCCTTGCATCGCCTTTTTTCCCCTACCTGCTTTCCCGTGCGTCGCCTTTCTTCCCTTGCGTCGCCTTTCTTCCCTTGCATCGCATTTCTTCCCGTTCCTGCTTTCTCTTGCGTCGCCTGTCTTCCCGTTCCTCCTTTCCCTTGCATCGCCTTTCTTCCCTTGCGTCGCCTTTCTTCCCGTTCCTGATTTCCCTTGCATGGCCTATCTTCCCTTGCATCGCCTATCTTCCCTTGCATCGCCTTTCTTCCCTTGCGTCGCCTTTCTTACCATTCCTGATTTCCCTTGCGTCGCCTTGCTTCCCTCGCGTCGCCTTTCTTCCCCTGCGTCGCCTTTCTTCCCTTGCGTCGCCTTTCTTCCCGTTCCTGCTTTCCCGTGCGTCGCCTTTCTTCCTGTTCCTGCTTCCCCTTGCGTCGCCTGGCCTCCCTTGCGTCGCCTTTCTTCCCTTGCCTCGCCTTTCTACCCTTCCGTCGCCATTCTTACCATTCCTGCTTTCGCTTGCGTCAGCTTTCTTCCCATGCATCTCCTTTCTTCTCGTTCCTGCTTTCCCTTGCGTCGCCTTTCTTCACTTGCGTAGCCTTTCTTCCCTTGCATCGCCTTTCTTACCGTTCCTCCTTTCCCTTGCATCGCCTTTCTTCCCGTTCCTGCTTTCCCTTGCGTCGCCTTTCTTCCCATTCCAGCATTCCATTGCATCGCCTCTCTACCCTTGCGTCGCCTTTCTTACCATTCCTGCTTACCCTTGCTTCGCCTTTCTTCTCGTTCCTGCTTTCCCTTCCGAAGCCTTATTTCCCATTTCTGCTTTTACTTGCATCGCCTTTCTTCCCTTGCGTCGCCTTTCTTCCCCTTCCTGATTTCCCTTGCGTCGCCTTGCTTCCCTTGCATCGCCTTTCTTCCCTTGCATCGCCTTTCTTCCCGCTCCTGCTTTCCCTTGCGTCACCTTTCTTCTCGTTCCTGCTTTCCCTTGCGTCGCCTTTCCTCCCGTTCCTGCTTTCCCTTGCGTCAGCTTTCTTCCCATGCATCTCCTTTCTTCCCGTTCCTGCTTTCCCTTGCGCCGCCTTTCTTCCCTTGTGTCTCCTTTCTTCCCTTTCCTACTTTCCCTTGCATCGCCTTTCATTCCTTGCGTCGCCTTTCTTCTCGTTCCTGCGATCCCTTGCGTCGCCTTTCTTTCCGTTCCTACTTTCCCTTGCTTCGACTTTCTTTCCGTGCGCCGCCTTTGTTCACGTTCCTGCTTACCCTTGCTTCGCTTTTCTTCTCGTTCCTGCTTTCCCTTCCGACGCCTTACTTCCCGGTTCTGCTTTATCTAGCGTCGCCATTCTTTCCATGCGTCGCCTTTCTTCCCATTCCAGCATTCCCTTGCATCACCTCTCTACCCTTGCGTCGCCTTTATTACCATTCCTGCTTACCCTTGCTTCGCCTTTCTTCTCGTTCCTGCTTTCCCTTCCGAAGCCTTCTTTCCCATTTCTGCTTTCCCTTGCGTCGCCTTTCCTCCCGTTTCTGCATTCTCTTGCGTCGCCCTGCTTTCCATTGCCACGCCTTTCTTCCCGTTCCTGCTTTCACGTGTGTCGCCATTCTTCCCTTGCGTCGCCTTTCTTCCCTTCCGTCGCTTTTCTTTCCGTTCCTGCTTTCCCTTGCGTCGCCTTTCTTCTCGTTCCTGCTTTCCCATGCATCGCCTTTCTTCCTGTTCCTGCTTTCCCTTGCGTCGCCTTGCTTCCCTTGCGTCGCCTTTCTTCCCTTGCATCTCTGTTCTTCCCTTGCGTCGCCTTTCTTCCCTTTCCTACTTTCCCTTGCATCGCCTTTCTTCCCCTGCGTCGCCTTTCTTCCCTCGCGTCGCTTTTCTTTCCGTTCCTGCTTCCCCTTGCGTCGCCTTTCTTACCATTCCTGCTTTCCCTTGCGTCGCCTTTCTTCCCTTGCGTCGCCTTTCTTCCCTTGCGTCGCCTTTGTTACCGCTCCTGCTTTCCCTTTCGTCACCTTTCCTCTCGTTCCTGCTTTCCCTTGCGTCGCCTTTCCTCCCGTTCCTGCTTTCCCTTGGGTCAGCTTTCTTCCCATGCATCTCCTTTCTTCCCGTTCCTGCTTTCCCTTGCGCTGCCTTTCTTCCCTTGTGTCTCCTTTCTTCCCTTTCCTACTTTCCCTTGCATCGCCTTTCATTCCTTGCGTCGCCTTTCTTCTCGTTACTGCGATCCCTTGCGTCGCCTTTCATACTGCTCCTGCTTTCCCTTGCGTTGCATTTTATTCCCTTGCATCGCCTTTCTTACCATTCCTGCTTTCCCTCGCGTCGCCTTTCTTCCCCTGCGTCGCCTTTCTTCCCTTGCGTCGCCTTTCATGCCATTCCTGCATTCCCTTGCGTCGCCTTTCTTCTCGTTCCTGCTTTCCAGAGCGTCGCCTTTCTTCCTGTTCCTGCTTTCACTCGCATCACCTTTCTTCCCTTCCGTCGCCTTTCTTCCCGTTCGTGCGTTCCCTTGCATCGCCTTTCTTCTGTTGCGTTGCCTTTCTTCCCTTGCGCCGCCTTTCTTACCATTCCAGCATTCCCGTGCATCGCCTTTCTTACCTTGCATCTCCTTTCGTCCCTTGCGTCGCCTTTCTTCCCATTCCTGCTTTCCCTTGCGTCGCATTTCATTCCCTTGCATCGCCTTTCTTACCATTCCTGCTTAAGCTCGCGTCGCCTTTCTTCCTGTTCCTGCTTTCCCGTGCGTCGCCTTTCTTCCTGTTCCTGCTTTCCGTCGCATCGCCTTTCTTCCCCTGCGTCGCCTTTCTTCCCTTGCATCGCCTTTCTTACCGTTCCTGCATTCCCTTGCGTCGCCTTTCTTCTCGTTCCTGCTTTCCCGTGCGTCGCCTTTCTTCCTGTTCCTGCTTTCCCTTGCGTCGCCTGGCCTCCCTTGTGTCGCCTTTCTTCCCCTGCATCGCCTTTCTTCCCTTGCGTCGCCTTTCTTACCATTCCTGCTTTCCCTTGCGTCGCCTTTCTACCCTTCCGTCGCCTTTCTTACCATTCCTGATTTCGCTTGCGTCGCCTTTCTTCCCTTGCATCGCCTTTCTTCCCGTTCCTACTTTCCCTTGCGTCGACTTTCTTTCTGCGCGTCGCCTTTCTTCTCGTTCCTGCTTTCCCTTGCGTTGCCTTTCTTCCCTTTCCTGCTTTCCCTTGCGTCGCCTTTCTTACCATTCCTGCTTTCCCTCGCATCGCCTTTCTTACCATGCTTGCTTTCCCTCACGTCGCCTTTCTTCCCCTGCGTCGCCTTTCTTCCCTTGCGTCGCTTTTCTTTTTGTTCCTGCTTTCCCTTGCGTCGCCTTTCTTCTCGTTCCTGCTTTCCCGTGCGTCGCCTTTCTTCCTGTTCCTGCTTTCCCTTGCGTCGCCTTGCTCCCATTGCGTCGCCTTTCTTCCCTTGCATCTCCTTTCCACCCTTGCTTCGGCTTTCTTCCCTTTCCTGCTTTCCCTTGCCTCGCCTTTCTACCCTCGCGTAGCCTTTCTTACCATTCTTGCTTTCCCTCGCGTCGCCTTTCTTCCCCTTCATCGCCTTTCTTCCCTTGCGTCGCTTTTCTTTCCGTTCCTGCTTTATCTTGCGTCGCCTTTCTTCTCGTTCCTGCTTTCCCGTGCGTCGCCTTCCTTCCCTTGCATCTCCTTTATTCCCTTGCTTCGCCTTTCTTCCCATTCCTGCCTTCCCTTGCATCGCCTTTCTTCCCTTGCGTCGCCTTTCTTCCCTTGCATCGCCTTTCTTACCGCTTCTGCTTTCCCTTGCGTCACCTTTCTTCTCGCTCCTGCTTTCCCTTGCGTCAGCTTTCTTCCAATGCATCTCCTTTCTTCCTGTTCCTGCTTTCCCTTGCGCCGCATTTCTTCCCTGGCATCTCCTTTCTTCCCTTTCCTACTTTCCCTTGCATCGCCTTTCTTTCCATGCGTCACCTTTCTTGCAGATCCTGCCTTCCCTTGCGTCGACTTTCTTCCCTTGCGTTGCCTTTCTTCCCGTTCCTGCTTTCCCTTGCCACGCCTTTCTTCCCGTTTCTGCTTTCCCTTGCGCCGCCTTTCTTCCCCTGCGTCGCCTATCTTCCCTTGCATCGCCTTTTTTCCCCTACCTGCTTTCCCGTGCGTCGCCTTTCTTCCCTTGCGTCGCCTTTCTTCCCTTGCATCGCATTTCTTCCGTTCCTGCTTTCTCTTGCGTCGCCTGTCTTCCCGTTCCTCCTTTCCCTTGCATCGCCTTTCTTCCCTTGCGTCGCCTTTCTTCCCGTTCCTGATTTCCCTTGCGTCGCCTTGCTTCCCTTGCATCGCCTATCTTCCCTTGCATCGCCTTTCTTCCCTTGCGTCGCCTTTCTTTCCATTCCTGATTTCCCTTGCGTCGCCTTGCTTCCCTCGCGTCGCCTTTCTTCCCCTGCGTCGCCTTTCCTCCCTTGCGTCGCCTTTCTTACCGTTCCTGCATTCCCTTGCGTCGCCTTTCTTCTCGTTCCTGCTTTCCCGTGCGTCGCCTTTCCTCCCGTTCCTGCTTTCCCTTGCGTCAGCTTTCTTCCCATGCATCTCCTTTCCTCCCGTTCCTGCTTTCCCTTGCGTCAGCTTTCTTCCCATGCATCTCCTTTCTTCCCGTTCCTGCTTTCCCTTGCGCCGCCTTTCTTCCCTTGTGTCTCCTTTCTTCCCTTTCCTACTTTCCCTTGCATCGCCTTTCATTCCTGGCGTCGCCTTTCTTCTCGTTCCTGCGATCCCTTGCGTCGCCTTTCTTTCCGTTCCTTCTTTCCCTTGCTTCGACTTTCTTTCCGTGCGCCGCCTTTGTTCACGTTCCTGCTTACCCTTGCTTCGCCTTTCTTCTCGTTCCTGCTTACCCTTGCTTCGCCTTTCTTCTCGTTCCTGCTTTCCCTTGCGTCGCCTTTCCTCCCGTTCCTGCTTTCCCTTGCGTCAGCTTTCTTCCCATGCATCTCCTTTCCTCCCGTTCCTGCTTTCCCTTGCGTCGCCTATCTTCCCTTGCATCGCCTTTCTTCCCGTTCCTGCGTTCCCTTGCGTCGCCTTTCTTCCCTTGCGTCTCCTTTCTTCCCTTTCCTACTTAGCCTTGCATCGCCTTTCTTTCCTTGCGTCGCCTTTCTTCTCGTTCCTGCGATCCCTTGCGTCGCCTTTCTTTCCGTTCCTACTTTCCCTTGCTTCGCCATACTTCCCTTGCGTCTCCTTTCTTCCCTTTCCTACTTTCCCTTGCATCGCCTTTCTTTCCAGACGTCGCCTTTCTTTCCGTTCCTACTTTCCCTTGCATCGCCTTTCTTCCCTTCCGTCGCATTTCTTTCCGTTCCTACTTTCCCTTGCATCGCCATTCTTCCCGTTCCTCCTTTCCCTTGCATCGCCTTTCTTCCCATTCCTGCTTTCCCTTGCTTTGCCTATCTTCTCGTTCCTACATTCCCTTCCGACGCCTTACTTCCCGTATCTGCTTTCTCTTGCGTCGCCTTTCTTTCCATGCATCGCCTTTCTTCCCTTGCATCGCCTTTCTTCCCTTCCGTCGCCTTCCTTCCCGTGCGACGCCATTCAACCCGTTTCAGCTTTACCGTACGTCGCCTCTCATCCCTTGCGTCGCATTTCTTCCCGTTCCTGCTTTCCCTTGCGTCGCCTTTCTTCCCGTTCCTGCATTCCCTACCGTTGCCTTTCTTCCCTTGCGTCGCCTTTCTTCCCGTTCGTGCGTTCCCTTGCGTCGCCTTTCTTCTCGCTCCTGCTTTCCCTTGCGTCAGCTTTCTTCCAATGCATCTCCTTTCTTCCTGTTCCTGCTTTCCCTTGCGCCGCATTTCTTCCCTTGCGTCTCCTTTCTTCCCTTTCCTACTTTCCCTTGCATCGCCTTTCTTTCCATGCGTCACCTTTCTTGCAGATCCGGCCTTCCCTTGCGTCGACTTTCTTCCCTTGCGTTGCCTTTCTTCCCGTTCCTGCTTTCCCTTGCCACGCCTTTCTTCCCGTTTCTGCTTTCCCTTGTGCCACCTTTCTTCCCCTGCGTCGCCTATCTTCCCTTGCATCGCCTTTTTTCCCCTACCTGCTTTCCCGTGCGTCGCCTTTCTTCCCTTGCGTCGCCTTTCTTCCCTTGCATCGCATTTCTTCCCGTTCCTGCTTTCTCTTGCGTCGCCTGTCTTCCCGTTCCTCCTTTCCCTTGCATCGCCTTTCTTCCCTTGCGTCGCCTTTCTTCCCGTTCCTGATTTCCCTTGCATGGCCTATCTTCCCTTGCATCGCCTATCTTCCCTTGCATCGCCTTTCTTCCCTTGCGTCGCCTTTCTTACCATTCCTGATTTCCCTTGCGTCGCCTTGCTTCCCTCGCGTCGCCTTTCTTCCCCTGCGTCGCCTTTCTTCCCTTGCGTCGCCTTTCTTCCCGTTCCTGCTTTCCCGTGCGTCGCCTTTCTTCCTGTTCCTGCTTCCCCTTGCGTCGCCTGGCCTCCCTTGCGTCGCCTTTCTTCCCTTGCCTCGCCTTTCTACCCTTCCGTCGCCATTCTTACCATTCCTGCTTTCGCTTGCGTCAGCTTTCTTCCCATGCATCTCCTTTCTTCTCGTTCCTGCTTTCCCTTGCGTCGCCTTTCTTCACTTGCGTAGCCTTTCTTCCCTTGCATCGCCTTTCTTACCGTTCCTCCTTTCCCTTGCATCGCCTTTCTTCCCGTTCCTGCTTTCCCTTGCGTCGCCTTTCTTCCCATTCCAGCATTCCATTGCATCGCCTCTCTACCCTTGCGTCGCCTTTCTTACCATTCCTGCTTACCCTTGCTTCGCCTTTCTTCTCGTTCCTGCTTTCCCTTCCGAAGCCTTATTTCCCATTTCTGCTTTTACTTGCATCGCCTTTCTTCCCTTGCGTCGCCTTTCTTCCCCTTCCTGATTTCCCTTGCGTCGCCTTGCTTCCCTTGCATCGCCTTTCTTCCCTTGCATCGCCTTTCTTCCCGCTCCTGCTTTCCCTTGCGTCACCTTTCTTCTCGTTCCTGCTTTCCCTTGCGTCGCCTTTCCTCCCGTTCCTGCTTTCCCTTGCGTCAGCTTTCTTCCCATGCATCTCCTTTCTTCCCGTTCCTGCTTTCCCTTGCGCCGCCTTTCTTCCCTTGTGTCTCCTTTCTTCCCTTTCCTACTTTCCCTTGCATCGCCTTTCATTCCTTGCGTCGCCTTTCTTCTCGTTCCTGCGATCCCTTGCGTCGCCTTTCTTTCCGTTCCTACTTTCCCTTGCTTCGACTTTCTTTCCGTGCGCCGCCTTTGTTCACGTTCCTGCTTACCCTTGCTTCGCTTTTCTTCTCGTTCCTGCTTTCCCTTCCGACGCCTTACTTCCCGGTTCTGCTTTATCTAGCGTCGCCATTCTTTCCATGCGTCGCCTTTCTTCCCATTCCAGCATTCCCTTGCATCACCTCTCTACCCTTGCGTCGCCTTTATTACCATTCCTGCTTACCCTTGCTTCGCCTTTCTTCTCGTTCCTGCTTTCCCTTCCGAAGCCTTCTTTCCCATTTCTGCTTTCCCTTGCGTCGCCTTTCCTCCCGTTTCTGCATTCTCTTGCGTCGCCCTGCTTTCCATTGCCACGCCTTTCTTCCCGTTCCTGCTTTCACGTGTGTCGCCATTCTTCCCTTGCGTCGCCTTTCTTCCCTTCCGTCGCTTTTCTTTCCGTTCCTGCTTTCCCTTGCGTCGCCTTTCTTCTCGTTCCTGCTTTCCCATGCATCGCCTTTCTTCCTGTTCCTGCTTTCCCTTGCGTCGCCTTGCTTCCCTTGCGTCGCCTTTCTTCCCTTGCATCTCTGTTCTTCCCTTGCGTCGCCTTTCTTCCCTTTCCTACTTTCCCTTGCATCGCCTTTCTTCCCCTGCGTCGCCTTTCTTCCCTCGCGTCGCTTTTCTTTCCGTTCCTGCTTCCCCTTGCGTCGCCTTTCTTACCATTCCTGCTTTCCCTTGCGTCGCCTTTCTTCCCTTGCGTCGCCTTTCTTCCCTTGCGTCGCCTTTGTTACCGCTCCTGCTTTCCCTTTCGTCACCTTTCCTCTCGTTCCTGCTTTCCCTTGCGTCGCCTTTCCTCCCGTTCCTGCTTTCCCTTGGGTCAGCTTTCTTCCCATGCATCTCCTTTCTTCCCGTTCCTGCTTTCCCTTGCGCTGCCTTTCTTCCCTTGTGTCTCCTTTCTTCCCTTTCCTACTTTCCCTTGCATCGCCTTTCATTCCTTGCGTCGCCTTTCTTCTCGTTACTGCGATCCCTTGCGTCGCCTTTCATACTGCTCCTGCTTTCCCTTGCGTTGCATTTTATTCCCTTGCATCGCCTTTCTTACCATTCCTGCTTTCCCTCGCGTCGCCTTTCTTCCCCTGCGTCGCCTTTCTTCCCTTGCGTCGCCTTTCATGCCATTCCTGCATTCCCTTGCGTCGCCTTTCTTCTCGTTCCTGCTTTCCAGAGCGTCGCCTTTCTTCCTGTTCCTGCTTTCACTCGCATCACCTTTCTTCCCTTCCGTCGCCTTTCTTCCCGTTCGTGCGTTCCCTTGCATCGCCTTTCTTCTGTTGCGTTGCCTTTCTTCCCTTGCGCCGCCTTTCTTACCATTCCAGCATTCCCGTGCATCGCCTTTCTTACCTTGCATCTCCTTTCGTCCCTTGCGTCGCCTTTCTTCCCATTCCTGCTTTCCCTTGCGTCGCATTTCATTCCCTTGCATCGCCTTTCTTACCATTCCTGCTTAAGCTCGCGTCGCCTTTCTTCCTGTTCCTGCTTTCCCGTGCGTCGCCTTTCTTCCTGTTCCTGCTTTCCGTCGCATCGCCTTTCTTCCCCTGCGTCGCCTTTCTTCCCTTGCATCGCCTTTCTTACCGTTCCTGCATTCCCTTGCGTCGCCTTTCTTCTCGTTCCTGCTTTCCCGTGCGTCGCCTTTCTTCCTGTTCCTGCTTTCCCTTGCGTCGCCTGGCCTCCCTTGTGTCGCCTTTCTTCCCCTGCATCGCCTTTCTTCCCTTGCGTCGCCTTTCTTACCATTCCTGCTTTCCCTTGCGTCGCCTTTCTACCCTTCCGTCGCCTTTCTTACCATTCCTGATTTCGCTTGCGTCGCCTTTCTTCCCTTGCATCGCCTTTCTTCCCGTTCCTACTTTCCCTTGCGTCGACTTTCTTTCTGCGCGTCGCCTTTCTTCTCGTTCCTGCTTTCCCTTGCGTTGCCTTTCTTCCCTTTCCTGCTTTCCCTTGCGTCGCCTTTCTTACCATTCCTGCTTTCCCTCGCATCGCCTTTCTTACCATGCTTGCTTTCCCTCACGTCGCCTTTCTTCCCCTGCGTCGCCTTTCTTCCCTTGCGTCGCTTTTCTTTTTGTTCCTGCTTTCCCTTGCGTCGCCTTTCTTCTCGTTCCTGCTTTCCCGTGCGTCGCCTTTCTTCCTGTTCCTGCTTTCCCTTGCGTCGCCTTGCTCCCATTGCGTCGCCTTTCTTCCCTTGCATCTCCTTTCCACCCTTGCTTCGGCTTTCTTCCCTTTCCTGCTTTCCCTTGCCTCGCCTTTCTACCCTCGCGTAGCCTTTCTTACCATTCTTGCTTTCCCTCGCGTCGCCTTTCTTCCCCTTCATCGCCTTTCTTCCCTTGCGTCGCTTTTCTTTCCGTTCCTGCTTTATCTTGCGTCGCCTTTCTTCTCGTTCCTGCTTTCCCGTGCGTCGCCTTCCTTCCCTTGCATCTCCTTTATTCCCTTGCTTCGCCTTTCTTCCCATTCCTGCCTTCCCTTGCATCGCCTTTCTTCCCTTGCGTCGCCTTTCTTCCCTTGCATCGCCTTTCTTACCGCTTCTGCTTTCCCTTGCGTCACCTTTCTTCTCGCTCCTGCTTTCCCTTGCGTCAGCTTTCTTCCAATGCATCTCCTTTCTTCCTGTTCCTGCTTTCCCTTGCGCCGCATTTCTTCCCTGGCATCTCCTTTCTTCCCTTTCCTACTTTCCCTTGCATCGCCTTTCTTTCCATGCGTCACCTTTCTTGCAGATCCTGCCTTCCCTTGCGTCGACTTTCTTCCCTTGCGTTGCCTTTCTTCCCGTTCCTGCTTTCCCTTGCCACGCCTTTCTTCCCGTTTCTGCTTTCCCTTGCGCCGCCTTTCTTCCCCTGCGTCGCCTATCTTCCCTTGCATCGCCTTTTTTCCCCTACCTGCTTTCCCGTGCGTCGCCTTTCTTCCCTTGCGTCGCCTTTCTTCCCTTGCATCGCATTTCTTCCCGTTCCTGCTTTCTCTTGCGTCGCCTGTCTTCCCGTTCCTCCTTTCCCTTGCATCGCCTTTCTTCCCTTGCGTCGCCTTTCTTCCCGTTCCTGATTTCCCTTGCGTCGCCTTGCTTCCCTTGCATCGCCTATCTTCCCTTGCATCGCCTTTCTTCCCTTGCGTCGCCTTTCTTTCCATTCCTGATTTCCCTTGCGTCGCCTTGCTTCCCTCGCGTCGCCTTTCTTCCCCTGCGTCGCCTTTCCTCCCTTGCGTCGCCTTTCTTACCGTTCCTGCATTCCCTTGCGTCGCCTTTCTTCTCGTTCCTGCTTTCCCGTGCGTCGCCTTTCTTCCTGTTCCTGCTTCCCCTTGCGTCGCCTGGCCTCCCTTGCGTCGCCTTTCTTCCCTTGACTCGCCTTTCTACCCTTCCGTCGCCATTCTTACCATTCCTGCTTTCGTTTGCGTCAGCTTTCTTCCCATGCATCTCCTTTCTTCCCGTTCCTGCTTTCCCTGTTGCCGCCTTTCTTCCCTTGCGTCTCCTTTCTTCCCTTTCCTACTTTTCCTTGCATCGCCTTTCATTCCTTGCGTCACCTTTCTTCTCGTTCCTGCTTTCCCTTGCGTCAGCTTTCTTCCCATGCATCTCCTTTCTTCCCGTTCCTGCTTTCCCTTGCGCCGCCTTTCTTCCCTTGTGTCTCCTTTCTTCCCTTTCCTACTTTCCCTTGCATCGCCTTTCATTCCTTGCGTCGCCTTTCTTCTCGTTCCTACGATCCCTTGCCTCTCCTTTCTTCCCGTTCCTGATTTCCCTTGAGTCGCCTTGCTTCCTTTGCATCGCCTTTCTTCCCTTGCGTCGCCTTGCTTCCCTTGTGTCTCCTTTCATCCCATTCCTGCCTTCCCTTGCGTAGACTTCCTTCCTTTGCGTTGCCTTTCTTCCCGTTCCTGCTTTCCCTTTCCACGCCTTTCTTCCCATTCCTGCTTTCCCTTGCGTCACCTTACTTCCTCTGCTTCGCCTTTCTTCCCTTGCATCGCCTTTTTTCCCCATCCAGCTTTCCCGTGCGTCGCCTTTCTTCCCTTGCGTCGCCTATCTTCCCTTGCATCGCCTTTCTTCCCGTTCCTGCTTTCCCTTGCGTCGACTTTCTTTCTGTGCGTCGCCTTTCTTCTCGTTCCTGCTTTCCCTTGCGTAGCCTTTCATACCATTCCTGATTTCCCTTGCGTCGCCTTGCTACCCTCGCGTCGCCTTTCTTCCCCTGCGTCGCCTTTCTTCCCTTGCATCGCCTTTCTTACCGCTTCTGCTTTCCCTTGCGTCACCTTTCTTCTCGCTCCTGCTTTCCCTTGCGTCAGCTTTCTTCCAATGCATCTCCTTTCTTCCTGTTCCTGCTTTCCCTTGCGCCGCATTTCTTCCCTTGCATCTCCTTTCTTCCCTTTCCTACTTTCCCTTGCATCGCCTTTCTTTCCATGCGTCACCTTTCTTGCAGATCCTGCCTTCCCTTGCGTCGACTTTCTTCCCTTGCGTTGCCTTTCTTCCCGTTCCTGCTTTCCCTTGCCACGCCTTTCTTCCCGTTTCTGCTTTCCCTTGCGCCGCCTTTCTTCCCCTGCGTCGCCTATCTTCCCTTGCATCGCCTTTTCTCCCCTACCCGCTTTCCCGTGCGTCGCCTTTCTTCCCTTGCGTCGCCTTTCTTCCCTTGCATCGCATTTCTTCCCGTTCCTGCTTTCTCTTGCGTCGCCTGTCTTCCCGTTCCTCCTTTCCCTTGCATCGCCTTTCTTCCCTTGCGTCGCCTTTCTTCCCGTTCCTGATGTCCCTTGCGTCGCCTTGCTTCCCTTGCATCGCCTATCTTCCCTTGCATCGCCTTTCTTCCCTAGCGTCGCCTTTCTTACCATTCCTGATTTCCCTTGCGTCGCCTTGCTTCCCTCGCGTCGCCTTTCTTCCCCTGCGTCGCCTTTCCTCCCTTGCGTCGCCTTTCTTACCGTTCCTGCATTCCCTTGCGTCGCCTTTCTTCTCGTTCCTGCTTTCCCGTGCGTCGCCTTTCTTCCTGTTCCTGCTTCCCCTTGCGTCGCCTGGCCTCCCTTGCGTCGCCTTTCTTCCCTTGACTCGCCTTTCTTCCCTTCCGTCGCCATTCTTACCATTCCTGCTTTCGCTTGCGTCAGCTTTCTTCCCATGCATCTCCTTTCTTCCCGTTCCTGCTTTCCCTGTCGCCGCCTTTCTTCCCTTGCGTCTCCTTTCTTCCCTTTCCTACTTTTCCTTGCATCGCCTTTCTTACCTTGCATCGCCTTTCTTCTTCTTCCTGCGATCCCTTGCGTCGCCTTTCTTCACTTGCGTAGCCATTCTTCCCTTGCATCGCCTTTCTTACCGTTCCTCCTTTCCCTTGCATCGCCTTTCTTCCCGTTCCTGCTTTCCCTTGCGTCGCCTTTCTTCCCATTCCAGCATTCCCTTGCATCGCCTCTCTACCCTTGTGTCGCCTTTCTTACCATTCCTGCTTACCCTTGCTTCGCCTTTCTTCTCGTTCCTGCTTTCCCTTCCGAAGCCTTATTTCCCATTTCTGCTTTTACTTGCATCGCCTTTCTTCCCTTGCGTCGCCTTTCTTCCCCTTCCTGATTTCCCTTGCGTCGCCTTGCTTCCCTTGCATCGCCTTTCTTCCCTTGCATCGCCTTTCTTCCCGCTCCTGCTTTCCCTTGCGTCACCTTTCTTCTCGTTCCTGCTTTCCCTTGCGTCGCCTTTCCTCCCGTTCCTGCTTTCCCTTGCGTCAGCTTTCTTCCCATGCATCTCCTTTCTTCCCGTTCCTGCTTTCCCTTGCGCCGCCTTTCTTCCCTTGTGTCTCCTTTCTTCCCTTTCCTACTTAGCCTTGCATCGCCTTTCATTCCTTGCGTCGCCTTTCTTCTCGTTCCTGCGATCCCTTGCGTCGCCTTTCTTTCCGTTCCTACTTTCCCTTGCTTCGACTTTCTTTCCGTGCGCCGCCTTTGTTCACGTTCCTGCTTACCCTTGCTTCGCTTTTCTTCTCGTTCCTGCTTTCCCTTCCGACGCCTTACTTCCCGGTTCTGCTTTATCTAGCGTCGCCATTCTTTTCCATGCGTCGCTTTTCTTCTCGTTCCTGCTTTCCCTTCCGACGCCTTACTTCCCGGTTCTGCTTTATCTAGCGTCGCCATTCTTTCCATGCGTCGCCTTTCTTCCCATTCCAGCATTCCCTTGCATCGCCTCTCTACCCTTGCGTCGCCTTTATTACCATTCCTGCTTACCCTTGCTTCGCCTTTCTTCTCGTTCCTGCTTTCCCTTCCGAAGCCTTATTTCCCATTTCTGCTTTCCCTTGCGTCGCCTTTCCTCCCGTTTCTGCATTCTCTTGCGTCGCCCTGCTTTCCCTTGCCACGCCTTTCTTCCCGTTCCTGCTTTCACGTGTGTCGCCATTCTTCCCTTGCGTCGCCTTTCTTCCCTTGCGTCGCTTTTCTTTCCGTTCCTGCTTTCCCTTGCGTCGCCTTTCTTCTCGTTCCTGCTTTCCCGTGCGTCGCCTTTCTTCCTGTTCCTGCTTCCCCTTGCGTCGCCTGGCCTCCCTTGCGTCGCCTTTCTTCCCTTGACTCGCCTTTCTACCCTTCCGTCGCCATTCTTACCATTCCTGCTTTCGTTTGCGTCAGCTTTCTTCCCATGCATCTCCTTTCTTCCCGTTCCTGCTTTCCCTGTTGCCGCCTTTCTTCCCTTGCGTCTCCTTTCTTCCCTTTCCTACTTTTCCTTGCATCGCCTTTCATTCCTTGCGTCACCTTTCTTCTCGTTCCTGCTTTCCCTTGCGTCAGCTTTCTTCCCATGCATCTCCTTTCTTCCCGTTCCTGCTTTCCCTTGCGCCGCCTTTCTTCCCTTGTGTCTCCTTTCTTCCCTTTCCTACTTTCCCTTGCATCGCCTTTCATTCCTTGCGTCGCCTTTCTTCTCGTTCCTACGATCCCTTGCCTCTCCTTTCTTCCCGTTCCTGATTTCCCTTGAGTCGCCTTGCTTCCTTTGCATCGCCTTTCTTCCCTTGCGTCGCCTTGCTTCCCTTGTGTCTCCTTTCATCCCATTCCTGCCTTCCCTTGCGTAGACTTCCTTCCTTTGCGTTGCCTTTCTTCCCGTTCCTGCTTTCCCTTTCCACGCCTTTCTTCCCATTCCTGCTTTCCCTTGCGTCACCTTACTTCCTCTGCTTCGCCTTTCTTCCCTTGCATCGCCTTTTTTCCCCATCCAGCTTTCCCGTGCGTCGCCTTTCTTCCCTTGCGTCGCCTATCTTCCCTTGCATCGCCTTTCTTCCCGTTCCTGCTTTCCCTTGCGTCGACTTTCTTTCTGTGCGTCGCCTTTCTTCTCGTTCCTGCTTTCCCTTGCGTAGCCTTTCATACCATTCCTGATTTCCCTTGCGTCGCCTTGCTACCCTCGCGTCGCCTTTCTTCCCCTGCGTCGCCTTTCTTCCCTTGCATCGCCTTTCTTACCGCTTCTGCTTTCCCTTGCGTCACCTTTCTTCTCGCTCCTGCTTTCCCTTGCGTCAGCTTTCTTCCAATGCATCTCCTTTCTTCCTGTTCCTGCTTTCCCTTGCGCCGCATTTCTTCCCTTGCATCTCCTTTCTTCCCTTTCCTACTTTCCCTTGCATCGCCTTTCTTTCCATGCGTCACCTTTCTTGCAGATCCTGCCTTCCCTTGCGTCGACTTTCTTCCCTTGCGTTGCCTTTCTTCCCGTTCCTGCTTTCCCTTGCCACGCCTTTCTTCCCGTTTCTGCTTTCCCTTGCGCCGCCTTTCTTCCCCTGCGTCGCCTATCTTCCCTTGCATCGCCTTTTCTCCCCTACCCGCTTTCCCGTGCGTCGCCTTTCTTCCCTTGCGTCGCCTTTCTTCCCTTGCATCGCATTTCTTCCCGTTCCTGCTTTCTCTTGCGTCGCCTGTCTTCCCGTTCCTCCTTTCCCTTGCATCGCCTTTCTTCCCTTGCGTCGCCTTTCTTCCCGTTCCTGATGTCCCTTGCGTCGCCTTGCTTCCCTTGCATCGCCTATCTTCCCTTGCATCGCCTTTCTTCCCTAGCGTCGCCTTTCTTACCATTCCTGATTTCCCTTGCGTCGCCTTGCTTCCCTCGCGTCGCCTTTCTTCCCCTGCGTCGCCTTTCCTCCCTTGCGTCGCCTTTCTTACCGTTCCTGCATTCCCTTGCGTCGCCTTTCTTCTCGTTCCTGCTTTCCCGTGCGTCGCCTTTCTTCCTGTTCCTGCTTCCCCTTGCGTCGCCTGGCCTCCCTTGCGTCGCCTTTCTTCCCTTGACTCGCCTTTCTTCCCTTCCGTCGCCATTCTTACCATTCCTGCTTTCGCTTGCGTCAGCTTTCTTCCCATGCATCTCCTTTCTTCCCGTTCCTGCTTTCCCTGTCGCCGCCTTTCTTCCCTTGCGTCTCCTTTCTTCCCTTTCCTACTTTTCCTTGCATCGCCTTTCTTACCTTGCATCGCCTTTCTTCTTCTTCCTGCGATCCCTTGCGTCGCCTTTCTTCACTTGCGTAGCCATTCTTCCCTTGCATCGCCTTTCTTACCGTTCCTCCTTTCCCTTGCATCGCCTTTCTTCCCGTTCCTGCTTTCCCTTGCGTCGCCTTTCTTCCCATTCCAGCATTCCCTTGCATCGCCTCTCTACCCTTGTGTCGCCTTTCTTACCATTCCTGCTTACCCTTGCTTCGCCTTTCTTCTCGTTCCTGCTTTCCCTTCCGAAGCCTTATTTCCCATTTCTGCTTTTACTTGCATCGCCTTTCTTCCCTTGCGTCGCCTTTCTTCCCCTTCCTGATTTCCCTTGCGTCGCCTTGCTTCCCTTGCATCGCCTTTCTTCCCTTGCATCGCCTTTCTTCCCGCTCCTGCTTTCCCTTGCGTCACCTTTCTTCTCGTTCCTGCTTTCCCTTGCGTCGCCTTTCCTCCCGTTCCTGCTTTCCCTTGCGTCAGCTTTCTTCCCATGCATCTCCTTTCTTCCCGTTCCTGCTTTCCCTTGCGCCGCCTTTCTTCCCTTGTGTCTCCTTTCTTCCCTTTCCTACTTAGCCTTGCATCGCCTTTCATTCCTTGCGTCGCCTTTCTTCTCGTTCCTGCGATCCCTTGCGTCGCCTTTCTTTCCGTTCCTACTTTCCCTTGCTTCGACTTTCTTTCCGTGCGCCGCCTTTGTTCACGTTCCTGCTTACCCTTGCTTCGCTTTTCTTCTCGTTCCTGCTTTCCCTTCCGACGCCTTACTTCCCGGTTCTGCTTTATCTAGCGTCGCCATTCTTTTCCATGCGTCGCTTTTCTTCTCGTTCCTGCTTTCCCTTCCGACGCCTTACTTCCCGGTTCTGCTTTATCTAGCGTCGCCATTCTTTCCATGCGTCGCCTTTCTTCCCATTCCAGCATTCCCTTGCATCGCCTCTCTACCCTTGCGTCGCCTTTATTACCATTCCTGCTTACCCTTGCTTCGCCTTTCTTCTCGTTCCTGCTTTCCCTTCCGAAGCCTTATTTCCCATTTCTGCTTTCCCTTGCGTCGCCTTTCCTCCCGTTTCTGCATTCTCTTGCGTCGCCCTGCTTTCCCTTGCCACGCCTTTCTTCCCGTTCCTGCTTTCACGTGTGTCGCCATTCTTCCCTTGCGTCGCCTTTCTTCCCTTGCGTCGCTTTTCTTTCCGTTCCTGCTTTCCCTTGCGTCGCCTTTCTTCTCGTTCCTGCTTTCCCGTGCATCGCCTTTCTTCCTGTTCCTGCTTTCCCTTGCGTCGCCTTGCTTCCCTTGCGTCGCCTTTCTTCCCTTGCATCTCTGTTCTTCCCTTGCGTCGCCTTTCTTCCCTTGCATCGCCTTTCTTACCGTTCCTGCATTCCCTTGCGTCGCCTTCTCGTTCCTGCTTTCCCGTGCGTCGCCTTGCTTCCTGTTCCTGCTTTCCCTTGCGTCGCCTGGCCTCCCTTGCGTCGCCTTTCTTCCCCTGCATCGCCTTTCTTCCCTTGCGTCGCCTTTCTTACCATTCCTGCTTTCCCTTGCGTCGCCTTTCTACCCTTCCGTCGCCTTTCTTACCATTCCTGATTTCGCTTGCGTCGCCTATCTTCCCTTGCATCGCCTTTCTTCCCGTTCCTACTTTCCCTTGCGTCAACTTTCTTTCCGCGCGTCGCCTTTCTTCTCGTTCCTGCTTTCCCTTGCGTTGCCTTTCTTCCCTTTCCTGCTTTCCCTTGCGTCGCCTTTCTTACCATTCCTGCTTTCCCTCGCGTCGCCTTTCTTACCATGCTTGCTTTCCCTCGCGTCGCCTTTCTTCCCCTGCGTTGCCTTTCTTCCCTTGCGTCGCTTTTCTTTCCGTTCCTGCTTTACCTTGCGTCGCCTTTCTTCTCGTTCCTGCTTTCCCGTGCGTCGCCTTGCTTCCCTTGCATCGCCTTTCTTCCCTTGCGTCGCCTTTCTTCCCTTGCGTCGCCTTTGTTACCGCTCCTGCTTTCCCTTTCGTCACCTTTCCTCTCGTTCCTGCTTTCCCTTGCGTCGCCTTTCCTCCCGTTCCTGCTTTCCCTTGCGTCAGCTTTCTTCCCATGCATCTCCTTTCTTCCCGTTCCTGCTTTCCCTTGCGCCGCCTTTCTTCCCTTGTGTCTCCTTTCTTCCCTTTCCTACTTTCCCTTGCATCGCCTTTCATTCCTTGCGTCGCCTTTCTTCTCGTTCCTGCGATCCCTTGCGTCGCCTTTCTTACCGTTCCTGCTTTCCCTTGCGTTGCATTTTATTCCCTTGCATCGCCTTTCTTACCATTCCTGCTTTCCCTCGCGTCGCCTTTCTTCCCCTGCGTCGCATTTCTTCCATTGCGTCGCCTTTCATACCGTTCCTGCATTCCCTTGCGTCGCCTTTCTTCTCGTTCCTGCTTTCCAGAGCGTCGCCTTTCTTCCTGTTCCTGCTTTCCCGTGCGTCGCCTTTCTTCCTGTTCCTGCTTTCACTCGCATCACCTTTCTTCCCTTCCGTCGCCTTTCTTCCCGTTCGTGCGTTCCCTTGCGTCGCCTTTCTTCTGTTGCGTTGCCTTTCTTCCCTTGTGTCTCCTTTCTTACCATTTCTGCTTTCCCTTGCGTCGCCTTTCTTCCCTTGCGTCGCCTTTCTTCCCATTCCAGCATTCCCTTGCATCGCCTTTCTTCCCTTGCATCTCCTTTCGTCCCTTGCGTCGCCTTTCTTCCCATTCCTGCTTTCCCTCGCGTCGCCTTTCTTCCTGTTCCTGCTTTCCCGTGCGTCGCCTTTCTTCCTGTTCCTGCTTTCCGTCGCATCGCCTTTCTTCCCCTGCGTCGCCTTTCTTCCCTTGCATCGCCTTTCTTACCGTTCCTGCATTCCCTTACGTCGCCTTTCTTCTCGTTCCTGCTTTCCCGTGCGTCGCCTTTCTTCCTGTTCCTGCTTTCCCTTGCGTCGCCTGGCCTCCCTTGTGTCGCCTTTCTTCCCCTGCATCGCCTTTCTTCCCTTGCATCGCCTTTCTTCCCATTCCTGCTTTCCCTTGCGTCGCCTTTCTTACCGTTCCTTCATTCCCTTGCGTCGCCTTTCTTCTCGTTCCTGCTTTCCCGTGCGTTGCCTTTCTTCCTGTTCCTGCTTTCCCTTGCGTCGCCTGGCCTCCCTTGTGTCGCCTTTCTTCCCCTGCATCGCCTTTCTTCCCTTGCTTCGCCTTTCTTCCTGTTCCTGCTTTCACTCGCATCACCTTTCTTCCCTTCCGTCGCCTTTCTTCCCGTTCGTGCGTTCCCTTGCGTCGCCTTTCTTCTGTTGCGTTGCCTTTCTTCCCTTGTGTCTCCTTTCTTACCATTTCTGCTTTCCTTTGAGTCCCCTTTCTTCCCTTGCGTCGCCTTTCTTACCATTCCTGCTTTCCCTTGCATCACCTTTCTACCCTTCCGTCGCCTTTCTTACCATTCCTGATTTCGCTTGCGTCGCCTATCTTCCCTTGCGTCGCCTTTCTTCCCTTGCGTCGCCTTTGTTACCGCTCCTGCTTTCCCTTTCGTCACCTTTCCTCTCGTTCCTGCTTTCCCTTGCGTCGCCTTTCCTCCCGTTCGTGCTTTCCCTTGCGTCAGCTTTCTTCCCATGCATCTCCTTTCTTTCCGTTCCTGCTTTCCCATGCGTCGCCTTTCTTCTCGTTCCTGCTTTCCCGTGCATCGCCTTTCTTCCTGTTCCTGCTTTCCCTTGCGTCGCCTTGCTTCCCTTGCGTCGCCTTTCTTCCCTTGCATCTCTGTTCTTCCCTTGCGTCGCCTTTCTTCCCATTCCTGCTTTCCCTTGCGTCGCCTCTCTTCCCCTGCGTCGCCTTTCTTCCCTTGCGTCGCTTTTCTTCCCTTGCCTCGCCTTTCTACCCTTCCGTCGCCTTTCTTACCATTCCTGCTTTCGCTTGCGTCAGCTTTCTTCCCATGCATCTCCTTTCTTCCCGTTCCTGCTTTCCCTGTCGCCGCCTTTCTTCCCTTGCGTCTCCTTTCTTCCCTTTCCTACTTTTCCTTGCATCGCCTTTCGTACCTTGCGTCGCCTTTCTTCTCCTTCCAGCGATCCCTTGCGTCGCCTTTCTTCCCGTTCCTACTTTCCCTTGCTTCAACTTCCTTCCCTTGCGTCGCCTTTCTTCCAATTCCTCCTTTCCCTTGCGTCGCCTTTCTTCACTTGTGTAGCCTTTCTTCCCTTGCATCGCCTTTCTTACCGTTCCTCCTTTCCCTTGCATCGCCTTTCTTCCCGTTCCTGCTTTCCCTTGCGTCGCCTTTCTTCCCATTCCAGCATTCCCTTGCATCGCCTCTCTACCCTTGCGTCGCCTTTCTTACCATTCCTGCTTACCCTTGCTTCGCCTTTCTTCTCGTTCCTGCTTTCCCTTCCGAAGCCTTATTTCCCATTTCTGCTTTCCCTTGCATCGCCTTTCTTCCCTTGCGTCACCTTTCTTCCCCTTCCTGATTTCCCTTGCGTCGCCTTGCTTCCCTTGCATCGCCTTTCTTCCCTTGCATCGCCTTTCTTCCCTTGCGTCGCCTTTCTTCCCGCTCCTGCTTTCCCTTGCGTCACCTTTCTTCTCGTTCCTGCTTTCCCTTGCGTCGCCTTTCCTCCCGTTCCTGCTTTCCCTTGCGTCAGCTTTCTTCCCATGCATCTCCTTTCTTCCCGTTCCTGCTTTCCCTTGCGCCGCCTTTCTTCCCTTGTGTCTCCTTTCTTCCCTTTCCTACTTTCCCTTGCATCGCCTTTCATTCCTTGCGTCGCCTTTCTTCTCGTTCCTGCGATCCCTTGCGTCGCCTTTCTTTCCGTTCCTACTTTCCCTTGCTTCGACTTGCTTTCCGTGCGCCGCCTTTGTTCACGTACCTGCTTTCCCTTGCTTCGCCTTTCTTCTCGTTCCTGCTTTCCCTTGCATCGCCTTTCTTCCCTTGCCTCTCCTTTCTTCCCGTTCCTGATTTCCCTTGAGTCGCCTTGCTTCCCTTGCATCGCCTTTCTTCCCTTGCGTCGCCTTGCTTCCCTTGTATCGCCATTCTTCCCTTGTGTCTCCTTTCATCCCATTCCTGCCTTCCCTTGCGTAGACTTCCTTCCTTTGCGTTGCCTTTCTTCCCGTTCCTGCTTTCCCTTTCCACGCCTTTCTTCCCGTTCCTGCTTTCCCTTGCGTCACCTTACTTCCTCTGCTTCGCCTTTCTTCCCTTGCATCGCCTTTTTTCCCCATCCAGCTTTCCCGTGCGTCGCCTTTCTTCCCTTGCGTCGCCTATCTTCCCTTGCATCGCCTTTCTTCCCGTTCCTGCTTTCCCTTGCGTCGACTTTCTTTCTGCGCGTCGCCTTTCTTCTCGTTCCTGCTTTCCCGTGCGTCGCCTTTCTTCCCGTTCCTGATGTCCCTTGCGTCGCCTTGCTTCCCTTGCATCGCCTATCTTCCCTTGCATCGCCTTTCTTCCCTTGCGTCGCCTTTCTTACCATTCCTGATTTCCCTTGCGTCGCCTTGCTTCCCTCGCGTCGCCTTTCTTCCCCTGCGTCGCCTTTCCTCCCTTGCGTCGCCTTTCTTACCGTTCCTGCATTCCCTTGCGTCGCCTTTCTTCTCGTTCCTGCTTTCCCGTGCGTCGCCTTTCTTCCTGTTCCTGCTTCCCCTTGCGTCGCCTGGCCTCCCTTGCGTCGCCTTTCTTCCCTTGACTCGCCTTTCTACCCTTCCGTCGCCATTCTTACCATTCCTGCTTTCGCTTGCGTCAGCTTTCTTCCCATGCATCTCCTTTCTTCCCGTTCCTGCTTTCCCTGTCGCCGCCTTTCTTCCCTTGCGTCTCCTTTCTTCCCTTTCCTACTTTTCCTTGCATCGCCTTTCTTACCTTGCATCGCCTTTCTTCTTCTTCCTGCGATCCCTTGCGTCGCCTTTCTTCACTTGCGTAGCCATTCTTCCCTTGCATCGCCTTTCTTACCGTTCCTCCTTTCCCTTGCATCGCCTTTCTTCCCGTTCCTGCTTTCCCTTGCGTCGCCTTTCTTCCCATTCCAGCATTCCCTTGCATCGCCTCTCTACCCTTGCGTCGCCTTTCTTACCATTCCTGCTTACCCTTGCTTCGCCTTTCTTCTCGTTCCTGCTTTCCCTTCCGAAGCCTTATTTCCCATTTCTGCTTTCCCTTGCATCGCCTTTCTTCCCTTGCGTCGCCTTTCTTCCCCTTCCTGATTTCCCTTGCGTCGCCTTGCTTCCCTTGCATCGCCTTTCTTCCCTTGCATCGCCTTTCTTCCCGCTCCTGCTATCCCTTGCGTCACCTTTCTTCTCGTTCCTGCTTTCCCTTGCGTCGCCTTTCCTCCCGTTCCTGCTTTCCCTTGCGTCAGCTTTCTTCCCATGCATCTCCTTTCTTCCCGTTCCTGCTTTCCCTTGCGCCGCCTTTCTTCCCTTGTGTCTCCTTTCTTCCCTTTCCTACTTTCCCTTGCATCGCCTTTCATTCCTTGCGTCGCCTTTCTTCTCGTTCCTGCGATCCCTTGCGTCGCCTTTCTTTCCGTTCCTACTTTCCCTTGCTTCGACTTTCTTTCCGTGCGCCGCCTTTGTTCACGTTCCTGCTTACCCTTGCTTCGCTTTTCTTCTCGTTCCTGCTTTCCCTTCCGACGCCTTACTTCCCGGTTCTGCTTTACCTAGCGTCGCCATTCTTTTCCATGCGTCGCTTTTCTTCTCGTTCCTGCTTTCCCTTCCGACGCCTTACTTCCCGGTTCTGCTTTATCTAGCGTCGCCATTCTTTCCATGCGTCGCCTTTCTTCCCATTCCAGCATTCCCTTGCATCGCCTCTCTACCCTTGCGTCGCCTTTATTACCATTCCTGCTTACCCTTGCTTCGCCTTTCTTCTCGTTCCTGCTTTCCCTTCCGAAGCCTTATTTCCCATTTCTGCTTTCCCTTGCGTCGCCTTTCCTCCCGTTTCTGCATTCTCTTGCGTCGCCCTGCTTTCCCTTGCCACGCCTTTCTTCCCGTTCCTGCTTTCACGTGTGTCGCCATTCTTCCCTTGCGTCGCCTTTCTTCCCTTGCGTCGCTTTTCTTTCCGTTCCTGCTTTCCCTTGCGTCGCCTTTCTTCTCGTTCCTGCTTTCCCGTGCATCGCCTTTCTTCCTGTTACTGCTTTCCCTTGCGTCGCCTTGCTTCCCTTGCGTCGCCTTTCTTCCCTTGCATCTCTGTTCTTCCCTTGCGTCGCCTTTCTTCCCTTGCATCGCCTTTCTTACCGTTCCTGCATTCCCTTGCGTCGCCTTCTCGTTCCTGCTTTCCCGTGCGTCGCCTGGCCTCCCTTGCGTCGCCTTTCTTCCCCTGCATCGCCTTTCTTCCCTTGCGTCGCCTTTCTTACCATTCCTGCTTTCCCTTGCGTCGCCTTTCTACCCTTCCGTCGCCTTTCTTACCATTCCTGATTTCGCTTGCGTCGCCTATCTTCCCTTGCATCGCCTTTCTTCCCGTTCCTACTTTCCCTTGCGTCAACTTTCTTTCCGCGCGTCGCCTTTCTTCTCGTTCCTGCTTTCCCTAGCGTTGCCTTTCTCCCCTTTCCTGCTTTCCCTTGCGTCGCCTTTCTTACCATTCCTGCTTTCCCTCGCGTCGCCTTTCTTACCATGCTTGCTTTCCCTCGCGTCGCCTTTCTTCCCCTGCGTTGCCTTTCTTCCCTTGCGTCGCTTTTCTTTCCGTTCCTGCTTTACCTTGCGTCGCCTTTCTTCTCGTTCCTGCTTTCCCGTGCGTCGCCTTGCTTCCCTTGCATCGCCTTTCTTCCCTTGCGTCTCCTTTCTTCCATTTCCTACTTTTCCTTGCATCGCCTTTCATTCCTTGCGTCGCCTTTCTTCTCGTTCCTGCGATCCCTTGCGTCGCCTTTCTTACCGTTCCTGCTTTCCCTTGCGTTGCATTTTATTCCCTTGCATCGCCTTTCTTACCATTCCTGCTTTCCCTCGCGTCGCCTTTCTTCCCCTGCGTCGCCTTTCTTCCCTTGCGTCGCCTTTCATACCGTTCCTGCATTCCCTTGCGTCGCCTTTCTTCTCGTTCCTGCTTTCCAGAGCGTCGCCTTTCTTCCTGTTCCTGCTTTCCCGTGCGTCGCCTTTCTTCCTGTTCCTGCTTTCACTCGCATCACCTTTCTTCCCTTCCGTCGCCTTTCTTCCCGTTCGTGCGTTCCCTTGCGCCGCCTTTCTTCTGTTGCGTTGCCTTTCTTCCCTTGCGCCGCCTTTCTTACCATTTCTGCTTTCCCTTGCGTCGCCTTTCTTCCCTTGCGTCGCCTTTCTTCCCATTCCAGCATTCCCTTGCATCGCCTTTCTTCCCTTGCATCTCCTTTCGTCCCTTGCGTCGCCTTTCTTCCCATTCCTGCTTTCCCTCGCGTCGCCTTTCTTCCTGTTCCTGCTTTCCCGTGCGTCGCCTTTCTTCCTGTTCCTGCTTTCCGTCGCATCGCCTTTCTTCCCCTGCGTCGCCTTTCTTCCCTTGCATCGCCTTTCTTACCGTTCCTGCATTCCCTTACGTCGCCTTTCTTCTCGTTCCTGCTTTCCCGTGCGTCGCCTTTCTTCCTGTTCCTGCTTTCCCTTGCGTCGCCTGGCCTCCCTTGTGTCGCCTTTCTTCCCCTGCATCGCCTTTCTTCCCTTGCGTCGCCTTTCTTACCATTCCTGCTTTCCCTTGCATCACCTTTCTACCCTTCCGTCGCCTTTCTTACCATTCCTGATTTCGCTTGCGTCGCCTTGCTTCCCTTGCGTCGCCTTTCTTCCCTTGCGTCGCCTTTGTTACCGCTCCTGCTTTCCCTTTCGTCACCTTTCCTCTCGTTCCTGCTTTCCCTTGCGTCGCCTTTCCTCCCGTTCGTGCTTTCCCTTGCGTCAGCTTTCTTCCCATGCATCTCCTTTCTTTCCGTTCCTGCTTTCCCTTGCGTCGCCTTTCTTCTCGTTCCTGCTTTCCCGTGCATCGCCTTTCTTCCTGTTCCTGCTTTCCCTTGCGTCGCCTTGCTTCCCTTGCGTCGCCTTTCTTCCCTTGCATCTCTGTTCTTCCCTTGCGTCGCCTTTCTTCCCATTCCTGCTTTCCCTTGCGTCGCCTCTCTTCCCCTGCGTCGCCTTTCTTCCCTTGCGTCGCTTTTCTTCCCTTGCCTCGCCTTTCTACCCTTCCGTCGCCTTTCTTACCATTCCTGCTTTCGCTTGTGTCAGCTTTCTTCCCATGCATCTCCTTTCTTCCCGTTCCTGCTTTCCCTGTCGCCGCCTTTCTTCCCTTGCGTCTCCTTTCTTCCCTTTCCTACTTTTCCTTGCATCGCCTTTCTTACCTTGCGTCGCCTTTCTTCTCCTTCCAGCGATCCCTTGCGTCGCCTTTCTTCCCGTTCCTACTTTCCCTTGCTTCAACTTCCTTCCCTTGCGTCGCCTTTCTTCCAATTCCTCCTTTCCCTTGCGTCGCCTTTCTTCACTTGCGTAGCCTTTCTTCCCTTGCATCGCCTTTCTTACCGTTCCTCCTTTCCCTTGCATCGCCTTTCTTCCCGTTCCTGCTTTCCCTTGCGTCGCCTTTCTTCCCATTCCAGCATTCCCTTGCATCGCCTCTCTACCCTTGCGTCGCCTTTCTTACCATTCCTGCTTACCCTTGCTTCGCCTTTCTTCTCGTTCCTGCTTTCCCTTCCGAAGCCTTATTTCCCATTTCTGCTTTCCCTTGCATCGCCTTTCTTCCCTTGCGTCGCCTTTCTTCCCCTTCCTGATTTCCCATGCGTCGCCTTGCTTACCTTCCATCGCCTTTCTTCCCTCGCGCCGCCTTTCTTACCATTCCTGCTTTCCCTTGCGTCGCCTTTCTTCCCTTGCATCGCCTTTCTTCCCGTTCCTACTTTGCCTTGCGTCGCCTTTCTTCCCTTGCGTCGCTTTTCTTTCCGTTCCTGCTTTCCCTTGCGTCGCCTTTCTTCTCGTTCCTGCTTTCCCGTGCATCGCCTTTCTTCCTGTTCCTGCTTTCCCTTGCGTCGCCTTGCTTCCCTTGCGTCGCCTTTCTTCCCTTGCATCTCTGTTCTTCCCTTGCGTCGCCTTTCTTCCCTTGCATCGCCTTTCTTACCGTTCCTGCATTCCCTTGCGTCGCCTTCTCGTTCCTGCTTTCCCGTGCGTCGCCTTGCTTCCTGTTCCTGCTTTCCCTTGCGTCGCCTGGCCTCCCTTGCGTCGCCTTTCTTCCCCTGCATCGCCTTTCTTCCCTTGCGTCGCCTTTCTTACCATTCCTGCTTTCCCTTGCGTCGCCTTTCTACCCTTCCGTCGCCTTTCTTACCATTCCTGATTTCGCTTGCGTCGCCTATCTTCCCTTGCATCGCCTTTCTTCCCGTTCCTACTTTCCCTTGCGTCAACTTTCTTTCCGCGCGTCGCCTTTCTTCTCGTTCCTGCTTTCCCTTGCGTTGCCTTTCTTCCCTTTCCTGCTTTCCCTTGCGTCGCCTTTCTTACCATTCCTGCTTTCCCTCGCGTCGCCTTTCTTACCATGCTTGCTTTCCCTCGCGTCGCCTTTCTTCCCCTGCGTTGCCTTTCTTCCCTTGCGTCGCTTTTCTTTCCGTTCCTGCTTTACCTTGCGTCGCCTTTCTTCTCGTTCCTGCTTTCCCGTGCGTCGCCTTGCTTCCCTTGCATCGCCTTTCTTCCCTTGCGTCGCCTTTCTTCCCTTGCGTCGCCTTTGTTACCGCTCCTGCTTTCCCTTTCGTCACCTTTCCTCTCGTTCCTGCTTTCCCTTGCGTCGCCTTTCCTCCCGTTCCTGCTTTCCCTTGCGTCAGCTTTCTTCCCATGCATCTCCTTTCTTCCCGTTCCTGCTTTCCCTTGCGCCGCCTTTCTTCCCTTGTGTCTCCTTTCTTCCCTTTCCTACTTTCCCTTGCATCGCCTTTCATTCCTTGCGTCGCCTTTCTTCTCGTTCCTGCGATCCCTTGCGTCGCCTTTCTTACCGTTCCTGCTTTCCCTTGCGTTGCATTTTATTCCCTTGCATCGCCTTTCTTACCATTCCTGCTTTCCCTCGCGTCGCCTTTCTTCCCCTGCGTCGCATTTCTTCCATTGCGTCGCCTTTCATACCGTTCCTGCATTCCCTTGCGTCGCCTTTCTTCTCGTTCCTGCTTTCCAGAGCGTCGCCTTTCTTCCTGTTCCTGCTTTCCCGTGCGTCGCCTTTCTTCCTGTTCCTGCTTTCACTCGCATCACCTTTCTTCCCTTCCGTCGCCTTTCTTCCCGTTCGTGCGTTCCCTTGCGTCGCCTTTCTTCTGTTGCGTTGCCTTTCTTCCCTTGTGTCTCCTTTCTTACCATTTCTGCTTTCCCTTGCGTCGCCTTTCTTCCCTTGCGTCGCCTTTCTTCCCATTCCAGCATTCCCTTGCATCGCCTTTCTTCCCTTGCATCTCCTTTCGTCCCTTGCGTCGCCTTTCTTCCCATTCCTGCTTTCCCTCGCGTCGCCTTTCTTCCTGTTCCTGCTTTCCCGTGCGTCGCCTTTCTTCCTGTTCCTGCTTTCCGTCGCATCGCCTTTCTTCCCCTGCGTCGCCTTTCTTCCCTTGCATCGCCTTTCTTACCGTTCCTGCATTCCCTTACGTCGCCTTTCTTCTCGTTCCTGCTTTCCCGTGCGTCGCCTTTCTTCCTGTTCCTGCTTTCCCTTGCGTCGCCTGGCCTCCCTTGTGTCGCCTTTCTTCCCCTGCATCGCCTTTCTTCCCTTGCATCGCCTTTCTTCCCATTCCTGCTTTCCCTTGCGTCGCCTTTCTTACCGTTCCTTCATTCCCTTGCGTCGCCTTTCTTCTCGTTCCTGCTTTCCCGTGCGTTGCCTTTCTTCCTGTTCCTGCTTTCCCTTGCGTCGCCTGGCCTCCCTTGTGTCGCCTTTCTTCCCCTGCATCGCCTTTCTTCCCTTGCTTCGCCTTTCTTCCTGTTCCTGCTTTCACTCGCATCACCTTTCTTCCCTTCCGTCGCCTTTCTTCCCGTTCGTGCGTTCCCTTGCGTCGCCTTTCTTCTGTTGCGTTGCCTTTCTTCCCTTGTGTCTCCTTTCTTACCATTTCTGCTTTCCTTTGCGTCCCCTTTCTTCCCTTGCGTCGCCTTTCTTACCATTCCTGCTTTCCCTTGCATCACCTTTCTACCCTTCCGTCGCCTTTCTTACCATTCCTGATTTCGCTTGCGTCGCCTATCTTCCCTTGCGTCGCCTTTCTTCCCTTGCGTCGCCTTTGTTACCGCTCCTGCTTTCCCTTTCGTCACCTTTCCTCTCGTTCCTGCTTTCCCTTGCGTCGCCTTTCCTCCCGTTCGTGCTTTCCCTTGCGTCAGCTTTCTTCCCATGCATCTCCTTTCTTTCCGTTCCTGCTTTCCCATGCGTCGCCTTTCTTCTCGTTCCTGCTTTCCCGTGCATCGCCTTTCTTCCTGTTCCTGCTTTCCCTTGCGTCGCCTTGCTTCCCTTGCGTCGCCTTTCTTCCCTTGCATCTCTGTTCTTCCCTTGCGTCGCCTTTCTTCCCATTCCTGCTTTCCCTTGCGTCGCCTCTCTTCCCCTGCGTCGCCTTTCTTCCCTTGCGTCGCTTTTCTTCCCTTGCCTCGCCTTTCTACCCTTCCGTCGCCTTTCTTACCATTCCTGCTTTCGCTTGCGTCAGCTTTCTTCCCATGCATCTCCTTTCTTCCCGTTCCTGCTTTCCCTGTCGCCGCCTTTCTTCCCTTGCGTCTCCTTTCTTCCCTTTCCTACTTTTCCTTGCATCGCCTTTCGTACCTTGCGTCGCCTTTCTTCTCCTTCCAGCGATCCCTTGCGTCGCCTTTCTTCCCGTTCCTACTTTCCCTTGCTTCAACTTCCTTCCCTTGCGTCGCCTTTCTTCCAATTCCTCCTTTCCCTTGCGTCGCCTTTCTTCACTTGTGTAGCCTTTCTTCCCTTGCATCGCCTTTCTTACCGTTCCTCCTTTCCCTTGCATCGCCTTTCTTCCCGTTCCTGCTTTCCCTTGCGTCGCCTTTCTTCCCATTCCAGCATTCCCTTGCATCGCCTCTCTACCCTTGCGTCGCCTTTCTTACCATTCCTGCTTACCCTTGCTTCGCCTTTCTTCTCGTTCCTGCTTTCCCTTCCGAAGCCTTATTTCCCATTTCTGCTTTCCCTTGCATCGCCTTTCTTCCCTTGCGTCACCTTTCTTCCCCTTCCTGATTTCCCTTGCGTCGCCTTGCTTCCCTTGCATCGCCTTTCTTCCCTTGCATCGCCTTTCTTCCCTTGCGTCGCCTTTCTTCCCGCTCCTGCTTTCCCTTGCGTCACCTTTCTTCTCGTTCCTGCTTTCCCTTGCGTCGCCTTTCCTCCCGTTCCTGCTTTCCCTTGCGTCAGCTTTCTTCCCATGCATCTCCTTTCTTCCCGTTCCTGCTTTCCCTTGCGCCGCCTTTCTTCCCTTGTGTCTCCTTTCTTCCCTTTCCTACTTTCCCTTGCATCGCCTTTCATTCCTTGCGTCGCCTTTCTTCTCGTTCCTGCGATCCCTTGCGTCGCCTTTCTTTCCGTTCCTACTTTCCCTTGCTTCGACTTGCTTTCCGTGCGCCGCCTTTGTTCACGTACCTGCTTTCCCTTGCTTCGCCTTTCTTCTCGTTCCTGCTTTCCCTTGCATCGCCTTTCTTCCCTTGCCTCTCCTTTCTTCCCGTTCCTGATTTCCCTTGAGTCGCCTTGCTTCCCTTGCATCGCCTTTCTTCCCTTGCGTCGCCTTGCTTCCCTTGTATCGCCATTCTTCCCTTGTGTCTCCTTTCATCCCATTCCTGCCTTCCCTTGCGTAGACTTCCTTCCTTTGCGTTGCCTTTCTTCCCGTTCCTGCTTTCCCTTTCCACGCCTTTCTTCCCGTTCCTGCTTTCCCTTGCGTCACCTTACTTCCTCTGCTTCGCCTTTCTTCCCTTGCATCGCCTTTTTTCCCCATCCAGCTTTCCCGTGCGTCGCCTTTCTTCCCTTGCGTCGCCTATCTTCCCTTGCATCGCCTTTCTTCCCGTTCCTGCTTTCCCTTGCGTCGACTTTCTTTCTGCGCGTCGCCTTTCTTCTCGTTCCTGCTTTCCCGTGCGTCGCCTTTCTTCCCGTTCCTGATGTCCCTTGCGTCGCCTTGCTTCCCTTGCATCGCCTATCTTCCCTTGCATCGCCTTTCTTCCCTTGCGTCGCCTTTCTTACCATTCCTGATTTCCCTTGCGTCGCCTTGCTTCCCTCGCGTCGCCTTTCTTCCCCTGCGTCGCCTTTCCTCCCTTGCGTCGCCTTTCTTACCGTTCCTGCATTCCCTTGCGTCGCCTTTCTTCTCGTTCCTGCTTTCCCGTGCGTCGCCTTTCTTCCTGTTCCTGCTTCCCCTTGCGTCGCCTGGCCTCCCTTGCGTCGCCTTTCTTCCCTTGACTCGCCTTTCTACCCTTCCGTCGCCATTCTTACCATTCCTGCTTTCGCTTGCGTCAGCTTTCTTCCCATGCATCTCCTTTCTTCCCGTTCCTGCTTTCCCTGTCGCCGCCTTTCTTCCCTTGCGTCTCCTTTCTTCCCTTTCCTACTTTTCCTTGCATCGCCTTTCTTACCTTGCATCGCCTTTCTTCTTCTTCCTGCGATCCCTTGCGTCGCCTTTCTTCACTTGCGTAGCCATTCTTCCCTTGCATCGCCTTTCTTACCGTTCCTCCTTTCCCTTGCATCGCCTTTCTTCCCGTTCCTGCTTTCCCTTGCGTCGCCTTTCTTCCCATTCCAGCATTCCCTTGCATCGCCTCTCTACCCTTGCGTCGCCTTTCTTACCATTCCTGCTTACCCTTGCTTCGCCTTTCTTCTCGTTCCTGCTTTCCCTTCCGAAGCCTTATTTCCCATTTCTGCTTTTACTTGCATCGCCTTTCTTCCCTTGCGTCGCCTTTCTTCCCCTTCCTGATTTCCCTTGCGTCGCCTTGCTTCCCTTGCATCGCCTTTCTTCCCTTGCATCGCCTTTCTTCCTGCTCCTGCTATCCCTTGCGTCACCTTTCTTCTCGTTCCTGCTTTCCCTTGCGTCGCCTTTCCTCCCGTTCCTGCTTTCCCTTGCGTCAGCTTTCTTCCCATGCATCTCCTTTCTTCCCGTTCCTGCTTTCCCTTGCGCCGCCTTTCTTCCCTTGTGTCTCCTTTCTTCCCTTTCCTACTTTCCCTTGCATCGCCTTTCATTCCTTGCGTCGCCTTTCTTCTCGTTCCTGCGATCCCTTGCGTCGCCTTTCTTTCCGTTCCTACTTTCCCTTGCTTCGACTTTCTTTCCGTGCGCCGCCTTTGTTCACGTTCCTGCTTACCCTTGCTTCGCTTTTCTTCTCGTTCCTGCTTTCCCTTCCGACGCCTTACTTCCCGGTTCTGCTTTACCTAGCGTCGCCATTCTTTTCCATGCGTCGCTTTTCTTCTCGTTCCTGCTTTCCCTTCCGACGCCTTACTTCCCGGTTCTGCTTTATCTAGCGTCGCCATTCTTTCCATGCGTCGCCTTTCTTCCCATTCCAGCATTCCCTTGCATCGCCTCTCTACCCTTGCGTCGCCTTTATTACCATTCCTGCTTACCCTTGCTTCGCCTTTCTTCTCGTTCCTGCTTTCCCTTCCGAAGCCTTATTTCCCATTTCTGCTTTCCCTTGCGTCGCCTTTCCTCCCGTTTCTGCATTCTCTTGCGTCGCCCTGCTTTCCCTTGCCACGCCTTTCTTCCCGTTCCTGCTTTCACGTGTGTCGCCATTCTTCCCTTGCGTCGCCTTTCTTCCCTTGCGTCGCTTTTCTTTCCGTTCCTGCTTTCCCTTGCGTCGCCTTTCTTCTCGTTCCTGCTTTCCCGTGCATCGCCTTTCTTCCTGTTACTGCTTTCCCTTGCGTCGCCTTGCTTCCCTTGCGTCGCCTTTCTTCCCTTGCATCTCTGTTCTTCCCTTGCGTCGCCTTTCTTCCCTTGCATCGCCTTTCTTACCGTTCCTGCATTCCCTTGCGTCGCCTTCTCGTTCCTGCTTTCCCGTGCGTCGCCTGGCCTCCCTTGCGTCGCCTTTCTTCCCCTGCATCGCCTTTCTTCCCTTGCGTCGCCTTTCTTACCATTCCTGCTTTCCCTTGCGTCGCCTTTCTACCCTTCCGTCGCCTTTCTTACCATTCCTGATTTCGCTTGCGTCGCCTATCTTCCCTTGCATCGCCTTTCTTCCCGTTCCTACTTTCCCTTGCGTCAACTTTCTTTCCGCGCGTCGCCTTTCTTCTCGTTCCTGCTTTCCCTAGCGTTGCCTTTCTCCCCTTTCCTGCTTTCCCTTGCGTCGCCTTTCTTACCATTCCTGCTTTCCCTCGCGTCGCCTTTCTTACCATGCTTGCTTTCCCTCGCGTCGCCTTTCTTCCCCTGCGTTGCCTTTCTTCCCTTGCGTCGCTTTTCTTTCCGTTCCTGCTTTACCTTGCGTCGCCTTTCTTCTCGTTCCTGCTTTCCCGTGCGTCGCCTTGCTTCCCTTGCATCGCCTTTCTTCCCTTGCGTCTCCTTTCTTCCATTTCCTACTTTTCCTTGCATCGCCTTTCATTCCTTGCGTCGCCTTTCTTCTCGTTCCTGCGATCCCTTGCGTCGCCTTTCTTACCGTTCCTGCTTTCCCTTGCGTTGCATTTTATTCCCTTGCATCGCCTTTCTTACCATTCCTGCTTTCCCTCGCGTCGCCTTTCTTCCCCTGCGTCGCCTTTCTTCCCTTGCGTCGCCTTTCATACCGTTCCTGCATTCCCTTGCGTCGCCTTTCTTCTCGTTCCTGCTTTCCAGAGCGTCGCCTTTCTTCCTGTTCCTGCTTTCCCGTGCGTCGCCTTTCTTCCTGTTCCTGCTTTCACTCGCATCACCTTTCTTCCCTTCCGTCGCCTTTCTTCCCGTTCGTGCGTTCCCTTGCGCCGCCTTTCTTCTGTTGCGTTGCCTTTCTTCCCTTGCGCCGCCTTTCTTACCATTTCTGCTTTCCCTTGCGTCGCCTTTCTTCCCTTGCGTCGCCTTTCTTCCCATTCCAGCATTCCCTTGCATCGCCTTTCTTCCCTTGCATCTCCTTTCGTCCCTTGCGTCGCCTTTCTTCCCATTCCTGCTTTCCCTCGCGTCGCCTTTCTTCCTGTTCCTGCTTTCCCGTGCGTCGCCTTTCTTCCTGTTCCTGCTTTCCGTCGCATCGCCTTTCTTCCCCTGCGTCGCCTTTCTTCCCTTGCATCGCCTTTCTTACCGTTCCTGCATTCCCTTACGTCGCCTTTCTTCTCGTTCCTGCTTTCCCGTGCGTCGCCTTTCTTCCTGTTCCTGCTTTCCCTTGCGTCGCCTGGCCTCCCTTGTGTCGCCTTTCTTCCCCTGCATCGCCTTTCTTCCCTTGCGTCGCCTTTCTTACCATTCCTGCTTTCCCTTGCATCACCTTTCTACCCTTCCGTCGCCTTTCTTACCATTCCTGATTTCGCTTGCGTCGCCTATCTTCCCTTGCGTCGCCTTTCTTCCCTTGCGTCGCCTTTGTTACCGCTCCTGCTTTCCCTTTCGTCACCTTTCCTCTCGTTCCTGCTTTCCCTTGCGTCGCCTTTCCTCCCGTTCGTGCTTTCCCTTGCGTCAGCTTTCTTCCCATGCATCTCCTTTCTTTCCGTTCCTGCTTTCCCTTGCGTCGCCTTTCTTCTCGTTCCTGCTTTCCCGTGCATCGCCTTTCTTCCTGTTCCTGCTTTCCCTTGCGTCGCCTTGCTTCCCTTGCGTCGCCTTTCTTCCCTTGCATCTCTGTTCTTCCCTTGCGTCGCCTTTCTTCCCATTCCTGCTTTCCCTTGCGTCGCCTCTCTTCCCCTGCGTCGCCTTTCTTCCCTTGCGTCGCTTTTCTTCCCTTGCCTCGCCTTTCTACCCTTCCGTCGCCTTTCTTACCATTCCTGCTTTCGCTTGTGTCAGCTTTCTTCCCATGCATCTCCTTTCTTCCCGTTCCTGCTTTCCCTGTCGCCGCCTTTCTTCCCTTGCGTCTCCTTTCTTCCCTTTCCTACTTTTCCTTGCATCGCCTTTCTTACCTTGCGTCGCCTTTCTTCTCCTTCCAGCGATCCCTTGCGTCGCCTTTCTTCCCGTTCCTACTTTCCCTTGCTTCAACTTCCTTCCCTTGCGTCGCCTTTCTTCCAATTCCTCCTTTCCCTTGCGTCGCCTTTCTTCACTTGCGTAGCCTTTCTTCCCTTGCATCGCCTTTCTTACCGTTCCTCCTTTCCCTTGCATCGCCTTTCTTCCCGTTCCTGCTTTCCCTTGCGTCGCCTTTCTTCCCATTCCAGCATTCCCTTGCATCGCCTCTCTACCCTTGCGTCGCCTTTCTTACCATTCCTGCTTACCCTTGCTTCGCCTTTCTTCTCGTTCCTGCTTTCCCTTCCGAAGCCTTATTTCCCATTTCTGCTTTCCCTTGCATCGCCTTTCTTCCCTTGCGTCGCCTTTCTTCCCCTTCCTGATTTCCCATGCGTCGCCTTGCTTACCTTCCATCGCCTTTCTTCCCTCGCGCCGCCTTTCTTACCATTCCTGCTTTCCCTTGCGTCGCCTTTCTTCCCTTGCATCGCCTTTCTTCCCGTTCCTACTTTGCCTTGCGTCGCCTTTCTTCCCTTGCGTCGCTTTTCTTTCCGTTCCTGCTTTCCCTTGCGTCGCCTTTCTTCTCGTTCCTGCTTTCCCGTGCATCGCCTTTCTTCCTGTTCCTGCTTTCAATTGCGTCGCCTTGCTTCCCTTGCGTCGCCTTTCTTCCCTTGCATCTCTGTTCTTCCCTTGCGTCGCCTTTCTTCCCTTGCATCGCCTTTCTTACCGTTCCTGCATTCCCTTGCGTCGCCTTCTCGTTCCTGCTTTCCCGTGCGTCGCCTTGCTTCCTGTTCCTGCTTTCCCTTGCGTCGCCTGGCCTCCCTTGCGTCGCCTTTCTTCCCCTGCATCGCCTTTCTTCCCTTGCGTCGCCTTTCTTACCATTCCTGCTTTCCCTTGCGTCGCCTTTCTACCCTTCCGTCGCCTTTCTTACCATTCCTGATTTCGCTTGCGTCGCCTATCTTCCCTTGCATCGCCTTTCTTCCCGTTCCTACTTTCCCTTGCGTCAACTTTCTTTCCGCGCGTCGCCTTTCTTCTCGTTCCTGCTTTCCCTAGCGTTGCCTTTCTTCCCTTTCCTGCTTTCCCTTGCGTCGCCTTTCTTACCATTCCTGCTTTCCCTCGCGTCGCCTTTCTTACCATGCTTGCTTTCCCTCGCGTCGCCTTTCTTCCCCTGCGTTGCCTTTCTTCCCTTGCGTCGCTTTTCTTTCCGTTCCTGCTTTACCTTGCGTCGCCTTTCTTCTCGTTCCTGCTTTCCCGTGCGTCGCCTTGCTTCCCTTGCATCGCCTTTCTTCCCTTGCGTCTCCTTTCTTCCCTTTCCTACTTTTCCTTGCATCGCCTTTCATTCCTTGCGTCGCCTTTCTTCTCGTTCCTGCGATCCCTTGCGTCGCCTTTCTTACCGTTCCTGCTTTCCCTTGCGTTGCATTTTATTCCCTTGCATCGCCTTTCTTACCATTCCTGCTTTCCCTCGCGTCGCCTTTCTTCCCCTGCGTCGCCTTTCTTCCCTTGCGTCGCCTTTCATACCGTTCCTGCATTCCCTTGCGTCGCCTTTCTTCTCGTTCCTGCTTTCCAGAGCGTCGCCTTTCTTCCTGTTCCTGCTTTCCCGTGCGTCGCCTTTCTTCCTGTTCCTGCTTTCACTCGCATCACCTTTCTTCCCTTCCGTCGCCTTTCTTCCCGTTCGTGCGTTCCCTTGCGCCGCCTTTCTTCTGTTGCGTTGCCTTTCTTCCCTTGCGCCGCCTTTCTTACCATTTCTGCTTTCCCTTGCGTCGCCTTTCTTCCCTTGCGTCGCCTTTCTTCCCATTCCAGCATTCCCTTGCATCGCCTTTCTTCCCTTGCATCTCCTTTCGTCCCTTGCGTCGCCTTTCTTCCCATTCCTGCTTTCCCTCGCGTCGCCTTTCTTCCTGTTCCTGCTTTCCCGTGCGTCGCCTTTCTTCCTGTTCCTGCTTTCCGTCGCATCGCCTTTCTTCCCCTGCGTCGCCTTTCTTCCCTTGCATCGCCTTTCTTACCGTTCCTGCATTCCCTTACGTCGCCTTTCTTCTCGTTCCTGCTTTCCCGTGCGTCGCCTTTCTTCCTGTTCCTGCTTTCCCTTGCGTCGCCTGGCCTCCCTTGTGTCGCCTTTCTTCCCCTGCATCGCCTTTCTTCGCTTGCGTCGCCTTTCTTACCATTCCTGCTTTCCCTTGCATCACCTTTCTACCCTTCCGTCGCCTTTCTTACCATTCCTGATTTCGCTTGCGTCGCCTATCTTCCCTTGCGTCGCCTTTCTTCCCTTGCGTCGCCTTTGTTACCGCTCCTGCTTTCCCTTTCGTCACCTTTCCTCTCGTTCCTGCTTTCCCTTGCGTCGCCTTTCCTCCCGTTCGTGCTTTCCCTTGCGTCAGCTTTCTTCCCATGCATCACCTTTCCTCCCGTTCCTGCTTTCCCTTGCATCGCCTTTCTTCCCTTGCATCGCCTTTCTTCCCTTGCGTCGCTTTTCTTTCCGTTCCTGCTTTCCCTTGCGTCGCCTTTCTTCTCGTTCCTGCTTTCCCGTGCATCGCCTTTCTTCCTGTTCCTGCTTTCCCTTGCGTCGCCTTGCTTCCCTTGCGTCGCCTTTCTTCCCTTGCATCTCTGTTCTTCCCTTGCGTCGCCTTTCTTCCCATTCCTGCTTTCCCTTGCGTCGCCTCTCTTCCCCTGCGTCGCCTTTCTTCCCTTGCGTCGCTTTTCTTCCCTTGCCTCGCCTTTCTACCCTTCCGTCGCCTTTCTTACCATTCCTGCTTTCGCTTGTGTCAGCTTTCTTCCCATGCATCTCCTTTCTTCCCGTTCCTGCTTTCCCTGTCGCCGCCTTTCTTCCCTTGCGTCTCCTTTCTTCCCTTTCCTACTTTTCCTTGCATCGCCTTTCTTACCTTGCGTCGCCTTTCTTCTCCTTCCAGCGATCCCTTGCGTCGCCTTTCTTCCCGTTCCTACTTTCCCTTGCTTCAACTTCCTTCCCTTGCGTCGCCTTTCTTCCAATTCCTCCTTTCCCTTGCGTCGCCTTTCTTCACTTGCGTAGCCTTTCTTCCCTTGCATCGCCTTTCTTACCGTTCCTCCTTTCCCTTGCATCGCCTTTCTTCCCGTTCCTGCTTTCCCTTGCGTCGCCTTTCTTCCCATTCCAGCATTCCCTTGCATCGCCTCTCTACCCTTGCGTCGCCTTTCTTACCATTCCTGCTTACCCTTGCTTCGCCTTTCTTCTCGTTCCTGCTTTCCCTTCCGAAGCCTTATTTCCCATTTCTGCTTTCCCTTGCATCGCCTTTCTTCCCTTGCGTCACCTTTCTTCCCCTTCCTGATTTCCCTTGCGTCGCCTTGCTTCCCTTGCATCGCCTTTCTTCCCTTGCATCGCCTTTCTTCCCTTGCGTCGCCTTTCTTCCCGCTCCTGCTTTCCCTTGCGTCACCTTTCTTCTCGTTCCTGCTTTCCCTTGCGTCGCCTTTCCTCCCGTTCCTGCTTTCCCTTGCGTCAGCTTTCTTCCCATGCATCTCCTTTCTTCCCGTTCCTGCTTTCCCTTGCGCCGCCTTTCTTCCCTTGTGTCTCCTTTCTTCCCTTTCCTACTTTCCCTTGCATCGCCTTTCATTCCTTGAGTCGCCTTTCTTCTCGTTCCTGCGATCCCTTGCGTCGCCTTTCTTTCCGTTCCTACTTTCCCTTGCTTCGACTTGCTTTCCGTGTGCCGCCTTTGTTCACATACCTGCTTACCCTTGCATCGCCTTTCTTCCCATTCCTGCTTTCCCTTGCATCGCCTTTCTTCCCTTGCCTCTCCTTTCTTCCCGTTCCTGATTTCCCTTGAGTCGCCATGCTTCCCTTGCATCGCCTTTCTTCCCTTGCGTCGCCTTGCTTCCCTTGTATCGCCATTCTTCCCTTGTGTCTCCTTTCATCCCATTCCTGCCTTCCCTTGCGTAGACTTCCTTCCTTTGCGTTGCCTTTCTTCCCGTTCCTGCTGTCCCTTTCCACGCCTTTCTTCCCGTTCCTGCTTTCCCTTGCGTCACCTTACTTCCTCTGCTTCGCCTTTCTTCCCTTGCATCGCCTTTTTTCCCCATCCAGCTTTCCCGTGCGTCGCCTTTCTTACCTTGCGTCGCCTATCTTCCCTTGCATCGCCTTTCTTCCCGTTCCTGCTTTCCCTTGCGTCGACTTTCTTTCTGCGCGTCGCCTTTCTTCTCGTTCCTGCTTTCCCTTGCGTTGCCTTTCTTCCCTTTCCTGCTTTCCCTTGCGTCGCCTTTCTTTCCGCGCGTCGCCTTTCTTCTCGTTCCTACTTTGCCTTGCGTCGACTTTCGTTCCGCGCGTCGCTTTTCTTCTCGTTCCTGCTTTCCCTTGCGTTGCCTTTCTTCCCTTTCCTGCTTTCCCTTGCGTCAGTTTTCTTCCCATGCATCTCCTTTCTTCCCGTTCCTGCTTTTCCTTGCGCCGCCTTTCTTCCCTTGCGTCGCCTTTTTTCTCGTTCCTGCTTTCCCTTGCGTCGCCTTTCTTTCCTGGCGTCGCCTTTCTTCCCATTCCTGCGATCCCTTGCGTCGCCTTTCTTCCCTTGCGTCTCCTTTCTTCCCTTTCCTACTTAGCCTTGCATCGCCTTTCTTTCCTTGCATCGCCTTTCTTGTCGTTCCTGCGATCCCTTGCGTCGCCTTTCTTTCCGTTCCTACTTTCCCTTGCTTCGCCATACTTCCCTTGCGTCTCCTTTCTTCCCTTTCCTACTTTCCCTTGCATCGCCTTTCTTTCCAGACGTCGCCTTTCTTTCCGTTCCTACTTTCCCTTGCATCGCCTTTCTTCCCTTCCGTCGCATTTCTTCCTGTTCCTCCTTTCCCTTGCATCGCCATTCTTCCCGTTCCTCCTTTCCCTTGCATCGCCTTTCTTCCCATTCCTGCTTTCCCTTGCTTTGCCTATCTTCTCGTTCCTACATTCCCTTCCGACGCCTTACTTCCCGTATCTGCTTTCTCTTGCGTCGCCTTTCTTTCCATGCATCGCCTTTCTTCCCCTGAATCGCCTTTCTTCCCTTGCATCGCCTTTCTTCCCTTGCATCGCCTTTCTTACCATTCCTGCTTTCGCTTGCGTCGCCTTTCTTCCCTTGCATCGCCTTTCTTCCCATTCCTGCTTTCCCTTGCATCGCCTTTCTTCCCTTGCGTCGCCTTTCTTACCATTCCTGCTTTCGCTTGCGTCGCCTATCTTCCCTTTCATCGCCTTTCTTCCCGTTCCTACTTTGCCTTGCGCTGCCTTTCTTCTCTTTCCGGCTTTCCCTTGCGTCGCCTTTCTTACCGTTCCTGCTTTCCCTCGCGTAGCCTTTCTTACCATTCTTGCTTTCCCTCGCATCGCCTTTCTTCCCCTTCATCGCCTTTCTTCCCTTGCGTCGCTTTTCTTTCCGTTCCTGCTTTACCTTGCGTCGCCTTTCTTCTCGTTCCTGCTTTCCCGTGCGTCGCCTTCCTTCCCTTGCATCTCCTTTATTCCCTTGCTTCGCCTTTCTTCCCATTCCTGCCTTCCCTTGCATCGCCTTTCTTCCCTTGCGTCGCCTTTCTTCCCTTGCATCGCCTTTCTTCTCGTTCCTGCTTTCCCATGCGTAGCCTTTCCTCCCGTTCCTGCTTTCCCTTGCGTCAGCTTTCTTCCCATGCATCTCCTTTCTTCCTGTTCCTGCTTTCCCTTGCGCCGCATTTCTTCCCTTGCATCTCCTTTCTTCCCTTTCCTACTTTCCCTTGCATCGCCTTTCTTTCCATGCGTCACCTTTCTTGCAGATCCTGCCTTCCCTTGCGTCGACTTTCTTCCCTTGCGTTGCCTTTCTTCCCGTTCCTGCTTTCCCTTGCGTCGCCTTTCTTCGCGTTCCTGCTTTCCTGTGCATCGCCTTTCTTCCTGTTCCTGCTTTCCCTTGCGTCGCCTTGCTTCCCTTGCGTCGCCTTTCTTCCCTTGCATCTCTGTTCTTCCCTTGCGTCGCCTTTCTTCCCTTGCATCGCCTTTCTTACCGTTCCTGCATTCCCTTGAGTCGCCTTCTCGTTCCTGCTTTCCCGTGCGTCGCCTTGCTTCCCTTGCGTCGCCTTTCTTCCCTTGCATCGCCTTTCTTACCGTTCCGGCATTCCCTTGAGTCGCCTTCTCGTTCCTGCTTTCCCGTGCGTCGCCTTGCTTCCCTTGCGTCGCCTTTCTTCCCTTGCATCGCATTTCTTCCCGTTCCTGCTTTCTCTTGCGTCGCCTGTCTTCCCGTTCCTCCTTTCCCTTGCATCGCCTTTTTTCCCCTACCTGCTTTCCCGTTCGTCGCCTTTCTTCCCTTGCGTCGCCTTTCTTCCCTTGCATCGCATTTCTTCCCGTTCCTGCTTTCTCTTGCGTCGCCTATCTTCCCGTTCCTCCTTTCCCTTGCATCGCCTTTCTTCCCTTTCCTGCTTTCCCTTGCCTCGCCTTTCAACCCTTGCGTCGCCTTTCTTACCATTCCTGCTTTCCCTTGCGTCGCTTTTCTTCCCCTGCGTCGCCTTTCTTCCCTTGCGTCGCTTTTCTTTCCGTTCCTGCTTCCACTTGCGTCGCCTTTCTTCTCGTTCCTGCTTTCCCTTGCGTCGCCTTCCCTCCCGTTCCTGCTTTCCCTAGCGTCAGCTTTCTTCCCATGCATCTCCTTTCTTCCTGTTCCTGCTTTCCCTTGCGTCGCCTTTCTACCCATTCCAGCATTCCCTTGCATTGCCTCTCTACCCTTGCGTCGCCTTTCTTCTCGTTCCTGCTTTCCCTTGCTTCGCCTTTCTTCTCGTTCCTGCTTTCCCTTCCGAAGCCTTATTTCCCATTTCTGCTTTCCCTTGCATCGCCTTTCTTCCCTTGCGTCTCCTTTCTTCCCTTTCCTACTTTCCCTTGCATCGCCTTTCTTCCCTTGCATCGCCTTTCTTCCCATTCCTGCTTTCCCTTGCATCGCCTTTCTTCCCTTCCGCCGCCTTACTTCCCCTTCCTGATTTCCCTTGCGTTGCCTTGCTTACCTTCCATCGCCTTTGTTCCCTTGCGTCGCCTTTCTTCCCTTGCATCGCATTTCTTCCCGTTCCTCCTTCCCCTTGCATCGCCTTTCTTCCCTTCCGTCACCATTCTTCCCGTTCGTGCGTTCCCTTGCGTCGCCTTTCTTCTGTTGCGTTGCCTTTCTTCCCTTGCGCCGCCTTTCTTACCATTTCTGCTTTCCCTTGCGTCGCCTTTCTTCCCTTGCGTCGCCTTTCTTCCCATTCCAGCATTCCCTTGCATCGCCTTTCTTCCCTTGCATCTCCTTTCGTCCCTTGCGTTGCCTATCTTCCCATTCCTGCATTCCCTTGCGTCGCCTTTCTTACCATTCCTGCTTTCCCCTGCGTCGCCTTTCTTCCCTTGCGTCGCCTTTCTTACCGTTCCGGCATTCCCTTGCGTCGCCTTTCTTCTCGTTCCTGCTTTCCCGAGCGTCGCCTTTTTTCCTCTTCCTGCTTTCCCGTGCGTCGACTTTCTTCCTGTTCCTGCTTTCCGTCGCATCGCCTTTCTTCCCCTGCGTCGCCTTTCTTCCCTTGCATCGCCTTTCTTACCGTTCCTGCATTCCCTTGCGTTGCCTTTCTTCTCGTTCCTGCTTTCCCGTGCGTCGCGTTTCTACCCTTCCGTCGCCTTTCTTACCATTCCTGCTTTCGCTTGCGTCGCCTATCTTCCCTTGCATCGCCTTTCTTCCCGTTCCTACTTTCCCTTGCGTCGACTTTCTTTCCGCGCGTCTCCTTTCTTCTCGTTCCTGCTTTCCCTTGCGTTGCCTTTCTTCCCTTTCCTGCTTTCCCTTGCGTCGCCTTTCTTACCATTCCTGCTTTCCCTCGCGTCGCCTTTCTTACCATGCTTGCTTTCCCTCGCGTCGCCTTTCTTCCCCTGCGTCGCCTTTCTTCCCTTGCGTCGCCTTTCTTACCGTTCCTGCTTTACCTTGCGTCGCCTTTCTTCTCGTTCCTGCTTTCCCGTGCGTCGCCTTACTTCCTGTTCCTGCTTTCCCTTGCGTCGCCTTGCTTCCATTGCGTCGCCTTTCTTCCCTTGCATCTCCTTTCCTCCCTTGCTTCGGCTTTCTTCCCTTTCCTGCCTTCCCTTGCCTCGCCTTTCTTCCCTTGCGTCTCCTTTCTTCCCTTGCGTCTCCTTTCTTCCCTTTCCTACTTTCCCTTGCTTCGACTTTCTTTCCGTGCGCCGCCTTTGTTCACGTTCCTGCTTACCCTTGCTTCGCTTTTCTTCTCGTTCCTGCTTTCCCTTCCGACGCCTTACTTCCCGGTTCTGCTTTATCTAGCGTCGCCATTCTTTCCATGCGTCGCCTTTCTTCCCATTCCAGCATTCCCTTGCATCGCCTCTCTACCCTTGCGTCGCCTTTATTACCATTCCTGCTTACCCTTGCTTCGCCTTTCTTCTCGTTCCTGCTTTCCCTTCCGAAGCCTTATTTCCCATTTCTGCTTTCCCTTGCGTCGCCTTTCCTCCCGTTTCTGCATTCTCTTGCGTCGCCCTGCTTTCCCTTGCCACGCCTTTCTTCCCGTTCCTGCTTTCACGTGTGTCGCCATTCTTCCCTTGCGTCGCCTTTCTTCCCTTGCATCTCTGTTCTTCCCTTGCGTCGCCATTATTCCCTTTCCTGCTTTCCCTTGCCTCGCCTTTCTACCCTTGCGTCGCCTTTCTTACCATTCCTGCTTTCCCTTGCGTCGCCTTTCTTCCCCTGCGTCGCCTTTCTTCCCTTGCGTCGCTTTTCTTTCCGTTCCTGCTTCCCCTTGCGTCGCCTTTCTTCTCGTTCCTGCTTTCCCTTGCGTCGCCTTTCCTCCCGTTCCTGCTTTCCCTAGCGTCAGCTTTCTTCCCATGCATCGCCTTTCTTCCCGTTCCTGCTTTCCCTTGCGTCGCCTTTCTTCCCATTCCAGCATTCCCTTGCATTGCCTCTCTACCCTTGCGTCGCCTTTCTTCTCGTTCCTGCTTTCCCTTGCTTCGCCTTTCTTCTCGTTCCTGCTTTCCCTTCCGAAGCCTTATTTCCCATTTCTGCTTTCCCTTGCATCGCCTTTCTTCCCTTGCGTCGCCTTTCTTCCCATTCCCGCTTTCCCTTGCATGTCCTTTCTTCCCTTGCGTCGCCTTTCTTCCCTTGCGTCGCTTCTCTTTCCGTTCCTGCTTTCCCTTGCGTCGCCTTTCTTCTCGTTCCTGCTTTCCCGTGCATCGCCTTTCTTCCTGTTCCTGCTTTCCCTTGCATCTCTGTTCTTCCCTTGCGTCGCCTTTCTTCACTTTACTGCTTTCCCTTGCCTCGCCTTTCTACCCTTGCGTCGCCTTTCTTACCATTCCTGCTTTCCTTTGCGCCGCCTTTCTTCCCTTGCGTCGCCTTTCTTCCCTTGCGTCGCCTTTGTTACCACTCCTGCTTTCCCTTTCATCACCTTTCCTCTCGTTCCTGCTTTCCCTTGCGTCGCCTTTCCTCCCGTTCCTGCTTTCCCTTGCATCGCCTTTCTTCCCATGCATCTCCTTTCTTCCCGTTCCTGCTTTCCCTTGCGCCACCTTTCTTCCCTTGTGTCTCCATTCTTCCCTTTCCTACTTTCCCTTGCATCGCCTTTCATTCCTTGTGCCGCCTTTCTTCTCGTTCCTGCAATCCCTTGCGTCGCCTTTCTTACCGTTCCTGCTTTCCCTTGCGTTGCATTTTATTCCCTTGCATCGCCTTTCTTACCATTCCTGCTTTCCCTTGCGTCGCCTTTCTTCTCGTTCCTGCTTTCCAGAGCGTCGCCTTTCTTCCTGTTCCTGCTTTCCCGTGCGTCGCCTTTCTTCCTGTTCCTGCTTTCCCTCGCATCGCCTTTCTTCCCTTCCGTCGCCTATCTTCCTGTTCGTGCGTTCCCTTGCGACGCCTTTCTTCTGTTGCGTTGCCTTTCTTCCCTTGCGCCGCCTTTCTTACCATTTCTGCTTTCCCTTGAGTCGCCTTTCTTCCCTTGCATCTCTGTTCCTCCCCTGCTTCGGCTTTCTTCCCTTTCCTGCTTTCCCGTGCCTCGCCTTTCTTTCCTTGCGTCGCCTTTCTTCTCGTTCCTGCGATCCCTTGCGTCGCCTTTCTTCCCTTGCGTCGCCATTATTCCCTTTCCTGCTTTCCCTTGCCTCGCCTTTCTACCCTTGCGTCGCCTTTCTTACCATTCCTGCTTTCCCTTGCGTCGCCTTTCTTCCCCTGTGTCGCCTTTCTTCCCTTGCGTCGCTTTTCTTTCCGTTCCTGCTTCCCCTTGCGTCGCCTTTCTTCTCGTTCCTGCTTTCCCTTGCGTCGCCTTTCCTCCCGTTCCTGCTTTCCCTAGCGTCAGCTTTCTTCCCATGCATCGCCTTTCTTCCCGTTCCTGCTTTCCCTTGCGTCGCCTTTCTTCCCATTCCAGCATTCCCTTGCATTGCCTCTCTACCCTTGCGTCGCCTTTCTTCTCGTTCCTGCTTTCCCTTGCTTCGCCTTTCTTCTCGTTCCTGCTTTCCCTTCCGAAGCCTTATTTCCCATTTCTGCTTTCCCTTGCATCGCCTTTCTTCCCTTGCGTCGCCTTTCTTCCCATTCCCGCTTTCCCTTGCATGTCCTTTCTTCCCTTGCGTCGCCTTTCTTCCCTTGCGTCGCTTCTCTTTCCGTTCCTGCTTTCCCTTGCGTCGCCTTTCTTCTCGTTCCTGCTTTCCCGTGCATCGCCTTTCTTCCTGTTCCTGCTTTCCCTTGCATCTCTGTTCTTCCCTTGCGTCGCTTTTCTTCACTTTACTGCTTTCCCTTGCCTCGCCTTTCTACCCTTGCGTCGCCTTTCTTACCATTCCTGCTTTCCTTTGCGTCGCCTTTCTTCCCTTGCGTCGCCTTTCTTCCCTTGCGTCGCCTTTGTTACCGCTCCTGCTTTCCCTTTCATCACCTTTCCTCTCGTTCCTGCTTTCCCTTGCATCGCCTTTCTTACCATTCCTGCTTTCCCTCGCGTCGCCTTTCTTCCCCTGCGTCGCCTTTCTTCCCTTGCGTCGCCTTTCTTACCGTTCCTGCATTCCCTTGCGTCGCCTTTCTTCTCGTTCCTGCTTTCCAGAGCGTCGCCTTTCTTCCTGTTCCTGCTTTCCCGTGCGTCGCCTTTCTTCCTGTTCCTGCTTTCCTTCGCATCGCCTTTCTTCCCTTCCGTCGCCTTTCTTCCTGTTCGTGCGTTCCCTTGCGACGCCTTTCTTCTGTTGCGTTGCCTTTCTTCCCTTGCGCCGCCTTTCTTACCATTTCTGCTTTCCCTTGAGTCGCCTTTCTTCCCTTGCATCTCTGTTCCTCCCCTGCTTCGGCTTTCTTCCCTTTCCTGCTTTCCCTTGCCTCGCCTTTCTTTCCTTGCGTCGCCTTTCTTCTCGTTCCTGCGATCCCTTGCGTCGCCTTTCTTCCCTTGTTTCGCCTTTCTTCCCTTGCGTCGCCTTTGTTACCGCTCCTGCTTTCCCTTGCGTCACCTTTCCTCCCGTTCCTGCTTTCCCTTGCGTCAGCTTTCTTACCATGCATCTCCTTTCTTCCCGTTCCTGCTTTCCCTTGCGCCGCCTTTCTTCCCTTGCGTCTCCTTTCTTCCCTTTCCTACTTTCCCTTGCATCGCCTTTCTTTCCATGCGTCGCCTTTCTTGCAGTTCCTGCCTTCCCTTGCGTCGACTTTCTTCCCTTGCGTTGCCTTTCTTCCCGTTTCTGCTTTCCCTTGCCACGCCTTTCTTCCCGTTCCTGCTTTCCCTTGCGTCACCTTTCTTCCCCTGCGTCGCCTTTCTGCCCTTGCATCGCCTTTTTTCCCCTTCCTGCTTTCCCGTGCATCGCCTTTCTTCCCTTGCATCGCATTTCTTCCGGTTCCTGCTTTCTCCTGCGTCGCCTGTCTTCCCGTTCCTCCTTTCCCTTGCATAGCCTTTCTTCCCTTCCGTCGCCTTTCTTCCCGTTCGTGCGTTCCCTTGCGTCGCCTTTCTTCTCTTGCGTTGTCTTTCTTCCCTTGCGTCGCCTTTCTTCCCGTTCCTGCTTTCCCTTGCCACGCCTTTCTTCCCGTTTCTGCTTTCCCTTGCGCCGCCATTCTTCCCCTGCGTCGCCTATCTTCCCTTGCATAGCCTTTTTTCCCCTACCTGCTATCCCTTGCGTCGCCTTTCTTCCCTTGCGTCGCCTTTCTTCCCTTTCATCGCATTTCTTCCCGTTCCTGCTTTCTCTTGCATCGCCTGTCTTCCCGTTCCTCCTTTCCCTTGCATCGCCTTTCTTCCCTTGCGTCGCCTTTCTTCCCGTTCCAGCTTTTCCTTGCGTCGCCTTTCTTCCCTTGCGTCTCCTTTGTTCCCTTTCCTACTTTCCCTTGCGTCGCCTTCCTTCCCTTGCGTCGCCTTTCTTACCATTCCTGCTTTCCCTTGCGTCGCCTTTCTACCCTTCCGTCGCCTTTCTTACCATTCCTGCTTTCGCTTGCGTCAGCTTTCTTCCCATGCATCTCCTTTCTTCCCGTTCCTGCTTTCCCTGTCGCCGCCTTTTTTCCCTTGCGTCTCCTTTCTTCCCTTTCCTACTTTTCCTTGCATCGCCTTTCTTACCTTGCGTCGCCTTTCTTCTCCTTCCTGCGATCCCTTGCGTCGCCTTTCTTCCCGTTCCTACTTTCCCTTGCTTCAACTTCCTTCCCTTGCGTCGCCTTTCTTCCAATTCCTGCTTTCCCTTGCGTCGCCTTTCTTCACTTGCGTAGCCTTTCTTCCCTTGCATCGCCTTTCTTACCGTTCCTCCTTTCCCTTGCATCGCCTTTCTTCCCGTTCCTGCTTTCCCTTGCGTCGCCTTTCTTCCCATTCCAGCATTCCCTTGCATCGCCTCTCTACCCTTGCGTCGCCTTTCTTACCATTCCTGCTTACACTTGCTTCGCCTTTCTTCTCGTTCCTGCTTTCCCTTCCGAAGCCTTATTTCCCATTTCTGCTTTCCCTTGCATCGCCTTTCTTCCCTTGCGTCGCCTTTCTTCCCCTTCCTGATTTCCCTTGCGTCGCCTTGCTTCCCTTGCATCGCCTTTCTTCCCTTGCATCGCCTTTCTTCCCTTGCGTCGCCTTTCTTCCCGCTCCTGCTTTCCCTTGCGTCACCTTTCTTCTCGTTCCTGCTTTCCCATGCATCTCTTTTCTTCCCGTTCCTGCTTTCCCTTGCGCCGCCTTTCTTCCCTTGTGTCTCCTTTCTTCCCTTTCCTACTTTCCCTTGCATCGCCTTTCATTCCTTGCGTCGCCTTTCTTCTCGTTCCTGCGATCCCTTGCGTCACCTTACTTTCCGTTCCTACTTTCCCTTGCTTCGACTTTCTTTCCGTGCGCCGCCTTTGTTCACGTTCCTGCTTACCCTTGCTTCGCCTTTCTTCTCGTTCCTGCTTTCCCTTGCATCGCCTTTCTTCCCGTTCCTGCTTTCCCTTCCGAAGCCTTATTTCCCATTTCTGCTTTCCCTTCCATCGCCTTTCTTCCCTTGCCTCTCCTTTCTTCCCGTTCCTGATTTCCCTTGAGTCGCCTTGCTTCCCTTGCATCTCCTTTCTTCCCTTGCGTCGCCTTGCTTCCCTTGTATCGCCTTTCTTCCCTTGTGTCTCCTTTCATCCCATTCCTGCCTTCCCTTGCGTAGACTTCCTTCCTTTGCGTTGCCTATCTTCCCGTTCCTGCTTTCCCTTTCCATGCCTTTCTTCCCGTTCCTGCTTTCCCTTGCGTTGCCTTTCTTCCCTTTCCTGCTTTCCCTTGCGTCGCCTTTCTTTCCGCGCGTCGCCTTTCTTCTCGTTCCTACTTTGCCTTGCGTCGACTTTCGTTCCGCGCGTCGCCTTTCTTCTCGTTCCTGCTTTCCCTTGCGTTGCCTTTCTTCCCTTTCCTGCTTTCCCTTGCGTCGCCTTTCTTTCCGCGCGTCGCCTTTCTTCTCGTTCCTACTTTGCCTTGCGTCGACTTTCGTTCCGCGCGTCGCTTTTCTTCTCGTTCCTGCTTTCCCTTGCGTTGCCTTTCTTCCCTTTCCTGCTTTCCCTTGCGTCAGTTTTCTTCCCATGCATCTCCTTTCTTCCCGTTCCTGCTTTTCCTTGCGCCGCCTTTCTTCCCTTGCGTCTCCTTTCCTCCCTTTCCTACTTTCCCTTGCATCGCCTTTCTATCCTGGCGTCGCCTTTCTTCCCATTCCTGCGATCCCTTGCGTCGCCTTTCTTCCCTTGCGTCTCCTTTCTTCCCTTTCCTACTTAGCCTTGCATCGCCTTTCTTTCCTTGCGTCGCCTTTCTTCTCGTTCCTGCGATCCCTTGCGTCGCCTTTCTTTCCGTTCCTACTTTCCCTTGCTTCGCCATACTTCCCTTGCGTCTCCTTTCTTCCCTTTCCTACTTTGCCTTGCGTCGACTTTCTTTCCGCGCGTTGCCTTTCTTCTCGTTCCTGCTTTCCCTTGCGCTGCTTTTCTTCCCTTTCCGGCTTTCCAATGCCTCGCCATTCTTACCATTCCTGCTTTCCCTCGCGTAGCCTTTCTTACCATTCTTGCTTTCCCTCGCGTCGCCTTTCTTCCCCTTCATCGCCTTTCTTCCCTTGCGTCGCTTTTCTTTCCGTTCCTGCTTTACCTTGCGTCGCCTTTCTTCTCGTTCCTGCTTTCCCGTGCGTCGCCTTCCTTCCCTTGCATCTCCTTTATTCCCTTGCTTCGCCTTTCTTCCCATTCCTGCCTTCCCTTGCATCGCCTTTCTTCCCTTGCATCGCCTTTCTTCCCTTGCATCGCCTTTCTTACCGCTTCTGCTTTCCCTTGCGTCACCTTTCTTCTCGCTCCTGCTTTCCCTTGCGTCAGCTTTCTTCCAATGCATCTCCTTTCTTCCTGTTCCTGCTTTCCCTTGCCACGCCTTTCTTCCCGTTTCTGCTTTCCCTTGCGCCGCCTTTCTTCCCCTGCGTCGCCTATCTTCCCTTGCATCGCCTTTTTTCCCCTACCTGCTTTCCCGTGCGTCGCCTTTCTTCCCTTGCGTCGCCTTTCTTCCCTTGCATCGCATTTCTTCCCGTTCCTGCTTTCTCTTGCGTCGCCTGTCTTCCCGTTCCTGATTTCCCTTGCGTCGCCTTGCTTCCCTTGCATCGCCTTTCTTCCCTTGCGTCGCCTTTCTTACCATTCCTGATTTCCCTTGCGTCGCCTTGCTTCCCTCGCGTCGCCTTTCTTCCCCTGCGTCGCCTTTCTTCCCTTGCATCGCCTTTCTTCCCTCTCCTGCATTCCCTTACGTCGCCTTTCTTCCCGCTCCTGCTTTCCCTTGCGTCGCCTTTCCTCCCGTTCCAGCTTTCCCTTGCGTCAGCTTTCTTCCCATGCATCTCCTTTCTTCTCGTTCCTGCTTTCCCTTCCATCGCCTTTCTTCCCTTGTGTCTCCTTTCTTCCCTTTCCTACTTTCCCTTGCATCGCCTTTCATTCCTTGCGTCGCCTTTCTTCTCGTTCCGGCGATCCCTTGCGTCGCCTTTCTTTCCGTTCCTACTTTCCCTTGCTTCGACTTTCTTTCCGTGCGCCGCCTTTGTTCACGTTCCTGCTTACCCTTGCTTCGCTTTTCTTCTCGTTCCTGCTTTCCCTTCCGACGACTTACTTCCCGGTTCTGCTTTATCTAGCGTCGCCATTCTTTCCATGCGTCGCCTTTCTTCCCATTCCAGCATTCCCTTGCATCGCCTCTCTACCCTTGCGTCGCCTTTCTTCTCGTTCCTGCTTTCCCTTGCTTCGCCTTTCTTCTCGTTCCTGCTTTCCCTTCCGAAGCCTTATTTCCCATTTCTGCTTTCCCTTGCGTCGCCTTTCCTCCCGTTTCTGCATTCTCTTGCGTCGCCCTGCTTTCCCTTGCCACGCCTTTCTTCCCGTTCCTGCTTTCACGTGTGTCGCCATTCTTCCCTTGCGTCGCCTTTCTTCCCTTGCGTCGCTTTTCTTTCCGTTCCTGCTTTCCCTTGCGTCGCCTTTCTTCTCGTTCCTGCTTTCCCGTGCATCGCCTTTCTTCCTGTTCCTGCTTTCCCTTGCATCGCCTTTCTTCCCTTGCGTCACCTTTCTTCCCTTGCATCGCCTTTCTTACCGCTTCTGCTTTCCCTTGCGTCACCTTTCTTCTCGCTCCTGCTTTCCCTTGCGCCGCATTTCTTCCCTTGCATCTCCATTCTTCCCTTTCCTACTTTCCCTTGCATCGCCTTTCTTTCCATGCGTCACCTTTCTTGCAGATCCTGCCTTCCCTTGCGTCGACTTTCTTCCCTTGCGTTGCCTTTCTTCCCGTTCCTGCTTTCCCTTGCCACGCCTTTCTTCCCGTTTCTGCTTTCCCTTGCGCCGCCTTTCTTCCCCTGCGTCGCCTATCTTCCCTTGCATCGCCTTTTTTCCCCTACCTGCTTTCCCGTGCGACGCCTTTCTTCCCTTGCGTCGCCTTTCTTCCCTTGGATCGCATTTCTTCCCGTTCCTGCTTTCTCTTGCGTCGCCTGTCTTCCCGTTCCTCCTTTCCCTTGCATCGCCTTTCTTCCCTTGCGTCGCCTTTCTTCCCGTTCCTGATTTCCCTTGCGTCGCCTTGCTTCCCTTGCATCGCCTATCTTCCCTTGCATCGCCTTTCCTCCCTTGCGCCGCCTTTCTTACCATTCCTGATTTCCCTTGCGTCGCCTTGCTTCCCTCGCGTCGCCTTTCTTCCCCTGCGTCGCCTTTCCTCCCTTGCGTCGCCTTTCTTACCGTTCCTGCATTCCCTTGCGTCGCCTTTCTTCTCGTTCCTGCATTCCCTTGCCTCGCCTTTCTTCTCGTTCCTGCTTTCCCGTGCGTCGCCTTTCTTCCTGTTCCTGCTTCCCCTTGCGTCGCCTGGCCTCCCTTGCGTCGCCTTTCTTCCCTTGCCTCGCCTTTCTACCCTTCCGTCGCCATTCTTACCATTCCTGCTTTCGCTTGCGTCAGCTTTCTTCCCATGCATCTCCTTTCTTCCCGTTCCTGCTTTACCTGTCGCCGCCTTTCTTCCCTTGCGTCTCCTTTCTTCCCTTTCCTACTTTTCCTTGCATCGCCTTTCTTACCTTGCATCGCCTTTCTTCTCCTTCCTGCGATCCCTTGCGTCGCCTTTCTTCCCGTTCCTACTTTCCCTTGCTTCAACTTCCTTCCCTTGCGTCGCCTTTCTTCACTTGCGTAGCCTTTCTTCCCTTGCATCGCCTTTCTTACCGTTCCTCCTTTCCCTTGCATCGCCTTTCTTCCCGTTCCTGCTTTCCCTTGCGTCGCCTTTCTTCCCATTCCAGCATTCCCTTGCATCGCCTCTCTACCCTTGTGTCGCCTTTCTTACCATTCCTGCTTACCCTTGCTTCGCCTTTCTTCTCGTTCCTGCTTTCCCTTCCGAAGCCTTATTTCCCATTTCTGCTTTTACTTGCATCGCCTTTCTTCCCTTGCGTCGCCTTTCTTCCCCTTCCTGATTTCCCTTGCGTCGCCTTGCTTCCCTTGCATCGCCTTTCTTCCCTTGCGTCGCCTTTCTTCCCGCTCCTGCTTTCCCTTGCGTCACCTTTCTTCTCGTTCCTGCTTTCCCTTGCGTCGCCTTTCCTCCCGTTCCAGCTTCCCCTTGCGTCAGCTTTCTTCCCATGCATCTCCTTTCTTCCCGTTCCTCCTTTCCCTTGCATCGCCTTTCTTCCCTTCCGTCACCATTCTTCCCGTTCGTGCGTTCCCTTGCGTCGCCTTTCTTCTGTTGCGTTGCCTTTCTTCCCTTGCGCCGCCTTTCTTACCATTTCTGCTTTCCCTTGCGTCGCCTTTCTTCCCTTGCGTCGCCTTTCTTCCCATTCCAGCATTCCCTTGCATCGCCTTTCTTCCCTTGCATCTCCTTTCGTCCCTTGCGTCGCCTTTCTTCCCATTCCTGCTTTCCCTTGCGTCGCATTTCATTCCCTTGCATCGCCTTTCTTACCATTCCTGCTTTCCCTCGCGTCGCCTTTCTTCCCCTGCGTCGCCTTTCTTCCCTTGCGTCGCCTTTCTTACCGTTCCTGCATTCCCTTGCGTCGCCTTTCTTCTCGTTCCTGCTTTCCCGAGCGTCGCCTTTCTTCCTGTTCCTGCCTTCCCGTGCGTCGCCTTTCTTCCTGTTCCTGCTTTCCGTCGCATCGCCTTTCTTCCCCTGCGTCGCCTTTCTTCCCTTGCATCGCCTTTCTTACCGTTCCTGCTTTCCCGTGCGTCGCCTTTCTTCCTGTTCCTGCTTTCCCTTGCGTCGCCTGGCCTCCCTTGTGTCGCCTTTCTTCCCTTGCATCGCCTTTCTTCCCATTCCTGCTTTCCCTTGCATCGCCTTTCTTCCCTTGCGTCGCCTTTCTTACCATTCCTGCTTTCGCTTGCGTCGCCTATCTTCCCTTGCATCGCCTTTCTTCCCGTTCCTACTTTGCCTTGCGTCGACTTTCTTTCCGCGCGTTGCCTTTCTTCTCGTTCCTGCTTTCCCTTGCGCTGCCTTTCTTCCCTTTCCGGCTTTCACTTGCGTTGCCTTTCTTACCATTCCTGCTTTCCCTCGCGTAGCCTTTCTTACCATTCTTGCTTTCCCTCGCGTCGCCTTTCTTCCCCTTCATCGCCTTTCTTCCCTTGCATCGCTTTTCTTTCCGTTCCTCCTTTACCTTGCGTCGCCTTTCTTCTCGTTCCTGCTTTCCCGTGCGTCGCCTTCCTTCCCTTGCATCTCCTTTATTCCCTTGCTTCGCCTTTCTTCCCATTCCTGCCTTCACTTGCATCGCCTTTCTTACCGCTTCTGCTTTCCCTTGCGTCACCTTTCTTCTCGCTCCTGCTTTCCCTTGCGTCAGCTTTCTTCCAATGCATCTCCTTTCTTCCTGTTCCTGCTTTCCCTTGCGCCGCATTTCTTCCCTGGCATCTCCTTTCTTCCCTTTCCTACTTTCCCTTGAATCGCCTTTCTTTCCATGCATCGCCTTTCTTGCAGATCCTGCCTTCCCTTGCGTCGACTTTCTTCCCTTGCGTTGCCTTTCTTCCCGTTCCTGCTTTCCCTTGCCACGCCTTTCTTCCCGTTTCTGCTTTCCCTTGCGCCGCCTTTCTTCCCCTGCGTCGCCTATCTTCCCTTGCATCGCCTTTTTTCCCCTACCTGCTTTCCCGTGCGTCGCCTTTCTTCCCTTGCGTCGCCTTTCTTCCCTTGCATCGCATTTCTTCCCGTTCCTGCTTTCTCTTGCGTCGCCTGTCTTCCCGTTCCTCCTTTCCCTTGCATCGCCTTTCTTCCCTTGCGTCGCCTTTCTTCCCGTTCCTGATTTCCCTTGCCTCGCCTTGCTTCCCTTGCATGGTCTATCTTCCCTTGCATCGCCTTTCTTCCCCTGCGTCGCCTTTCTTCCCTTGCTTTGCCTTTCTTACCGTTCCTGCATTCCCTTGCGTCGCCTTTCTTCTCGTTCCTGCTTTTCCGTGCGTCGCCTTTCTTCCTGTTCCTGCTTCCCCTTGCGTCGCCTGGGCTCCCTTGCGTCGCCTTTCTTCCCTTGCCTCGCCTTTCTACCCTTCCGTCGCCATTCTTACAATTCCTGCTTTCGCTTGCGTCAGCTTTCTTCCCATGCATCTCCTTTCTTCCCGTTCCTGCTTTCCCTGTCGCCGCCTTTCTTCCCTTGCGTCTCCTTTCTTCCGTTTCCTACTTTCCCTTGCATCGCCTTTCATTCCTTGCGTCGCCTTTCTTCTCGTTCCGGCGATCCCTTGCGTCGCCTTTCTTTCTGTTCCTACTTTCCCTTGCTTCGATTTTCGTTCCGTTCCTGCTTTACCTTGCGCCGCCTTTGTTCACGTTCCTGCTTACCCTTGCTTCGCTTTTCTTCTCGTTCCTGCTTTCCCTTCCGACGCCTTACTTCCCGGTTCTGCTTTATCTAGCGTCGCCATTCTTTCCATGCGTCGCCTTTCTTCCCATTCCAGCATTCCCTTGCATCGCCTCTCTACCCTTGCGTCGCCTTTATTACCATTCCTGCTTACCCTTGCTTCGCCTTTCTTCTCGTTCCTGCTTTCCCTTCCGAAGCCTTATTTCCCATTTCTGCTTTCCCTTGCTTCGCCTTTCCTCCCGTTTCTGCATTCTCTTGCGTCGCCCTGCTTTCCCTTGCCACGCCTTTCTTCCCGTTCCTGCTTTCACGTGTGTCGCCATTCTTCCCTTGCGTCGCCTTTCTTCCCTTGCGTCGCTTTTCTTTCCGTTCCTGCTTTCCCTTGCGTCGCCTTTCTTCTCGTTCCTGCTTTCTCGTCCGTCGCCTTTCTTCCTGTTCCTGCTTTCCCTTGCGTCGCCTGGCCTTCCTTGCGTCGCCTTTCTTCCCTTGCATCGCCTTTCTTCCCTTGCGTCGCCTTTCTTACCATTCCTGCTTTCCCTTGCGTCGCCTTTCTACCCTTCCGTCGCCCTTCTTACCATTCCTGATTTCGCTTGCGTCGCCTATCTTCCCTTGCATCGCCTTTCTTCCCGTTCCTACTTTGCCTTGCGTCGACTTTCTTTCCGCGCGTCGCCTTTCTTCTCGTTCCTGCTTTCCCTTGCGTTGCCTTTCTTCCCTTTCCTGCTTTCCCTTGCCTCGCCTTTCTACCCTTGCGTCGCCTTTCTTACCATTCCTGCTTTCCCTTGCGTCGCCTTTCTTCCCCTGCGTCGCCTTTCTTCCCTTGCGTCGCTTTTCTTTCCGTTCCTGCTTCCCCTTGCGTCGCCTTTCTTCTCGTTCCTGCTTTCCCTTGCGTCGCCTTTCCTCCCGTTCCTGCTTTCCCTAGCGTCAGCTTTCTTCCCATGCATCTCCTTTCTTCCCGTTCCTGCTTTCCCTTGCGCCGCCTTTCTTCCCTTGTGTCTCCTTTCTTCTTTTTCCTACTTACCCTTGCATCGCCTTTCATTCCTTGCGTCGCCTTTCTTACCGTTTCTGCTTTCCCTTGAGTCGCCTTTCTTCCTGTTCCTGCTTTCCCGTGCGTCGCCTGGCCTCCCTTGTCTCGCCCTTCTTCCCCTGCATCGCCTTTCTTCCCTTGCATCGCCTATCTTAACATTCCTGCTTTCCCTTGCGTCGCCTTTCTACCCTTCCGTCGCCTTTCTTACCATTCCTGATTTCGCTTGCGTCGCCTATCTTCCCTTGCATCGCCTTTCTTCCCGTTCCTACTTTCACTTGCGTCGACTTTCTTTCCGCGCGTCGCCTTTCTTCTCGTTCCTGCTTTCCCTTGCGTTGCCTTTCTTCCCTTTCCTGCTTTCCCTTGCGTCGCCTTTCTTTGCATTCCTGCTTTCCCTCGCGTCGCCTTTCTTACCATTCTTGCTTTCCCTCGCGTCGCCTTTCTTCCCCTGCGTCGCCTTTCTTCCCTTGCGTCGCCTTTCTTACCGTTCCTGCTTTACCTTGCGTCGCCTTTCTTCTCGTTCCTGCTTTCCCGTGCGTCGCCTTTCTTCCTGTCCCTGCTTTCCCTTGCGTCGCATTGCTTCCATTGCGTCGCCTTTCTTCCCTTGCATCTCCTTTCCTCCCTTGATTCGGCTTTCTTCCCTTTTCTGCTTTCCCTTGCCTCGCCTTTCTACCCTTGCGTCGCCTTTCTTACCATTCCTGCTTTTCCTTGCGTCGCCTTTCATCCCTTGCGTCGCCTTTCTTCCCTTGCGTCGCCTTTCTTCCCTTGCATCGCCTTTCTTTCCTTGCGTCGCCTTTCTTCCCATTCCTGCTTTCCCTTGCGTCGCATTTTATACCCTTGCATCGCCTTTCTTACCATTCCCGCTTTCCCTCGCGTCGCCTTTCTTCCCCGGCGTCGCATTTCTTCCCTTCCGTCGCCTTTCTTCCTGTTCCTGCTTTCCCTTGCGTCGCCTGGCCTTCCTTGCGTCGCCTTTCTTCCCTTGCATCGTCTTTCTTCCCTTGCATCGCCTTTCATTCATTGCGTCGCCTTTCTTCTCGTTCCTGCGATCCCTTGCGTCGCCTTTCTTCCTGTTCCTGCTTTCCCTTGCATCACCTTTCCTCCCGTTCCAGCTTTCCCTTGCGTCAGCTTTCTTCCCGTGCATCTCCTTACTTCCCTTTCCTACTTTCCCTTGCATCGCCTTTCTTTCCATGCGTCACCTTTCTTGCTGATCCTGCCTTCCCTTGCTTCGACTTTCTTCCCTTGCGTTGCCTTTCTTACCGTTCCTGCTTTCCCTTGCCACGCCTTTCTTCCCGTTCCTGCTTTCCCTTGCGTCGCCTTTCTTCCCCTGCGTCGCCTTTCTTCCCTTGCATCGCCTTTCTTCCCTTGCATCGCATTTCTTCCCATTCCTGCTTTCTCTTGCGTCACCTGTCTTCCCATTCCTCCTTTCCCTTGCATCGCCTTTCTTCCCTTCCGTCGCCTTTCTTCCCGTTCGTGCGTTCCCTTGCGGCGCCTTTCTTCTCTTGCGTCGCCTTTCCTCCCGTTCCTGCTTTCCCTTGCGTCAGCTTTCTTCCCATGCATCTCCTTTCTTCCCGTTTCTGCTTTCCCTTGCGCCGCCTTTCTTCCCTTGTGTCTCCTTTCTTCTTTTTCCTACTTTCCCTTGCATCGCCTTTCATTCCTTGCGTCGCCTTTCTTCTCGTTCCTGCGATCCCTTGCGTCGCCTTTCTTTCCGTTCCTACTTTCCCCTGCTTCGACTTTCTTTCCGTGCGCCGCCTTTGTTCAAGTTCCTGCTTACCCTTGCTTCGCCTTTCTACTCGTTCCTGCTTTCCCCTCCGACGCCTTACTTCCCGTTTCTGCTTTCTCGTGCGTCGCCCTGCTTTCCCTTGCCACGCCTTTCTTCCCGTTCCTGCTTTCCCTTGCATCGCCTTCCTTCCCTTGCGTCGCCTTTCTTCCCTTGCTTCGCCTTTCTTCCCTTGCGTCGCCTTCTAACCATTCCTGCTTTCCCTTGTGTCGCATTTCTTACCCTTCCGTTGCCTTTCTTACCATTCCTGCTTTCCCTTGCGTCGCCTATCTTCCCTTGCGTTGCCTTTCTTCCCGTTCCTACTTTCCCTTGCGTCGACTTTCTTTCCGCGCGTCGCCTTTCTTTCTTTCCTGCTTTCCCTTGCGTTGCCTTTCTTCCCTTTCCTGCTTTCCGTGCGTCGCCTTTCTTCCCTTGCGTCGCCTTTCTTCCCTTGCGTAGCCTTTCTTACCGTTTCTGCTTTCCCTTGCATCACCTTTCCTCCCGTTCCTGCTTTCCCTTGCATCGCCTTTCTTCCCTTGCGTCTCCTTTCTTCCCTTTCCTACTTTCCCTTGCATCGCCTTTCTTCCCCTGCATCGCCTTTCTTCCCTTGCGTCGCCTTTCTTACCGTTCCTGCTTTCCCTTGCGTCACCTTTCTTCTCGTTCCTGCTTTCCCATGCGTCGCCTTTCCTCCCGTTCCTGCTTTCCCTAGCGTCAGCTTTCTTCCCATGCATCTCCTTTCTTCCCGTTCCTGCTTTCCCTTGCGTCGCCTTTCTTCCCATTCCAGCATTTCCTTGCATCGCCTCTCTACCCTTGCGTCGCCTTTCTTACCATTCCTGCTTACCCTTGCTTCGCCTTTCTTCTCGTTCCTGCTTTCCCTTCCGAAGCCTTATTTCCCATTTCTGCTTTCCCTTGCATCGCCTTTCTTCCCTTGCGTCGCCTTTCTTCCCCTTCCTGATTTCCCTTGCGTCGCCTTGCTTACCTTGCATCGCCTTTGTTCCCTTGCGTCGCCTTTCTTCCCTTGCATCGCCTTTCTTACCGTTCCTGCTTTCCCTTGCGTCACCTTTCCTCCCGTTCCAGCTTTCCCTTGCGTCAGCTTTCTTCCCGTGCATCTCCTTTCTTCCCTTTCCTACTTTCCCTTGCATCGCCTTTCTTTCCATGCGTAACCTTTCTTGCAGATCCTGCCTTCCCTTGCTTCGACTTTCTTCCCTTGCGTTGCCTTTCTTCCCGTTCCTGCTTTCCCTTGCCACGCCTTTCTTCCCGTTCCTGCTTTCCCTCGCATCGCCTTTCTACCACTGCGTCGCCTTTCTTCCCTTGCGTCGCCTTTTTTACCGTTCCTGCATTCCCTTGCGTCGCATTTCTTCTCGTTCCTGCTTTCCCATGCGTTGCCTTTCTTCCCCTTCCTGATTTCCCTTGCGTCGCCTTGCTTCCCTTGCATCGCTTTTCTTCCCTTGCATCGCCTTTCTTCCTGTTCCTGCTTTCCCTTGCGTCACCTTTCCTCCCGTTCCAGCTTTCCCTTGCGTCAGCTTTCTTCCCGTGCATCTCCTTTCTTCCCTTTCCTACTTTCCCTTGCATCGCCTTTCTTTTCATGCGTCACCTTTCTTGCAGATCCTGCCTTCCCTTGCTTCGACTTTCTTCCCTTGCGTTGCCTTTCTTACCATTCCTGCTTTCCCTTGCCACGCCTTTCTTCCCGTTCCTGCTTTCCCTTGCATCGCCTTTCTTCCCCTGCGTCGCCTTTCTTCCCTTGCATCGCCTTTTTTCCCCTTCCTGCTTTCCCGTGCGTCGCCTTTCTTCCCTTGCGTCGCCTTTCTTCCCTTGCATCGCATTTCTTCCCGTTCCTGCTTTCTCCTGCGTCGCCTGTCTTCCCTTTCCTCCTTTCCCTTGCATAGCCTTTCTTCCCTTCCGTCGCCTTTCTTCCCGTTCATGCGTTCCCTTGCGTCGCCTTTCTTCTCTTGCGTTGTCTTTCTTCCCTTACGTCGCCTTTCTTCCCGTTCCTGATTTCCCTTGCGTCGCCTTGCTTCCCTTGCATCGCCTTTCTTCCCATGCATCGCCTTTCTTCCCTTGCGTCGCCTTTCTTCCCTTGCATCGCCTTTCTTTCCTTGCGTCGCCTTTCTTCCCATTCCTGCTTTCCCTTGCGTCGCATTTTATACCCTTGCATCGCCTTTCTTACCATTCCCGCTTTCCCTCGCGTCGCCTTTCTTCCCCTGCGTCGCATTTCTTCCCTTGCGTCGCCTTTCTTCCTGTTCCTGCTTTCCCTTGCGTCGCCGGGCCATCCTTGCGTCGCCTTTCTTCCCTTGCATCGTCTTTCTTCCCTTGCATCGCCTTTGATTCCTTGCGTCGCCTTTCTTCTCGTTCCTGCGATCCCTTGCGTCGCCTTTCTTCCTGTTCCTGCTTTCCCTTGCGTCACCTTTCCTCCCGTTCCAGCTTTCCCTTGCGTCAGCTTTCTTCCCGTGCAACTCCTTTCTTCCCTGTCCTACTTTCCCTTGCATCGCCTTTCTTTCCATGCGTCACCTTTCTTGCAGATCCTGCCTTCCCTTGCTTCGACTTTCTTCCCTTGCGTTGCCTTTCTTACCGTTCCTGCTTTCCCTTGCATCACCTTTCCTCCCGTTCCTGCTTTCCCTTGCATCGCAATTCTTCCCTTGCTTCGCCTTTCTTACCATTCCTGCTTTCCCTTGTGTCGCCTTTCTTCCCTTGCGTCGCCTTCCTTCCCTTGCGTCGCCTTTCTTACCGTTCCTGCTTTCCCTTGCTTCGCCTTTCCTCCAGTTCCTGCTTTCCCTAGCGTCAGCTTTCTTCCCATGCATCTCCTTTCTTCCCGTTCCTGCTTTCCCTTGCGTCGCCTTTCTTCCCATTCCAGCATTCCCTTGCATCGCCTCTCTACCCTTGCGTCGCCTTTCTTACCATTCCTGCTTTCCCTTGCTTCGCCTTTCTTCTCGTTCCTGCTTTCCCTTCCGAAGCCTTATTTCCCATTTCTGCTTTCCCTTGCATCGCCTTTCTTCCCGTGCATCTCCTTTCTTCCCTTTCCTACTTTCCCTTGCATCGCCTTTCTTTCCATGCGTCACCTTTCTTGCAGATCCTGCCTTTCCTTGCTTCGACTTTCTTCCCTTGCGTTGCCTTTCTTCCCGTTACTGCTTTCCCTTGCCACCTTTCTTCCCGTTCCTACTTTCCTTTGCGTCGCCCTTTCTTCCCCTGCGTCGCCTTTCTTCCCTTGCATCGCCTTTTTTCCCCTTCCAGCATTCCCGTGCGTCGACTTTCTTCCCTTGCGTCGCCTTTCTTTCCTTGCGTCGCCTTTCTTCTCCTTCCTGCCATCCCTTGCGTCGCCTTCCTTCCCGTTCATGCGTTCCCTTGCGTCGCCTTTCTTCTCTTGCGTTGTCTTTCTTCCCTTACGTCGCCTTTCATCCCGTTCCCTGATTTCCCTTGCGTCGCCTTGCTTCCCTTGCATCGCCTTTCTTCCCATGCATCGCCTTTCTTCCCTTGCGTCGCCTTTCTTCCCTTGCATCGCCTTTCTTTCCTTGCGTTGCCTTTCTTCCCCATTCCAGCATTCCCTTGCGTCGCATTTTCATACCCTTGCATCACCTTTCTTACCATTCCCGCTTTCCTCGCGTCGCCTTTCTTCCCCTGCGTCGCATTTCTTCCCTTGCGTCGCCTTTCTTCCTGTTCCTGCTTTCCCTTGCGTCGCCTGGCCTTCCTTGCGTCGCCTTTCTTCCCTTGCATCGTCTTTCTTCCCTTGCATCGCCTTTTATTCCTTGCGTCGCCTTTCTTCTCGTTCCTGCGATCCCTTGCGTCGCCTTTCTCCTGTTCCTGCTTTCCCTTGCGTCACCTTTCCTCCCGTTCCAGCTTTCCCTTGCGTCAGCTTTCTTCCCGTGCATCTCCTTTCTTCCTTTCCTACTTTCCCTTGCATCGCCTTTCTTTCCATGCGTCACCTTTCTTGCAGATACTGCCTTCCCTTGCTTCGACTTTCTTCCCTTGCGTTGCCTTTCTTCCCGTTCCTGCTTTCCCTTGCCACGCCTTTCTTCCGTTCCTGCTTTCCCTTGCGTCGCCTTTCTTCCCCTGCGTCGCCTTTCTTCCCTTGCATCGCTTTTTTACCCTTCCTGCTTTCCCGTGCATCGCCTTTCTTCCCTGCATCGCCTTTCTTCCTTGCATCGCATTTCTTCCCCTTCCTGCTTTCTCTTGCGTCGCCTGTCTTCCCATTCTTCCTTTCCCTTGCATCGCCTTTCTTCCCTTCCGTCTGCTTTCTTCCCGTTCGTGCGTTCCCTTGCGTCGCCTTTCTTCTCTTGCGTCGCCTTTCCTCCCGTTCCTGCTTTCCCTTGCGTCAGCTTTCTTCCCATGCATCTCCTTTCTTCCCGTTTCTGCTTTCCCTTGTGCCGCCTTTCTTCCCTTGTGTCTCCTTTCTTCCCTTTCCTACTTTCCCTTGCATCGCCTTTCATTCCTTGCGTCGCCTTTCTTCTCGTTCCTGCGATCCGTTGCGTCGCCTTTCTTTCCGTTCTTACTTTCCCGTGCTTCGACTTTCTTTCCGCTCGCAGCCTTTGTTCACGTTCCTGCTTACCCTTGCTTCGCCTTTCTTCTCGTTCCTGCTTTCCCGTGCGTTGCCTTTCTTCCTGTTCCTGCTTCCCCTTGCGTCGCCTGGCCTCCCTTGCGTCGCCTTTCTTCCCTTGCCTCGCCTTTCTACCCTCCGTCGCCATCTTACCATTCCTGCTTTCGCTTGCGTCAGCTTTCTTCCCATGCATCTCATTTCTTCCCGTTCCCTGCTTTCCTGTCGCCGCCTTTCTTCCTTGCGTCTCCTTTCTTCCCTTTCCTACTTTTCCTTGCATCGCCGTTCTTACCTTGCATCGCCTTTCTTCTCCTTCCTGCGATCCCTTGCATCGCCTTTCTTCCCTTGCGTCGCCTTTCTTCCCCTTCCTGATTTCCTTGCGTCGCCTTGCTTCCCTTGCATCGCCTTTCTTTCCCTTGCACCGCCTTTCTTCCCGCTCCTGCTTTCCCTTGCGTCACCTTTCTCTCGTTCCTGCTTTCCCTTGCGTCGCCTTTCCTCCCGTTCCTGCTTTCCCTTGCGTCAGCTTTCTTCCCATGCATCTCCTTTCTTCCCGTTCCTGCTTTCCCTTGCGTCGCCTTTCTTCCCTTGTGTCTCCTTTCTTCCCTTTCCTACTTTCCCTTGCATCGCCTTTCATTCCTTGCATCGCCTTTCTTCTCGTTCCTGCGATCCCTTGCGTCGCCTTTCTTTCCGTTCCTACTTTCCCTTGCTTCGACTTTCTTTCCGTGCGCCGCCTTTGTTTCACGTTCCTGCTTACCTTGCTTCGCTTTTCTTCTCGTTCCTGCTTTCCCTTCCGACGCCTTACTTCCCGGTTCTGCTTTATCTAGCGTCGCCATCTTTCCATGCGTCGCCTTTCTTCCCATTCCAGCATTCCCTTGCATCGCCTCTCTACCCTTGCGTCGCCTTTATTACCATTCCTGCTTACCCTTGCTTCGCCTTTCTTCTCGTTCCTGCTTTCCCTTCCGAAGCCTTATTTCCCATTTCTGCTTTCCCTTGCGTCGCCTTTCCTCCCGTTTCTGCATTCTCTTGCGTCGCCCTGCTTTCCCTTGCCACGCCTTTCTTCCCGTTCCTGCTTTCACGTGTGTCGCCATTCTTCCCTGCATCGCTTTTCTTTCCGTTCCTGCTTTCCCTTGCGTCGCCTTTCTTCTCGTTCCTGCTTTCCCGTGCATCGCCTTTCTTCCTGTTCCTGCTTTCCCTTGCGTCGCCTTGCTTCCCTTGAGTCGCCTTTCTTCCCTTGCATCTCTGTCTTCCCTTGCGTCGCCTTTCTTCCCTTCCTGCTTTCCCTTGCCTCGCCGTTCTGCCCTTGCGTCGCCTTTCTTACCATTCCTGCTTTCCCTTGCGTCGCCTTTCTTCCCCTGCGTCGCCTTTCTTCCCTTGCGTCGCTTTTCTTTCCGTCCTGCTTCCCCTTGCGTCGCCTTCTTCTCGTTCCTGCTTTCCCTTGCGTCGCCTTTCCTCCCGTTCCTGCTTTCCCTAGCGTCAGCTTTCTTCCCATGCATCTCCTTTCTTCCCGTTCCTGCTTTCCCTTGCGTCGCCTTCTTTCCTTTCCAGCATTCCCTTGCATTGCCTCTCTACCCTTGCGTCGCCTTTCTTCTCGTTCCTGCTTTCCCTTGCTTCGCCTTTCTTCTCGTTCCTGCTTTCCCTTCCGAAGCCTTATTTCCCATTTCTGCTTTCCCTTGCATCGCCTTTCTTCCCCTGCGTCGCCTTTCTTCCCTTGCGTCGCCTTTCTCACCGTTCCTGCTTTCCCTTGAGTCGCCTTTCTTCTCGTTCCTGCTTTCCCTTGCGTTGCCTTTCTTCCCTTTCCTGCTTTCCCTTGCCTCGCCTTTCTACCCTTGCGTCGCCTTTCTTACCATTCCTGCTTTCCCTTGCTTCGCCTTTCTTCCCCTGCGTCGCCTTTCATCCCTTGCGTCGCTTTTCTTTCCGTTCCTGCTTCCCCTTGCGTCGCCTTTCTTCTCGTTCCTGCTTTCCCTTGCGTCGCCTTCCCTCCCGTTCCTGCTTTCCCTAGCGTCAGCTTTCTTCCCATGCATCTCCTTTCTTCCCGTTCCTGCTTTCCCTTGCGTCGCCTTTCTTCCCATTCCAGCATTCCCTTGCATTGCCTCTCTACCCTTGCGTCGCCTTTCTTCTCCTTCCTGCTTTCCCTTGCTTCGCCTTTCTTCTCGTTCCTGCTTTCCCTTCCGAAGCCTTATTTCCCATTTCTGCTTTCCCTTGCATCGCCTTTCTTCCCCTGCGTCGCCTTTCTTCCCTTGCGTCGCCTTTCTTACCGTTCCTGCTTTCCCTTGAGTCGCCTTTCTTCTCGTTCCTGCTTTCCCGTGCGTCGCCTTTCTTCCTGTTCCTGCTTTCCCTTGCGTCGCCTGGCCTCCCTTGTGTCGCCTTTCTTCCCCTGCATCGCCTTTCTTCCCTTGCGTCGCCTTTCTTACCATTCCTGCTTTCCCTTGCGTCGCCATTCTACCCTTCAGTCGCCTTTCTTACCATTCCTGATTTCGCTTGCGTCGCCTATCTTGCCTTGCCACGCCTTTCTTCCCGTTCCTACTTTCCCTTGCGTCGACTTTCTTTGCGCACGTCGCCTTTCTTCTCGTTCCTGCTTTCCCTTGCGTTGCCTTTCTTCCCTTTCCTGCTTTCCCTTGCCTCGCCTTTCTACCCTTGCGTCGCCTTTCTTACCATTCCTGCTTTCCCTTGCGTCGCCTTTCTTCCCCTGCGTCGCCTTTCTTCCCTTGCGTCGCTTTTCTTTCCGTTCCTGCTTTCCCTTGCGTCGCCTTTCTTCTCGTTCCTGCTTTCCCTTGCGTCGCCTTCCCTCCCGTTCCTGCTTTCCCTAGCGTCAGCTTTCTTCCCATGCATCTCCTTTCTTCCCGTTCCTGCTTTCCCTTGCGTCGCCTTTCTTCCCATTCCAGCATTCCCTTGCATTGCCTCTCTACCCTTGCGTCGCCTTTCTTCTCGTTCCTGCTTTCCCTTGCTTCGCCTTTCTTCTCGTTCCTGCTTTCCCTTCCGAAGCCTTATTTCCCATTTCTGCTTTCCCTTGCATCGCCTTTCTTCCCTTGCGTCGCCTTTCTTCCCCTTCCTGATTTCCCTTGCGTCGCCTTGCTTACCTTCCATCGCCTTTGTTCCCTTGCGTCGCCTTTCTTCCCTTGCATCGCATTTCTTCCCGTTCCTCCTTTCCCTTGCATCGCCTTTCTTCCCTTCCGTCACCATTCTTCCAGTTCGTGCTTTCCCTTGCGTCGGCTTTCTTCTGTTGCGTTGCCTTTCTTCCCTTGCGCCGCCTTTCTTCCCATTCCAGCATTCCCTTGCGTCGCCTTTCTTCCCTTGCGTCGCATTTCTTCCCATTCCAGCATTCCCTTACATCGCCTTTCTTCCCTTGCATCTCCTTTCGTCCCTTGCGTCGCCTTTCTTCCCATTCCTGCTTTCCCTTGCGTCGCATTTCATTCCCTTGCATCGCCTTTCTTACCATTCCTGCTTTCCCTCGCATCGCCTTTCTTCCCCTGCGTCGCCTTTCTTCCCTTGCGTCGCCTTTCTTCTCGTTCCTGCATTCCCTTGCGTCGCCTTTCTTCTCGTTCCTGCTTTGCAGAGCGTCGCCTTTCTTCCTGTTCCTGCTTTCCCGTGCATCGCCTTTCTTCCTGTTCCTGCTTTCCGTCGCATCGCCTTTCTTCCCCTGCGTCGCCTTTCTTCCCTTGCGTCGCCTTTCTTACCGTTCCTGCTTTCCCTTGAGTCGCCTTTCTTCTCGTTCCTGCTTTCCCGTGCGTCGCCTTTCTTCCTGTTCCTGCTTTCCCTTGCGTCGCCTGGCCTCCCTTGTGTCGCCTTTCTTCCCCTGCATCGCCTTTCTTCCCTTGCATCGCCTTTCTTACCATTCCTGCTTTCCCTTGCGTCACCTTTCTACCCTTGCGTCGCCTTTCTTACCATTCCTGATTTCGCTTGCGTCGCCTATCTTCCCTTGCATCGCCTTTCTTCCCGTTCCTGCTTTCCCGTGCGTCGCCTTTCTTCCTGTTCCTGCTTTCCCTTGCGTCGCATTGCTTCCATTGCGTCGCCTTTCTTCCCTTGCATCTCCTTTCCACCCTTGCTTCGGCTTTCTTCCCTTTTCTGCTTTCCCTTGCCTCGCCTTTCTACCCTTGCGTCGCCTTTCTTACCATTCCTGCTTTTCCTTGCGTCGCCTTTCATCCCTTGCGTCGCCTTTCTTCCCTTGCGTCGCCTTTGTTACTGCTCCTGCTTTCCCTTGCGTAACCTTTCCTCTCGTTCCGGCTTTCCCTTGCGTCGCCTTACTTCCCTTGCGTCGCCTTTCTTCTCGTTCCTGCTTTCCCTTGCGTCGCCTTTCCTCCCGTTCCTGCTTTCCCTTCCGTCAGCTTTCTACCCATGCATCTCCTTTCTTCCCGTTCCTGCTTTCCCTTGCGTCGCCTTTCTTCCCTTGCGTCGCCTTTCTTCCCGTTCCTACTTTCCCTTGCATCGCCTTTCTTTACTTGCGTCGCTTTTCTTCTCGTTCCTGCGATCCCTTGCGTCATCTTTCTTCTCGTTCCTACTTTCCCTTGCTTCGACTTTCTTTCCGTGCGTTGCCTTGCTTCTCGTTCCTGCTTTCCCTTGGGTCGCCTTTCTTCGCTAGCGTTGCCTTTCTTCCCTTGCCACGCCTTTCTTCCCGTTCCTGCTTTCCCTTGCCACGCCTTTCTTCCCGTTCCTGCTTTCCCTGGCCACGCCTTTCTTCCCCTGCATCGCCTTTCTTCCCTCGCATCGCCTTTTTTCCCCTTCCTGCTTTCCCGTGCATCGCCTTTCTTCCCTTGCATATCGCCTTTCTTCCCTCGCGTCGCCTTTCTTCCCGTTCCTGCTTTCCCTTCCATCGCCTTTCTTCCCGTTCCTGCGTTCCCTTGCGTCGCCTATCTTCCCTTGCGTCGCATTTCTTCCCGTTCCTGCTTTCTCTTGCGTCGCCTTTCTTCCCGTTCCTGCTTTCCCTTCCATCGCCTTTCTTCCCTTGCCTCTCCTTTCTTCCCGTTCCTGATTTCCCTTGAGTCGCCTTGCTTCCCTTGCATCGCCTTTCTTCCCTTGCGTCGCCTTGCTTCCCTTGTATTACCTTTCTTCCCTTGTGTCCCCTTTCTTCCCGTTCCTGCTTTCCCTTTCCACGCCTTTCTTCCCGTTCCTGCTTTCCCTTGCATCGACTTTCTTTCTTTCTGCGCGTCGCCATTCTTCTCGTTCCTGCTTTCCCTTGCGTTGCCTTTCTTCCCTTTCCTGCTTTCCCTTGCGTCGCCTTTCTTTCCACGCGTCGCCTTTCTTCTCGTTCCTACTTTGCCTTGCGTCGACTTTCTTTCCGCGCGTCGCCTTTCTTCTCGTTCCTGCTTTCCCTTGCGTTGCCTTTCTTCCCTTTTCTGCTTTCCCTTGCGTCAGTTTTATTCCCATGCGTCGCCTATCTTCCCGTTCCTGCTTTTCCTTGCGTCGCCTTTCTTCCCTTGCGTCTCCTTTCCTCCCTTTCCTACTTTCCCTTGCATCGCCTTTCTTTCCTGGCGTCGCCTTTCTTCCCGTTCCTGCTTTCCCTTCCATCGCCTTTCTTCCCTTGCCTCTCCTTTCTTCCCGTTCCTGATTTCCCTTGAGTCGCCTTGCTTCCCTTGCATCGACTTTCTTCCCTTGCGTCGCCTTGCTTCCCTTGTATTGCCTTTCTTCCCTTGCTTTGCAGAGCGTCGCCTTTCTTCCTACTTTCCCTTGCATCGCCTTTCTTTACTTGCGTCGCTTTTCATCTCGTTCCTGCGATCCCTTGCGTCATCTTTCTTCTCGTTCCTACTTTCCCTTGCTTCGACTTTCTTTCCGTGCGTTGCCTTGCTTCTCTTTCCTGCTTTCCCTTGGGTCGCCTTTCTTCGCGTTCCTGCTTTCCCTTCCATCGCCTTTCTTCCCTTGCCTCTCCTTTCTTCCCGTTCCTGATTTCCCTTGAGTCGCCTTGCTTCCCTTGCATCGCCTTTCTTCCCTTGCGTCGCCTTTCTTCCCTTGTATTACCTTTCTTCCCTTGTGTCTCCTTTCTTCGCGTTCCTGCTTTCCTTTCCACGCCTTTCTTCCCGTTCCTGCTTTCCCTTGCATCGACTTTCTTTCTTTCTGTGCGTCGCCTTTCTTCTCGTTCCTGCTTTCCCTTGCGTTGCCTTTCTTCCCTTTCCTGCTTTCCCTTGCGTCGCCTTTCTTTCCGCGCGTCGCCTTTCTTCTCGTTCCTACTTTGCCTTGCGTCGACTTTCTTTCCGCGCGTCGCCTTTCTTCTCGTTCCTGCTTTCCCTTGCGTTGCCTTTCTTCCCTTTCCTGCTTTCCCTTGCGTCAGTTTTATTCCCATGCGTCGCCTTTTTTCCCGTTCCTGCTTTTCCTTGCGCCGCCTTTCTTCCCTTGCGTCTCCTTTATTCCCTTTCCGACTTAGCCTTGCATCGCCTTTCTTTCCTTGCGTCGACTTTATTCTCGTTCCTGCGATCCCTTGCGTCGCCTTTCTTTCCGTTCCTACTTTCCCTTGCTTCGCCTTTCTTCCCTTGCGTCTCCTTTCTTCCCTTTCCTACTTTCCCTTGCATCGCCTTTCTTTCCTTGCGTCGCCTTTATTCTCGTTCCTTCGATCCCTTGCGTCGCCTTTCTTTCCATTCCTACTTTCCCTTGCTTCGCCTTACTTCCCTTGCGCCTCCTTTCTTCCCTTTCATACTTTCCCTTGCATCGCCTTTCTTTCCTGACGTCGCCTTTCCTCCCGTTGCTGCTTTTCCTTGCGTCGCCTTTCTTCCCCTTCCTGATTTCCCTTGCGTCGCCTTGCTTACCTTCCATCGCCTTTGTTCCCTTGCGTCGCCTTTCTTCCCTTGCATCGCATTTCTTCCCGTTCCTCCTTTCCCTTGCATCGCCTTTCTTCCCTTCCGTCACCATTCTTCCAGTTCGTGCTTTCCCTTGCGTCGCCTTTCTTCTGTTGCGTTGCCTTTCTTCCCTTGCGCCGCCTTTCTTCCCATTCCAGCATTCCCTTGCGTCGCCTTTCTTCCCTTGCGTCGCATTTCTTCCCATTCCAGCATTCCCTTACATCGCCTTTCTTCCCTTGCATCTCCTTTCGTCCCTTGCGTCGCCTTTCTTCCCATTCCTGCTTTCCCTTGCGTCGCATTTCATTCCCTTGCATCGCCTTTCTTACCATTCCTGCTTTCCCTCGCGTCGCCTTTCTTCCCCTGCGTCGCCTTTCTTTCCGCGCGTCGCCTTTCTTCTCGTTCCTGCATTCCCTTGCGTCGCCTTTCTTCTCGTTCCTGCTTTGCAGAGCGTCGCCTTTCTTCCTGTTCCTGCTTTCCCGTGCGTCGCCTTTCTTCCTGTTCCTGCTTTCCGTCGCATCGCCTTTCTTCCCCTGCGTCGCCTTTCTTCCCTTGCGTCGCCTTTCTTACCGTTCCTGCTTTCCCTTGAGTCGCCTTTCTTCTCGTTCCTGCTTTCCCGTGAGTCGCCTTTCTTCCTGTTCCTGCTTTCCCTTGCGTCGCCTGGCCTCCCTTGTGTCGCCTTTCTTCCCCTGCATCGCCTTTCTTCCCTTGCATCGCCTTTCTTACCATTCCTGCTTTCCCTTGCGTCACCTTTCTACCCTTGCGTCGCCTTTCTTACCATTCCTGATTTCGCTTGCGTCGCCTATCTTCCCTTGCATCGCCTTTCTTCCCGTTCCTACTTTCCCTTGCGTCGACTTTCTTTCCGCGCGTCGCCTTTCTTCTCGTTCCTGCTTTCCCTTGCGTTGCCTTTCTTCCCTTTCCTGCTTTCCCTTGCGTCGCCTTTCTTACCATTCCTGCTTTCCCTCGCGTCGCCTTTCTTACCATTCTTGCTTTCCCTCGCGTCGCCTTTCTTCCCCTGCGTCGCCTTTCTTCCCTTGCGTCGCCTTTCTTACCGTTCCTGCTTTACCTTGCGTCGCCTTTCTTCTCGTTCCTGCTTTCCCGTGCGTCGCCTTTCTTCCTGTTCCTGCTTTCCCTTGCGTCGCATTGCTTCCATTGCGTCGCCTTTCTTCCCTTGCATCTCCTTTCCTCCCTTGCTTCGGCTTTCTTCCCTTTTCTGCTTTCCCTTGCCTCGCCTTTCTACCCTTGCGTCGCCTTTCTTACCATTCCTGCTTTTCCTTGCGTCGCCTTTCATCCCTTGCGTCGCCTTTCTTCCCTTGCGTCGCCTTTGTTACTGCTCCTGCTTTCCCTTGCGTTGCCTTTCCTCTTGTTCCTGCTTTCCCTTGCGTCGCCTTACTTCCCTTGCGTCGCCTTTCTTCCCTTGCTTCGCCTTTCTTCTCGTTTCTGCTTTCCCTTGCGTCGCCTTTCTACCCATGCATCTCCTTTCTTCCCATTCCTGCTTTCCCTTGCGCCGCCTTTCTTCCCTTGCGTCGCCTTTCTTCCCGTTCCTACTTTCCCTTACATCGCCTTTCTTTCCTTGCGTCGCTTTTCTTCTCGTTCCTGCGATCCCTTGCGTCATCTTTCTTCTCGTTCCTACTTTCCCTTGCTTCGACTTTCTTTCCGTGCGTTGCCTTGCTTCTCTTTCCTGCTTTCCCTTGGGTCGCCTTTCTTCGCGTTCCTGCTTTCCCTTCCATCGCCTTTCTTCCCTTGCCTCTCCTTTCTTCCCGTTCCTGATTTCCCTTGAGTCGCCTTGCTTCCCTTGCGTCGCCTTGCTTCCCTTGTATTACCTTTCTTCCCTTGTGTCTCCTTTCTTCCCGTTCCTGCTTTCCCTTTCCACGCCTTTCTTCCTGTTCCTGCTTTCCCTTGCATCGACTTTCTTTCTTTCTGCGCGTCGCCATTCTTCTCGTTCCTGCTTTCCCTTGCGTTGCCTTTCTTCCCTTTCCTGCTTTCCCTTGCGTCGCCTTTCTTTCCGCGCGTCGCCTTTCTTCTCGTTCCTACTTTGCCTTGCGTCGACTTTCTTTCCGCGCGTCGCCTTTCTTCTCGTTCCTGCTTTCCCTTGCGTTGCCTTTCTTCCCTTTTCTGCTTTCCCTTGCGTCAGTTTTATTCCCATGCGTCGCCTTTCTTCCCTTGCGTCTCCTTTCCTCCCTTTCCTACTTTCCCTTGCATCGCCTTTCTTTCCTGGCGTCGCCTTTCTTCCCGTTCCTGCTTTTCCTTGCGCCGCCTTTCTTCCCTTGCGTCTCCTTTATTCCCTTTCCGACTTAGCCTTGCATCGCCTTTCTTTCCTTGCGTCGCCTTTATTCTCGTTCCTGCGATCCCTTGCGTCGCCTTTCTTTCCGTTCCTACTTTCCCTTGCATCGCCTTTCTTCCCTTGCATCTCCTTTCGTCCCTTGCGTCGCCTTTCTTCCCATTCCTGCTTTCCCTTGCGTCGCATTTCATTCCCTTGCATCGCCTTTCTTACCATTCCTGCTTTCCCTCGCGTCGCCTTTCTTCCCCTGCATCGCCTTTCTTCCCTTGCGTCGCCTTTCTTACCGTTCCTGCTTTACCTTGCGTCGCCTTTCTTCTCGTTCCTGCTTTCCCGTGCGTCGCCTTTCTTCCTGTTCCTGCTTTCCCTTGCGTCGCATTGCTTCCATTGCGTCGCCTTTCTTCCCTTGCATCTCCTTTCCTCCCTTGCTTCGGCTTTCTTCCCTTTTCTGCTTTCCCTTGCCTCGCCTTTCTACCCTTGCGTCGCCTTTCTTACCATTCCTGCTTTTCCTTGCGTCGCCTTTCATCCCTTGCGTCGCCTTGCTTCCCTTGCGTCGCCTTTGTTACTGCTCCTGCTTTCCCTTGCGTAACCTTTTCTCTCGTTCCGGCTTTCCCTTGCGTCGCCTTACTTCCCTTGCGTCGCCTTTCTTCCCTTGCTTCGCCTTTCTTCTCGTTCCTGCTTTCCCTTGCGTCGCCTTTCCTCCCGTTCCTGCTTTCCCTTGCGTCAGCTTTCTACCCATGCATCTCCTTTCTTCCCGTTCCTGCTTTCCCTTGCGCCGCCTTTCTTCCCTTGCGTCGCCTTTCTTCCCGTTCCTACTTTCCCTTGCATCGCCTTTCTTTACTTGCGTCGCTTTTCTTCTCGTTCCTGCGATCCCTTGCGTCATCTTTCTTCTCGTTCCTACTTTCCCTTGCTTCGACTTTCTTTCCGTGCGTTGCCTTTCTTCCTGTTCCTGCTTTCCGTCGCATCGCCTTTCTTCCCCTGCGTTGCCTTTCTTCCCTTGCGTCGCGTTTCTTACCGTTCCTGCTTTCCCTTGCCACGCCTTTCTTCCCGTTCCTGCTTTCCCTGGCCACGCCTTTCTTCCCTCGCATCGCCTTTTTTCCCCTTCCTGCTTTCCCGTGCATCGCCTTTCTTCCCTGGCATATCGCCTTTTTTCCCTCGCGTCGCCTTTCTTCCCATTCCTGCTTTCCCTTCCATCGCCTTACTTCCCGTTCCTGCGTTCCCTTGCGTCGCCTATCTTCCCTTGCGTCGCATTTCTTCCCGTTCCTGCTTTCTCTTGCGTCGCCTTTCTTCCCGTTCCTGCTTTCCCTTCCATCGCCTTTCTTCCCTTGCCTCTCCTTTCTTCCCGTTCCTGATTTCCCTTGAGTCGCCTTGCTTCCCTTGCATCGCCTTTCTTCCCTTGCGTCGCCTTGCTTCCCTTGTATTGCCTTTCTTCCCTTGTGTCTCCTTTCTTCCCGTTCCTGCTTTCCCTTGAGTCGCCTTTCTTCTCGTTCCTGCTTTCCCGTGCGTCGCCTTTCTTTCTGTTCCTGCTTTCCGTCGCATCGCCTTTCTTCCTCTGCGTCGCCTTTCTTCCCTTGCGTCGCCTTTCTTACCGTTCCTGCTTTCCCTTGAGTCGCCTTTCTTCTCGTTCCTGCTTTCCCGTGCGTCGCCTTTCTTCCTGTTCCTGCTTTCCCTTGCGTCGCCTGGCCTCCCTTGTGTCGCCTTTCTTCCCCTGCATCGCCTTTCTTCCCTTGCGTCGCCTTTCTTACCATTCCTGCTTTCCCTTGCGTCACCTTTCTACCCTTGCGTCGCCTTTCTTACCATTCCTGATTTCGCTTGCGTCGCCTATCTTCCCTTGCATCGCCTTTCTTCCCGTTCCTACTTTCCCTTGCGTCGACTTTCTTTCCGCGCGTCGCCTTTCTTCTCGTTCCTGCTTTCCCTTGCGTTGCCTTTCTTCCCTTTCCTGCTTTCCCTTGCGTCGCCTTTCTTACCATTCCTGCTTTCATTCGCGTCGCCTTTCTTACCATGCTTGCTTTCCCTCGCGTCGGCTTTCTTCCCCTGCGTCGCCTTTCTTCCCTTGCGTCGCCTTTCTTACCGTTCCTGCTTTACCTTGCGTCGCCTTTCTTCCTGTTCCTGCTTTCCCTTGCGTCGCATTGCTTCCATTGCGTCGCCTTTCTTCCCTTGCATCTCCTTTCCTCCCTTGCTTCGGCTTTCTTCCCTTTTCTGCTTTCCCTTGCCTCACCTTTCTACCCTTGCGTCGCCTTTCTTACCATTCCTGCTTTTCCTTGCGTCGCCTTTCATCCCTTGCGTCGCCTTTCTTCCCTTGCGTCGCATTTGTTACTGCTCCTGCTTTCCCTTGCGTAACCTTTCCTCTCGTTCCGGCTTTCCCTTGCGTCGCCTTACTTCCCTTGCGTCGCCTTTCTTCCCTTGCTTCGCCTTTCTTCTCGTTCCTGCTTTCCCTTGCGTCGCCTTTCCTCCCGTTCCTGCATTCCCTTGCGTCAGCTTTCTACCCATGCATCTCCTTTCTTCCCGTTCCTGCTTTCCCTTGCGCCGCCTTTCTTCCCTTGCGTCGCCTTTCTTCCCGTTCCTACTTTCCCTTGCATCGCCTTTCTTTACTTGCGTCGCTTTTCTTCTCATTCCTGCGATCCCTTGTGTCATCTTTCTTCTCGTTCCTACTTTCCCTTGCTTCGACTTTCTTTCCGTGCGTTGCCTTGCTTCTCGTTCCTGCTTTCCCTTGGGTCGCCTTTCTTCGCTAGCGTTGCCTTTCTTCCCTTGCATAGCCTTTCTTCCCGTTCCTGCTTTCCCTTGCCACGCCTTTCTTCCCGTTCCTGCTTTCCCTGGCCACGCCTTTCTTCCCCTGCATCGCCTTTCTTCCCTCGCATCGCCTTTTTTTCCCTTCCTGCTTTCCCGTGCATCGCCTTTCTTCCCTTGTATATCGCCTTTCTTCCCTCGCGTCGCCTTTCTTCCCGTTCCTGCTTTCCCTTCCATCGCCTTTCTTCCCATTCCAGCATTCCCTTGCGTCGCCTTTCTTCCCTTGCGTCGCATTTCTTCCCGTTCCTGCTTTCTCTTGCGTCGCCTTTCTTCCCGTTCCTGCTTTCCCATTCATCGCCTTTCTTCCCTTGCCTCTCCTTTCTTCCCGTTCCTGATTTCCCTTGAGTCGCCTTGCTTCCCTTGCATCGCCTTTCTTCCCTTGCGTCGCCTTGCTTCCCTTGTATTGCCTTTCTTCCCTTGTGTCTCCTTTCTTCCCGTTCCTGCTTTCCCTTGAGTCGCCTTTCTTCTCGTTCCTGCTTTCCCGTGCGTCGCCTTTCTTCCTGTTCCTGCTTTCCGTCGCATCGCCTTTCTTCCTCTGCGTCGCCTTTCTTCCCTTGCGTCGCCTTTCTTACCGTTCCTGCTTTCCCTTGAGTCGCCTTTCTTCTCGTTCCTGCTTTCCCGTGCGTCGCCTTTCTTCCTGTTCCTGCTTTCCCTTGCGTCGCCTGGCCTCCCTTGTGTCGCCTTTCTTCCCCTGCATCGCCTTTCTTCCCTTGCGTCGCCTTTCTTACCATTCCTGCTTTCCCTTGCGTCACCTTTCTACCCTTGCGTCGCCTTTCTTACCATTCCTGATTTCCCTTGCGTCGCCTTGCTTCCCTTGCATGGCCTATCTTCCCTTGCATCGCCTTTCTTCCCCTGCGTCGCCTTTCTTCCCTTGCTTCGCCTTTCTTACCGTTCCTGCATTCCCTTGCGTCGCCTTTCTTCTCGTTCCTGCTTTTCTGTGCGTCTCCTTTCTTCCTGTTCCTGCTTCCCCTTGCGTCGCCTGGCCTCCCTTGCGTCGCCTTTCTTCCCTTGCCTCGCCTTTCTACCCTTCCGTCGCCTTTCTTACCATTCCTGCTTTCCCTAGCGTCAGCTTTCTTCCCATGCATCTCCTTTCTTCCCGTTCCTGCTTTCCCTTGCGTCGCCTTTCTTCCCTTGCGTCTCCTTTCTTCCCTTTCCTACTTTTCCTTGCATCGCCGTTCTTACCTTGCATCGCCTTTCTTCTCCTTCCTGCGATCCCTTGCATCGCCTTTCTTCCCTTGCGTCGCCTTTCTTCCCCTTCCTGATTTCCCTTGCGTCGCCTTGCTTCCCTTGCATCGCCTTTCTTCCCGCTCCTGCTTTCCCTTGCGTCACCTTTCTTCTCGTTCCTGCTTTCCCTTGCGTCGCCTTTCCTCCCGTTCCTGCTTTCCCTTGCGTCAGCTTTCTTCCCATGCATCTCCTTTCTTCCCGTTCCTGCTTTCCCTTGCGTCGCCTTTCTTCCCTTGTGTCTCCTTTCTTCCCTTTCCTACTTTCCCTTGCATCGCCTTTCATTCCTTGCATCGCCTTTCTTCTCGTTCCTGCGATCCCTTGCGTCGCCTTTCTTTCCGTTCCTACTTTCCCTTGCTTCGACTTTCTTTCCGTGCGCCGCCTTTGTTCACGTTCCTGCTTACCCTTGCTTCGCTTTTCTTCTCGTTCCTGCTTTCCCTTCCAACGCCTTACTTCCCGGTTCTGCTTTATCTAGCGTCGCCATTCTTTCCATGCGTCGCCTTTCTTCCCATTCCAGCATTCCCTTGCATCGCCTCTCTACCCTTGCGTCGCCTTTCTTACCATTCCTGCTTACCCTTGCTTCGCCTTTCTTCTCGTTCCTGCTTTCCCTTCCGAAGCCTTATTTCCCATTTCTGCTTTCCCTTGCGTCGCCTTTCCTCCCGTTTCTGCATTCTCTTGCGTCGCCCTGCTTTCCCTTGCCACGCCTTTCTTCCCGTTCCTGCTTTCACGTGTGTCGCCATTCTTCCCTTGCGTCGCCTTTCTTCCCTTGCATCGCTTTTCTTTCCGTTCCTGCTTTACCTTGCGTCGCCTTTCTTCTCGTTCCTGCTTTCCCGTGCATCGCCTTTCTTCCTGTTCCTGCTTTCCCTTGCGTCGCCTTGCTTCCCTTGAGTCGCCTTTCTTCCCTTGCATCTCTGTTCTTCCCTTGCGTCGCCTTTCTTCCCTTTCCTGCTTTCCCTTGCCTCGCCTTTCTACCCTTGCGTCGCCTTTCTTACCATTCCTGCTTTCCCTTGCGTCGCCTTTCTTCCCCTGCGTCGCCTTTCTTCCCTTGCGTCGCTTTTCTTTCCGTTCCTGCTTCCCCTTGCGTCGCCTTTCTTCTCGTTCCTGCTTTCCCTTGCGTCGCCTTTCCTCCCGTTCCTGCTTTCCCTAGCGTCAGCTTTCTTCCCATTCATCTCCTTTCTTCCCGTTCCTGCTTTCCCTTGCGTCGCCTTTCTTCCCATTCCAGCATTCCCTTGCATTGCCTCTCTACCCTTGCGTCGCCTTTCTTCTCGTTCCTGCTTTCCCTTGCTTCGCCTTACTTCTCGTTCCTGCTTTCCCTTCCGAAGCCTTATTTCCCATTTCTGCTTTCCCTTGCATCGCCTTTCTTCCCCTGCGTCGCCTTTCTTCCCTTGCGTCGCCTTTCTTACCGTTCCTGCTTTCCCTTGAGTCGCCTTTCTTCTCGTTCCTGCTTTCCCGTGCGTCGCCTTTCTTCCTGTTCCTGCTTTCCCTTGCGTCGCCTGGCCTCCCTTGTGTCGCCTTTCTTCCCCTGCATCGCCTTTCTTCCCTTGCGTCGCCTTTCTTACCATTCCTGCTTTCCCTTGCGTCGCCTTTCTACCCTTCAGTCGCCTTTCTTACCATTCCTGATTTCGCTTGCGTCGCCTATCTTCCCTTGCATCGCCTTTCTTCCCGTTCCTACTTTCCCTTGCGTCGACTTTCTTTCCGCACGTCGCCTTTCTTCTCGTTCCTGCTTTCCCTTGCGTTGCCTTTCTTCCCTTTCCTGCTTTCCCTTGCCTCGCCTTTCTACCCTTGCGTCGCCTTTCTTACCATTCCTGCTTTCCCTTGCGTCGCCTTTCTTCCCCTGCGTCGCCTTTCTTCCCTTGCGTCGCTTTTCTTTCCGTTCCTGCTTCCCCTTGCGTCGCCTTTCTTCTCGTTCCTGCTTTCCCTTGCGTCGCCTTCCCTCCCGTTCCTGCTTTCCCTAGCGTCAGCTTTCTTCCCATGCATCTCCTTTCTTCCCGTTGCTGCTTTCCCTTGCGTCGCCTTTCTTCACATTCCAGCATTCCCTTGCATTGCCTCTCTACCCTTGCATCGCCTTTCTTCTCGTTCCTGCTTTCCCTTGCTTTGCCTTTCTTCTCGTTCCTGCTTTCCCTTCCGAAGCCTTATTTCCCATTTCTGCTTTCCCTTGCATCGCCTTTCTTCCCTTGCGTCGCCTTTCTTCCCCTTCCTGATTTCCCTTGCGTCGCCTTGCTTACCTTCCATCGCCTTTGTTCCCTTGCGTCGCCTTTCTTCCCTTGCATCGCCTTTCTTCCCTTCCGTCACCATTCTTCCTGTTCGTGCTTTCCCTTGCGTCGCCTTTCTTCTGTTGCGTTGCCTTTCTTCCCTTGCGCCGCCTTTCTTCCCATTCCAGCATTCCCTTGCGTCGCCTATCTTCCCTTGCGTCGCATTTCTTCCCATTCCAGCATTCCCTTGCATCGCCTTTCTTCCCTTGCATCTCCTTTCGTCCCTTGCGTCGCCTTTCTTCCCATTCCTGCTTTCCCTTGCGTCGCATTTCATTCCCTTGCATCGCCTTTCTTACCATTCCTGCTTTCCCTCGCGTCGCCTTTCTTCCCCTGCGTCGCCTTTCTTCCCTTGCGTCGCCTTTCTTCTCGTTCCTGCATTCCCTTGCGTCGCCTTTCTTCCTGTTCCTGCTTGGCAGAGCGTCGCCTTTCTTCCTGTTCCTGCTTTCCCGTGCGTCGCCTTTCTTCCTGTTCCTGCTTTCCGTCGCATCGCCTTTCTTCCCCTGCGTCGCCTTTCTTCCCTTGCGTCGCCTTTCTTACCGTTCCTGCTTTCCCTTGAGTCGCCTTTCTTCTCGTTCCTGCTTTCCCGTGCGTCGCCTTTCTTCCTGTTCCTGCTTTCCCTTGTGTCAGCTTTCTACCCATGCATCTCCTTTCTTCCTGTTCCTGCTTTCCCTTGCGTCGCCTGGCCTCCCTTGTGTCGCCTTTCTTCCCCTGCATCGCCTTTCTTCCCTTGCATCGCCTTTCTTACCATTCCTGCTTTCCCTTGCGTCGCCTTTCTACCCTTCCGTCGCCTTTCTTACCATTCCTGATTTCGCTTGCGTCGCCTATCTTCCCTTGCATCGCCTTTCTTCCCGTTCCTACTTTGCCTTGCGTCGACTTTCTTTCCGCGCGTCGCCTTTCTTCTCGTTCCTGCTTTCCCTTGCGTTGCCTTTCTTCCCTTTCCTGCTTTCCCTTGCGTCGCCTTTCTTACCATTCCTGCTTTCCCTCGCGTCGCCTTTCTTACCATGCTTGCTTTCCCTCGCGTCGCCTTTCTTCCCCTGCGTCGCCTTTCTTACCGTTCCTGCTTTACCTTGCGTCGCCTTTCTTCTCGTTCCTGCTTTCCCGTGCGTCGCCTTTCTTCCTGTTCCTGCTTTCCCTTGCGTCGCATTGCTTCCATTGCGTCGCCTTTCTTCCCTTGCATCTCCTTTCCTCCCTTGCTTCGGCTTTCTTCCCTTTTCTGCTTTCCCTTGCCTCGCCTTTCTACCCTTGCGTCGCCTTTCTTACCATTCCTGCTTTTCCTTGCGTCGCCTTTCATCCCTTGCGTCGCCTTTCTTCCCTTGCGTCGCCTTTGTTACTGCTCCTGCTTTCCCTTGCGTAACCTTTCCTCTCGTTTCGGCTTTCCCTTGCGTCGCCTTACTTCCCTTGCGTCGCCTTTCTTCCCTTGCTTCGCCTTTCTTCTCGTTCCTGCTTTCCCTTGCGTCGCCTTTCCTCCCGTTCCTGCTTTCCCTTGTGTCAGCTTTCTACCCATGCATCTCCTTTCTTCCCGTTCCTGCTTTCCCTTGCGCCGCCTTTCTTCCCTTGCGTCGCCTTTCTTCCCGTTCCTACTTTCCCTTGCATCGCCTTTCTTTACTTGCGTCGCTTTTCTTCTCGTTCCTGCGATCCCTTGCGTCATCTTTCTTCTCGTTCCTACTTTCCCTTGCTTCGACTTTCTTTCCGTGCGTTGCCTTGCTTCTCGTTCCTGCTTTCCCTTGGGTCGCCTTTCTTCGCTAGCGTTGCCTTTCTTCCCTTGCATCGCCTTTCTTCCCGTTCCTGCTTTCCCTTGCCACGCCTTTCTTCCCGTTCCTGCTTTCCCTGGCCACGCCTTTCTTCCCCTGCATCGCCTTTCTTCCCTCGCATCGCCTTTTTTCCCCTTCCTGCTTTCCCGTGCATCGCCTTTCTTCCCTTGCATATCGCCTTTCTTCCCTCGCGTCGCCTTTCTTCCCGTTCCTGCTTTCCCTTCCATCGCCTTTCTTCCCGTTCCTGCGTTCCCTTGCGTCGCCTATCTTCCCTTGTGTCGCATTTCTTCCCGTTCCTGCTTTCTCTTGCGTCGCCTTTCTTCCCGTTCCTGCTTTCCCTTCCATCGCCTTTCTTCCCTTGCCTCTCCTTTCTTCCCGCTCCTGATTTCCCTTGAGTCGCCTTGCTTCCCTTGCATCGCCTTTCTTCCCTTGCGTCGCCTTGCTTCCCTTGTATTGCCTTTCTTCCCTTGTGTCTCCTTTCTTCCCGTTCCTGCTTTCCCTTGAGTCGCCTTTCTTCTCGTTCCTGCTTTCCCGTGCGTTGCCTTTCTTCCTGTTCCTGCTTTCCCTTGCGTCGCCTGGCCTCCCTTGTGTCGCCTTTCTTCCCCTGCATCGCCTTTCTTCCCTTGCGTCGCCTTTCTTACCATTCCTGCTTTCCCTTGCGTCGCCTTTCTACCCTTGCGTCGCCTTTCTTACCATTCCTGATTTCGCTTGCGTCGCCTATCTTCCCTTGCATCGCCTTTCTTCCCGTTCCTACTTTCCCTTGCGTCGACTTTCTTTCCGCGCGTCGCCTTTCTTCTCGTTCCTGCTTTCCCTTGCGTTGCCATTCTTCCCTTTCCTGCTTTCCCTTGCGTCGCCTTTCTTACCATTCCTGCTTTCCCTCGCGTCGCCTTTCTTACCATGCATGCTTTCCCTCGCGTCGGCTTTCTTCCCCTGCGTCGCCTTTCTTCCCTTGCGTCGCCTTTCTTACCGTTCCTGCTTTACTTTGCGTCGCCTTTCTTCTCGTTCCTGCTTTCCCGTGCGTCGCCTTTCTTCCTGTTCCTGCTTTCCCTTGCGTCCCATTGCTTCCATTGCGTCGCCTTTCTTCCCTTGCATCTCCTTTCCTCCCTTGCTTCGGCTTTCTTCCCTTTTCTGCTTTCCCTTGCCTCGCCTTTCTACCCTTGCGTCGCCTTTCTTACCATTCCTGCTTTTCCTTGCGTCGCCTTTCATCCCTTGCGTCGCCTTTCTTCCCTTGCGTCGCCTTTGTTACTGCTCCTGCTTTCCCTTGCGTTGCCTTTCCTCTTGTTCCTGCTTTCCCTTGCGTCGCCTTACTTCCCTTGCGTCGCCTTTCTTCCCTTGCTTCGCCTTTCTTCCCGTTCCTGCTTTCCCTTGCGCCGCCTTTCTTCCCTTGCGTCGCCTTTCTTCCCGTTCCTACTTTCCCTTACATCGCCTTTCTTTCCTTGCGTCGCTTTTCTTCTCGTTCCTGCGATCCCTTGCGTCATCTTTCTTCTCGTTCCTACTTTCCCTTGCTTCGACTTTCTTTCCGTGCGTTGCCTTGCTTCTCTTTCCTGCTTTCCCTTGGGTCGCCTTTCTTCGCGTTCCTGCTTTCCCTTCCATCGCCTTTCTTCCCTTGCCTCTCCTTTCTTCCCGTTCCTGATTTCCCTTGAGTCGCCTTGCTTCCCTTGCATCGCCTTTCTTCCCTTGCGTCGCCTTGCTTCCCTTGTATTACCTTTCTTCCCTTGTGTCTCCTTTCTTCCCGTTCCTGCTTTCCCTTTCCACGCCTTTCTTCCCGTTCCTGCTTTCTCTTGCGTCGACTTTCTTCCTTTCTGCGCGTCGCCATTCTTCTCGTTCCTGCTTTCCCTTGCGTTGCCTTTCTTCCCTTTCCTGCTTTCCCTTGCGTCGCCTTTCTTTCCGCGCGTCGCCTTTCTTCTCGTTCCTACTTTGCCTTGCGTCGACTTTCTTTCCGCGCGTCGCCTTTCTTCTCGTTCCTGCTTTCCCTTGCGTTGCCTTTCTTCCCTTTTCTGCTTTCCCTTGCGTCAGTTTTATTCCCATGCGTCGCCTTTCTTCCCGTTCCTGCTTTTCCTTGCGTCGCCTTTCTTCCCTTGCGTCTCCTTTCCTCCCTTTCCTACTTTCCCTTGCATCGCCTTTCTTTCCTGGCGTCGCCTTTCTTCCCGTTCCTGCTTTTCCTTGCGCCGCCTTTCTTCCCTTGCGTCTCCTTTATTCCCTTTCCGACTTAGCCTTGCATCGCCTTTCTTTCCTTGCGTCGCCTTTATTCTCGTTCCTGCGATCCCTTGCGCCGCCTTTCTTTCCGTTCCTACTTTCCCTTGCTTCGCCTTACTTCCCTTGCGTCTCCTTTCTTCCCTTTCATACTTTCCCTTGCATCGCCTTTCTTTCCTGACGTCGCCTTTCCTCCCGTTGCTGCTTTTCCTTTCGTCGCCTTTCTTCCCCTTCCTGATTTCCCTTGCGTCGCCTTGCTTACCTTCCATCGCCTTTGTTCCCTTGCGTCGCCTTTCTTCCCTTGCATCGCATTTCTTCCCGTTCCTCCTTTCCCTTGCATCGCCTTTCTTCCCTTCCGTCACCATTCTTCCAGTTCGTGCTTTCCCTTGCGTCGGCTTTCTTCTGTTGCGTTGCCTTTCTTCCCTTGCGCCGCCTTTCTTCCCATTCCAGCATTCCCTTGCGTCGCCTTTCTTCCCTTGCGTCGCCTTTCTTCCCATTCCAGCATTCCCTTGCATCGCCTTTCTTCCCTTGCATCTCCTTTCGTCCCTTGCGTCGCCTTTCTTCCCATTCCTGCTTTCCCTTGCGTCGCATTTCATTCCCTTGCATCGCCTTTCTTACCATTCCTGCTTTCCCTCGCGTCGCCTTTCTTCCCCTGCGTCGCCTTTCTTCCCTTGCGTCGCCTTTCTTACCGTTCCTGCTTTACCTTGCGTCGCCTTTCTTCTCGTTCCTGCTTTCCCGTGCGTCGCCTTTCTTCCTGTTCCTGCTTTCCCTTGCGTCGCATTGCTTCCATTGCATCGCCTTTCTTCCCTTGCATCTCCTTTCCTCCCTTGCTTCGGCTTTCTTCCCTTTTCTGCTTTCCCTTGCCTCGCCTTTCTACCCTTGCGTCGCCTTTCTTACCATTCCTGCTTTTCCTTGCGTCGCCTTTCATCCCTTGCGTCGCCTTTCTTCCCTTGCGTCGCCTTTGTTACTGCTCCTGCTTTCCCTTGCGTAACCTTTCCTCTCGTTCCGGCTTTCCCTTGCGTCGCCTTACTTCCCTTGCGTCGCCTTTCTTCCCTTGCTTCGCCTTTCTTCTCGTTCCTGCTTTCCCTTGCGTCGCCTTTCCTCCCGTTCCTGCTTTCCCTTGCGTCAGCTTTCTACGCATGCATTTCCTTTCTTCCCGTTCCTGCTTTCCCTTGCGCCGCCTTTCTTCCCTTGCGTCGCCTTTCTTCCCGTTCCTACTTTCCCTTGCATCGCCTTTCTTTACTTGCGTCGCTTTTCTTCTCGTTCCTGCGATCCCTTGCGTCATCTTTCTTCTCGTTCCTACTTTCCCTTGCTTCGACTTTCTTTCCGTGTGTTGCCTTTCTTCCTGTTCCTGCTTTCCGTCGCATCGCCTTTCTTCCCCTGCGTTGCCTTTTTATTCCCTTGCGTCGCCTTTCCTACCGTTCCTGCTTTCCCTTGCCACGCCTTTCTTCCCGTTCCTGATTTCCCTGGCCACGCCTTTCTTCCCCTGCGTCGCCTTTCTTCCCTCGCATCGCCTTTTTTCCCCTTCCTGCTTTCCCGTGCATCGCCTTTCTTCCCTTGCATATCGCCTTTCTTCCCTCGCGTCGCCTTTCTTCCCGTTCCTGCTTTCCCTTCCATCGCCTTTCTTCCCGTTCCTGCGTTCCCTTGCGTCGCCTATCTTCCCTTGCGTCGCATTTCTTCCCGTTCCTGCTTTCTCTTGCGTCGCCTTTCTTCCCGTTCCTGCTTTCCCTTCCATCGCCTTTCTTCCCTTGCCTCTCCTTTCTTCCCGTTCCTGATTTCCCTTGAGTCGCCTTGCTTCCCTTGCATCGCCTTTCTTCCCTTGCGTCACCTTGCTTCCCTTGTATTGCCTTTCTTCCCTTGAGTCTCCTTTCTTCCCGTTCCTACTTTCCCTTGAGTCGCCTTTCTTCTCGTTCCTGCTTTCCCGTGCGTTGCCTTTCTTCCTGTTCCTGCTTTCCCTTGCGTCGCCTGGCCTCCCTTGTGTCGCCTTTCTTCCCCTGCATCGCCTTTCTTCCCTTGCGTCGCCTTTCTTACCATTCCTGCTTTCCCTTGCGTCGCCTTTCTACCCTTCCGTCGCCTTTCTTACCATTCCTGATTTCGCTTGCGTCGCCTATCTTCCCTTGCATCGCCTTTCTTCCCGTTCCTACTTTCCCTTGCGTCGACTTTCTTTCCGCGCGTCGCCTTTCTTCTCGTTCCTGCTTTCCCTTGCGTTGCCTTTCTTCCCTTTCCTGCTTTCCCTTGCGTCGCCTTTCTTACCATTCCTGCTTTCCCTCGCGTCGCCTTTCTTACCATGCTTGCTTTCCCTCGCGTCGGCTTTCTTCCCCTGCGTCGCCTTTCTTCCCTTGCGTCGCCTTTCTTACCGTTCCTGCTTTACCTTGCGTCGCCTTTCTTCTCGTTCCTGCTTTCCCGTGCGTCGCCTTTCTTCCTGTTCCTGCTTTCCCTTGCGTCCCATTGCTTCCATTGCGTCGCCTTTCTTCCCTTGCATCTCCTTTCCTCCCTTGCTTCGGCTTTCTTCCCTTTTCTGCTTTCCCTTGCCTCGCCTTTCTACCCTTGCGTCGCCTTTCTTACCATTCCTGCTTTTCCTTGCGTCACCTTTCATCCCTTGCGTCGCCTTTCTTCCCTTGCGTCACCTTTGTTACTGCTCCTGCTTTCCCTTGCGTTGCCTTTCCTCTTGTTCCTGCTTTCCCTTGCGTCGCCTTACTTCCCTTGCGTCGCCTTTCTTCCCTTGCTTCGCCTTTCTTCTCGTTTCTGCTTTCCCTTGCGTCGCCTTTCTACCCATGCATCTCCTTTCTTCCCGTTCCTGCTTTCCCTTGCGCCGCCTTTCTTCCCTTGCGTCGCCTTTCTTCCCGTTCCTACTTTCCCTTACATCGCCTTTCTTTCCTTGCGTCGCTTTTCTTCTCGTTCCTGCGATCCCTTGCGTCATCTTTCTTCTCGTTCCTACTTTCCCTTGCTTCGACTTTCTTTCCGTGCGTTGCCTTGCTTCTCTTTCCTGCTTTCCCTTGGGTCGCCTTTCTTCGCGTTCCTGCTTTCCCTTCCATCGCCTTTCTTCCCTTGCCTCTCCTTTCTTCCCGTTCCTGATTTCCCTTGAGTCGCCTTGCTTCCCTTGCATCGCCTTTCTTCCCTTGCGTCGCCTTGCTTCCCTTGTATTACCTTTCTTCCCTTGTGTCTCCTTTCTTCCCGTTCCTGCTTTCCCTTTCCACGCCTTTCTTCCCGTTCCTGCTTTCCCTTGCATCGACTTTCTTTCTTTCTGCGCGTCGCCATTCTTCTCGTTCCTGCTTTCCCTTGCGTTGCCTTTCTTCCCTTTCCTGCTTTCCCTTGCGTCGCCTTTCTTTCCGCGCGTCGCCTTTCTTCTCGTTCCTACTTTGCCTTGCGTCGACTTTCTTTCCGCGCGTCGCCTTTCTTCTCGTTCCTGCTTTCCCTTGCGTTGCCTTTCTTCACTTTTCTGCTTTCCCTTGCGTCAGTTTTATTCCCATGCGTCGCCTTTCTTCCCGTTCCTGCTTTTCCTTGCGCCGCCTTTCTTCCCTTGCGTCTCCTTTATTCCCTTTCATACTTTCCCTTGCATCGCCTTTGTTTCCTGACGTCGCCTTTCCTCCCGTTGCTGCTTTTCCTTGCGTCGCCTTTCTTCCCCTTCCTGATTTCCCTTGCGTCGCCTTGCTTACCTTCCATCGTCTTTGTTCCCTTGCGTCGCCTTTCTTCCCTTGCATCGCATTTCTTCCCGTTCCTCCTTTCCCTTGCATCGCCTTTCTTCCCTTCCGTCACCATTCTTCCAGTTCGTGCTTTCCCTTGCGTCGCCTTTCTTCTGTTGCGTTGCCTTTCTTCCCTTGCGCCGCCTTCCCATTCCAGCATTCCCTTGCGTCGCCTTTCTTCCCTTGCGTCGCTTTTCTTCCCATTCCAGCATTCCCTTGCATCGCCTTTCTTCCCTTGCATCTCCTTTCGTCCCTTGCGTCGCCTTTCTTCCCATTCCTGCTTTCCCTTGCGTCGCATTTCATTCCCTTGCATCGCCTTTCTTACCATTCCTGCTTTCCCTCGCGTCGCCTTTCTTCCCCTGCGTCGCCTTTCTTCCCTTGCGTCGCCTTTCTTCTCGTTCCTGCATTCCCTTGCGTCGCCTTTCTTCTCGTTCCTGCTTTGCAGAGCGTCGCCTTTCTTCCTGTTCCTGCTTTCCCGTGCGTCGCCTTTCTTCCTGTTCCTGCTTTCCGTCGCATCGCCTTTCTTCCCCTGCGTCGCCTTTCTTCCCTTGCGTCGCCTTTCTTACCGTTCCTGCTTTCCCTTGAGTCGCCTTTCTTCTCGTTCCTGCTTTCCCGTGAGTCGCCTTTCTTCCTGTTCCTGCTTTCCCTTGCGTCGCCTGGCCTCCCTTGTGTCGCCTTTCTTCCCCTGCATCGCCTTTCTTCCCTTGCATCGCCTTTCTTACCATTCCTGCTTTCCCTTGCGTCACCTTTCTACCCTTGCGTCGCCTTTCTTACCATTCCTGATTTCGCTTGCGTCGCCTATCTTCCCTTGCATCGCCTTTCTTCCCGTTCCTACTTTCCCTTGCGTCGACTTTCTTTCCGCGCGTCGCCTTTCTTCTCGTTCCTGCTTTCCCTTGCGTTGCCTTTCTTCCCTTTCCTGCTTTCCCTTGCGTCGCCTTTCTTACCATTCCTGCTTTCCCTCGCGTCGCCTTTCTTACCATTCTTGCTTTCCCTCGCGTCGCCTTTCTTCCCCTGCGTCGCCTTTCTTCCCTTGCGTCGCCTTTCTTACCGTTCCTGCTTTACCTTGCGTCGCCTTTCTTCTCGTTCCTGCTTTCCCGTGCGTCGCCTTTCTTCCCGTTCCTGATTTCCCTTGCGTCGCCTTGCTTCCCTTGCATGGCCTATCTTCCCTTGCATAGCCTTTCTTCCCTTCCGTCGCCTTTCTTCCCTTTCATGCGTTCCCTTGCGTCGCCTTTCTTCTCTTGCGTCGCCTATCTTCCCTTGCATCGCCTTTCTTCCCCTGCGTCGCCTTTCTTCCCTTGCTTCGCCTTTCTTACCGTTCCTGCTTTCCCTTGCGTCACCTTTCTTCCCTTGCGTCGCCTTTCTTCCCGTTCCTACTTTCCCTTACATCGCCTTTCTTTCCTTGCGTCGCTTTTCTTCTCGTTCCTGCGATCCCTTGCGTCATCTTTCTTCTCGTTCCTACTTTCCCTTGCTTCGACTTTCTTTCCGTGCGTTGCCTTGCTTCTCTTTCCTGCTTTCCCTTGGGTCGCCTTTCTTCGCGTTCCTGCTTTCCCTTCCATCGCCTTTCTTCCCTTGCCTCTCCTTTCTTCCCGTTCCTGATTTCCCTTGAGTCGCCTTGCTTCCCTTGCATCGCCTTTCTTCCCTTGCGTCACCTTTCTTCCCTTGCGTCGCCTTTCTTACCGTTCCTGCTTTCCCTTGAGTCGCCTTTCTTCTCGTTCCTGCTTTCCCGTGAGTCGCCTTTCTTCCTGTTCCTGCTTTCCCTTGCGTCGCCTGGCCTCCCTTGTGTCGCCTTTCTTCCCATTCCTGCTTTCCCTTGCGTCGCATTTCATTCCCTTGCATCGCCTTTCTTACCATTCCTGCTTTCCCTCGCGTCGCCTTTCTTCCCCTGCGTCGCCTTTCTTCCCTTGCGTCGCCTTTCTTCTCGTTCCTGCATTCCCTTGCGTCGCCTTTCTTCTCGTTCCTGCTTTGCAGAGCGTCGCCTTTCTTCCTGTTCCTGCTTTCCCGTGCGTCGCCTTTCTTCCTGTTCCTGCTTTCCGTCGCATCGCCTTTCTTCCCCTGCGTCGCCTTTCTTCCCTTGCGTCGCCTTTCTTACCGTTCCTGCTTTCCCTTGAGTCGCCTTTCTTCTCGTTCCTGCTTTCCCGTGAGTCGCCTTTCTTCCTGTTCCTGCTTTCCCTTGCGTCGCCTGGCCTCCCTTGTGTCGCCTTTCTTCCCCTGCATCGCCTTTCTTCCCTTGCATCGCCTTTCTTACCGTTCCTGCTTTCCCTTGCGTCACCTTTCTACCCTTGCGTCGCCTTTCTTACCATTCCTGATTTCGCTTGCGTCGCCTATCTTCCCTTGCATCGCCTTTCTTCCCATTTCTGCTTTCCCTTGCATCGCCTTTCTTCCCTTGCGTCGCCTTTCTTCCCCTTCCTGAATTCCCTTGCGTCGCCTTGCTTCCCTTGCATCGCCTTTCTTCCCTTGCTTCGCCTTTCTTCCCTTGCATCGCCTTTCTTCCCTTGCGTCGCCTTTCTTCCCATTCCTGCTTTCCCTTGCGTCGCATTTCATACCCTTGCGTCGCCTTTCTTAGCATTCCTGCTTTCCCTCGCGTCGCCTTTCTACCACTGCGTCGCCTTTCTTCCCTTGCGTCGCCTTTTTTACCGTTCCTGCATTCCCTTGCGTCGCATTTCTTCTCGTTCCTGCTTTCCCATGCGTTGCTTTTCTTCCCCTTCCTGATTTCACTTGCGTCGCCTTGCTTCCCTTGCATCGCTTTTCTTGCCTTGCATCGCCTTTTTTCCCTTGCATCGCATTTCTTCCCTTGCGTCGCCTTTCTTCCCATTCCTGCTTTCCCTTGCGTCGCATTTCATACCCTTGCATCGCCTTTCTTACCATTCCTGCTTTCCCTCGCGTCGCCTTTCTACCCCTGCGTCGCCTTTCTTCCCTTGCGTCGCCTTTCTTACCTTTCCTGCATTCCCTTGCATCGCCTTTCTTCCTGTTCCTGCTTTCCCTTGCATCGCCTGGCCTCCCTTGCGTCGCCTTTCTTCCCTTGCGTCTCCTTTCTTCCCTTTCCTACTTTCCCTAGCATCGCCTTTCTTTCCAGGCGTCGCCTTTCTTGCAGTTCCTGCCTTCCCTTGCGTCGACTTTCCTCCCGTTCCTGCTTTCCCTTGCGTCAGCTTTCTTCCCATGCATCTCCTTTCTTCCCGTTCCTGCTTTCCCTTGCGCCGCCTTTCTTCCCTTGCGTCTTCTTTCTTCCCTTTCCTATTTTCCCTTGCATCGCCTTTCTTTCCAGGCGTCGCCTTTCTTGCAGTTCCTGCCTTCCCTTGCGTCGACTTTCTTCCCTTGCGTTGCCTTTCTTCCCGTTCCTGTTTTCCCTTGCCACGCCTTTCTTCCCGCTCCTGCTTTCCCTTGCGTCACCTTTCTTCCCCTGCGTCGCCTTTCTGCCCTTGCATCGCCTTTTTTCCCCTTCCTGCTTTCCCGTGCGTCGCCTTTCTTCCCTTGCGTCGCCTTTCTTCCCTTGCATCTCATTTCTTCCCGTTCCTGCTTTCTCCTGCGTAGCCTGTCTACCCGTTCCTCCTGTCCCTTGCATAGCCTTTCTTCCCTTCCGTCGCCTTTCTTCCCGTTCATGCGTTCCCTTGCGTCGCCTTTCTTCTCTTGCGTCGCCTTTCTTCCCTTGCGTCGCCTTTCTTACCGTTCCTGCTTTCCCTTGCGTCACCTTTCTTCTCGTTCCTGCTTTCCCATGCGTCGCATTTCCTCCCGTTCCTGCTTTCCCTAGCGTCAGCTTTCTTCCCATGCATCTCCTTTCTTCCCGTTCCTGCTTTCCCTTGCATCGCCTTTCTTCCCATTCCAGCATTCCCTTGCATCGCCTCTCTACCCTTGCGTCGCCTTTCTTACCATTCCTGCTTTCCCTTGCTTCGCCTTTCTTCTCGTTCCTGCTTTCCCTTCCGAAGCCTTATTTCCCATTTCTGCTTTCCCTTGCATCGCATTTCTTCCCTTGCGTCGCCTTTCTTCCCCTTCCTGATTTCCCTTGCGTCGCCTTGCATACCTTGCATCGCCTTTGTTCCCTTGCGTCGCCTTTCTTCCCTTGCATCGCCTTTCTTCCCGTTCCTGCTTTCCCTTGCCACGCCTTTCTTCCCGTTCCTGCTTTCCCTTGCGTCGCCTTTCTTCCCCTCCGTCGCCTTTCTGCCCTTGCATCGCCTTTTTTCCCCTTCCAGCATTCCCGTGCGTCGCCTTTCTTCCCTTGCGTCGCCTTTCTTTCCTTGCGTCGCCTTTTTTCTCCTTCCTGCCATCCCTTGCGTCGCCTTCCTTCCCGTTCATGCGTTCCCTTGCGTCGCCTTTCTTCTCTTGCGTTGTCTTTCTTCCCTTACGTCGCCTTTCTTCCCGTTCCTGATTTCCCTTGCGTCGCCTTGCTTCCCTTGCATCGCCTTTCTTCCCATGCATCGCCTTTCTTCCCTTGCGTCGCCTTTCTTCCCTTGCATCGCCTTTCTTACCGTTCCTGCTTTCCCTTGCGTCACCTTTCCTCCCGTTCCAGCTTTCCCTTGCGTCAGCTTTCTACCCGTGCAACTCCTTTCTTCCCTTTCCTACTTTCCCTTGCATCACCTTTCTTTCCATGCGTCACCTTTCTTGCAGATCCTGCCTTCCCTTGCTTCGACTTTCTTCCCTTGCGTTGCCTTTCTTACCGTTCCTGCTTTCCCTTGCCACGCCTTTCTTCCCGTTCCTGCATTCCCTTGCGTCACCTTTCTTCCCCTGCGTCGCCTTTCTTCCCTTGCATCGCCTTTTTTACCCTTCCTGCTTTTCCGTGCGTCGCCTTTCTTCCCCTGCGTCGCCTTTCTTCCCTTGCATCGCATTTCTTCCCGTTCCTGCTTTCTCTTGCGTCGCCTGTCTTCCCATTCTTCCTTTCCCTTGCATCGCCTTTCTTCCCTTCCGTCTCCTTTCTTCCCGTTCGTGCGTTCCCTTGCGTCGCCTTTCTTCTCTTGCGTCGCCTTTCCTCCCGTTCCTGCTTTCCCTTGCGTCAGCTTTCTTCCCATGCATCTCCTTTCTTCCCGTTCCTGCTTTCCCTTGCGCCGCCTTTCTTCCCTTGTGTCTCCTTTCTTCCCTTTCCTACTTTCCCTTGCATCGCCTTTCATTCCTTGCGTCGCCTTTCTTCTCGTTCCTGCGATCCCTTGCGTCGCCTTTCTTTCCGTTCCTACTTTCCCTTGCTTCGACTTTCTTTCCGCGCGCCGCCTTTGTTCACGTTCCAGCTTCCCCTTGCTTCGCCTTTCTACTCGTTCCTGCTTTCCCCTCCGACGCCTTACTTCCCCTTTCTGCTTTCTCTTGCGTCGCCCTGCTTTCCCTTGCCACGCCTTTCTTCCCATTCCTGCTTCCCCTTGCATCGCCTTTCTTCCCATTTCTGCTTTCCCTGGCATCGCCTTTCTTCCCTTGCATCGCCTTCCTTCCCTTGCATCGCCTTCCTTCCCTTGCGTCGCCTTTCTTCCCTTGCTTCGCCTTTCTTCCCTTGCGTCGCCTTTCTAACCATTCCTGCTTTGCCTTGTGTCGCATTTCTTACCCTTCCGTTGCCTTTCTTACCATTCCTGCTTTCCCTTGCGTCGCCTATCTTCCCTTGCGTCGCCTTTCTTCCCGTTCCTACTTTCCCTTGCGTCGACTTTCTTTCCGCACGTCGCCTTTCTTCTCTTTCCTGCTTTCCCTTGCGTTGCCTTTCTTCCGTTTCCTGCTTTCCGTGCGTCGCCTTTCTTCCCTTGCGCCGCCTTTCTTCCCTTGCGTCTCCTTTCTTCCCTTTCCTACTTTCCCTTGCGTCGCCTTTCTTCCCTTGCATCGTCTTTCTTCCCTTGCATCGCCTTTCATTCCTTGCGTCGCCTTTCTTCTCGTTCCTGCGATCCCTTGCGTCCCCTTTCTTCCTGTTCCTGCTTTCCGTTGCGTCACCTTTCCTCCCGTTCCAGCTTTCCCTTGCGTCAGCTTTCTTCCCGTGCATCTCCTTTTTTCCCTTTCCTACTTTCCCTTGCATCGCCTTTCTTTCCATGCGTCACCTTTCTTGCAGATCCTGCCTTCCCTTGCTTCGACTTTCTTCCCTTGCGTTGCCTTTCTTACCGTTCCTGCTTTCCCTTGCATCACCTTTCCTCCCGTTCCTGCTTTCCCTTGCATCGCCTTTCTTCCCTTGCGTCTACTTTCTTCCCTTTCCTACTTTCCCTTGCATCGCCTTTCTTTCCTTGCGTCGCCTTTCTTCCCTTGCGTCGCCTTTCTTACCGTTCCTGCTTTCCCTTGCGTCACCTTTCTTCTCGTTCCTGCTTTCCCATGCGTCGCCTTTCTTCCTGTTCCTGCTTTCCCTAGCGTCAGCTTTCTTCCCATGCATCTCCTTTCTTCCCTTTCCTACTTTCCCTTGCATCGCCTTTTATTCCATGCGTCACCTTTCTTGCTGATCCTGCCTTCCCTTGCTTCGACTTTCTTCCCTTGCGTTGCCTTTCTTCCCGTTCCAGCTTTCCCTTGCCACGCCTTTCTTCGCTTGCGTGGCCTTTCTTCCCTTGCAACGCCTTTCTTACCGTTCCTTCTTTCCCTTGTATCGACCTTCCTTCCGTTCCTGCTTACCCTTGCTTCGCCTTTCTTCTCGTTCCTGCTTTCCCTTCCGACGCCTTACTTCCCGTTTCTGCTTTCTCTTGCGTCGCCCTGCTTTCCCTTGCCACGCCTTTCTTCCCGTTCCTGCTTTCCCGTGTGTCGCCTTTGTTCCCATGCATCGCCTTTCTTCCCCTGCGTCGCCCTTCTTCCCTTGCGTCGCCTTTCTTACCATTCCTGCTTTCCCTTGTGTCGCCTTTCTTCCCTTGCCTCGCCTTCCTTCCCTTGCGTCGCCTTTCTTACCGTTCCTGCTTTCCCTTGCGTCACCTTTCTTCTCATTCCTGCTTTCCCATGCGTCGCCTTTCCTCCCGTTCCTGCTTTCCCTAGCGTCAGCTTTCTTCCCTTGCATCTCCTTTTTTCCCGTTCCTGCTTTCCCTTGCGTCGCCTTTCTTCCCATTCCAGCATTCCCTTGCATCGCCTCTCTACCCTTGCGTCGCCTTTCTTACCATTCCTGCTTACCCTTGCTTCGCCTTTCTTCTCGTTCCTGCTTTCCCTTCCGAAGCCTTATTTCCCATTTCTGCTTTCCCTTGCATCGCCTTTCTTCCCTTGCGTCGTCTTTCTTCCCGTTCCTGATTTCCCTTGCGTCGCCTTGCTTCCCTTGCATCGCCTTTCTTCCCATGCATCGCCTTTCTTCCCTTGCGTCACCTTTCTTCCCTTGCATCGCCTTTCTTTCCTTGCGTCGCCTTTCTTCCCATTCCTGCTTTCCCTTGCATCGCATTTTATACCCTTGCATCGCCTTTCTTACCATTCCGGCTTTCCCTCGCGTCGCCTTTCTTCCCCTGCGTCGCCTTTCTTCCCTTGCATCGCATTTCTTCCCGTTCCTGCTTTCTCTTGCGTCGCCTGTCTTCCCATTCCTCCTTTCCCTTGCATCGCATTTCTTACCCTTCCGTTGCCTTTCTTACCATTCCTGCTTTCCCTTGCGTCGCCTATCTTCCCTTGCGTCGCCTTTCTTCCCCTTCCTGATTTCCCTTGCGTCGCCTTGCTTACCTTGCATCGCCTTTGTTCCCTTGCGTCGCCTTTCTTCCCTTGCATCGCCTTTCTTACCGTTCCTGCTTTCCCTTGCGTCACCTTTCCTCCCGTTCCAGCTTTCCCTTGCGTCAGCTTTCTTCCCGTGCATCTCCTTTCTTCCCTTTCCTACTTTCCCTTGCATCGCCTTTCTTTCCATGCGTCACCTTTCTTGCAGATCCTGCCTTTCCTTGCTTCGACTTTCTTCCCTTGCGTTGCCTTTCTTCCCGTTCCTGCTTTCCCTTGCCACGCCTTTCTTCCCGTTCCTGCTTTCCCTTGCGTCGCCTTTCTTCCCCTGCGTCGCCTTTCTTCCCTTGCATCGCCTTTTTTCCCCTTCCAGCATTCCCGTGCGTCGCCTTTCTTCCCTTGCGTCGCCTTTCTTTCCTTGCGTCGCCTTTCTTCTCCTTCCTGCCATCCCTTGCGTCGCCTTTCTTCCCGTTCATGCGTTCCCTTGCGTCGCCTTTCTTCTCTTGCGTTCTCTTTCTTCCCTTACGTCGTCTTTCTTCTCGTTCCTGAATTCCCTTGCGTCGCCTTGCTTCCCTTGCATCGCCTTTCTTCCCATGCATCGCCTTTCTTCCCTTGCGTCGCCTTGCTTCCCTTGCATCGCCTTTCTTCCCATGCATCGCCTTTCTTCCCTTGCATCGCCTTTCTTTCCTTGCATCGCCTTTCTTCCCATTCCTGCTTTCCCTTGCGTCGCATTTTATACCCTTGCATCGCCTTTCTTACCATTCCCGCTTTCCCTCGCGTCGCCTTTCTTCCCCTGCGTCGCATTTCTTCCCTTGCGTCGCCTTTCTTCCTGTTCCTGCTTTCCCTTGCGTCGCCTGGCCTTCCTTGCGTCGCCTTTCTTCCCTTGCATCGTCTTTCTTCCCTTGCATCGCCTTTCATTCCTTGCGTCGCCTTTCTTCTCGTTCCTGCGATCCCTTGCGTCGCCTTTCTTCCTGTTCCTGCTTTCCCTTGCGTCACCTTTCCTCCCGTTCCAGCTTTCCCTTGCATCAGCTTTCTTCCCTTGCATCTCCTTTCTTCCCTTTCCTACTTTCCCTTGCATCGCCTTTCTTTCCATGCGTCACCTTTCTTGCAGATCCTGCCTTCCCTTGCTTCGACTTTTTTCCCTTGCGTTGCCTTTCTTACCGTTCCTGCTTTCGCTTGCCACGCCTTTCTTCCCGTTCCTGCTTTCACTTGCGTCGCCTTTCTTCCCCTGCGTCGCCTTTCTTCCCTTGCATCGCATTTCTTCCCGTTCCTGCTTTCTCTTGCGTCGCCTGTCTTCCCATTCCTCCTTTCCCTTGCATCGCATTTCTTACCCTTCCGTTGCCTTTCTTACCATTCCTGCTTTCCCTTGCGTCGCCTATCTTCCCTTGCGTCGCCTTTCTTCCCCTTCCTGATTTCCCTTGCGTCGCCTTGCTTACCTTGCATCGCCTTTGTTCCCTTGCGTCGCCTTTCTTCCCTTGCATCGCCTTTCTTACCGTTCCTGCTTTCCCTTGCGTCACCTTTCCTCCCGTTCCAGCTTTCCCTTGCGTCAGCTTTCTTCCCGTGCATCTCCTTTCTTCCCTTTCCTACTTTCCCTTGCATCGCCTTTCTTTCCATGCGTCACCTTTCTTGCAGATCCTGCCTTTCCTTGCTTCGACTTTCTTCCCTTGCGTTGCCTTTCTTCCCGTTCCTGCTTTCCCTTGCCACGCCTTTCTTCCCGTTCCTGCTTTCCCTTGCGTCGCCTTTCATCCCCTGCGTCGCCTTTCTTCCCTTGCATCGCCTTTTTTCCCCTTCCAGCATTCCCGTGCGTCGCCTTTCTTCCCTTGCGTCGCCTTTCTTTCCTTGCGTCGCCTTCCTTCTCCTTCCTGCCATCCCTTGCGTCGCCTTTCTTCCCGTTCATGCGTTCCCTTGCGTCGCCTTTCTTCTCTTGCGTTGTCTTTCTTCCCTTACGTCGTCTTTCTTCTCGTTCCTGAATTCCCTTGCGTCGCCTTGCTTCCCTTGCATCGCCTTTCTTCCCATGCATCGCCTTTCTTCCCTTGCGTCGCCTTTCTTCCCTTGCATCGCCTTTCTTTCCTTGCGTCGCCTTTCTTCCCATTCCTGCTTTCCCTTGCGTCGCATTTTATACCCTTGCATCGCCTTTCTTACCATTCCCGCTTTCCCTCGCGTCGCCTTTCTTCCCCTGCGTCGCATTTCTTCCCTTGCGTCGCCTTTCTTCCTGTTCCTGCTTTCCCTTGCGTCGCCTGGCCTTCCTTGCGTCGCCTTTCCTCCCTTGCATCGTCTTTCTTCCCTTGCATCGCCTTTCATTCCTTGCATCGCCTTTCTTCTCGTTCCTGCGATCCCTTGCGTCGCCTTTCTTCCTGTTCCTGCTTTCCCTTGCGTCACCTTTCCTCCCGTTCCAGCTTTCCCTTGCGTCAGCTTTCTTCCCGTGCATCTCCTTTCTTCCCTTTCCTACTTTCCCTTGCATCGCCTTTCTTTCCATGCGTCACCTTTCTTGCAGATCCTGCCTTCCCTTGCTTCGACTTTCTTCCCTTGCGTTGCCTTTCTTACCGTTCCTGCTTTCCCTTGCCACGCCTTACTTCCCGTTCCTGCTTTCCCTTGCGTCGCCTTTCTTCCCCTGCGTCGCCTTTCTTCCCTTGCATCGTATTTTTTCCCCTTCCTGCTTTCCCGTGCGTCGCCTTTCTTCCCCTGCGTCGCCTTTCTTTCCTTGCATCGCATTTCTTCCCGTTCCTGCTTTCTCTTGCGTCGCCTGTCTTCCCATTCCTCCTTTCCCTTGCATCGCCTTTCTTCCCTTCCGTCGCCTTTCTTCCCGTTCGTGCGTTCCCTTGCGTCGCCTTTCTTCTCTTGCGTCGCCTTTCCTCCCGTTCCTGCTTTCCCTTGCGTCAGCTTTCTTCCCATGCATCTCCTTTCTTCCCGTTTCTGCTTTACCTTGCGCCGCCTTTCTTCCCTTGTGTCTCCTTTCTTCCCTTTCCTACTTTCCCTTGCATCGCCTTTCATTCCTTGCGTCGCCTTTCTTCTCGTTCCTGCGATCCCTTGCGTCGCCTTTCTTTCCGTTCCTACTTTCCCTTGCTTCGACTTTCTTTCCGTGCGCCGCCTTTGTTCACGTTCCTGCTTACCCTTGCTTCGCCTTTCTACTCGTTCCTGCTTTCCCCTCCGACACCTTACTTCCCGTTTCTGCTTTCTCTTGCGTCGCACTGCTTTCCCTTGCCACGCCTTTCTTCCCATTTCTGCTTTCCCTTGCATCGCCTTTCTTCCCTTGTATCGCCTTTCTTCCCTTGCATCGCCTTCCTTCCCTTGCGTCGCCTTTCTTCCCTTGCTTCGCCTTTCTTCCCTTGCGTCGCCTTTCTAACCATTCCTGCTTTCCCTTGTGTCGCATTTCTTACCCTTCTGTTGCCTTTCTTACCATTCCTGCTTTCCCTTGCGTCGCCTATCTTCCCTTGCGTCGCCTTTCTTCCCGTTCCTACTTTCCCTTGCGTCGACTTTCTTTCCGCGCGTCGCCTTTCTTCTCTTTCCTGCTTTCCCTTGCGTTGCCTTTCTTCCCTTTCCTGCTTTCCGTGCGTCGCCTTTCTTCCCTTGCGTCGCCTTTCTTCCCTTGCGTTGCCTTTCTTACCGTTCCTGCTTTCCCTTGCATCACCTTTCCTCCCGTTCCTGCTTTCCCTTGCATCGCCTTTCTTCCCTTGCGTCTACTTTCTTCCCTTTCCTACTTTCCCTTGCATCGCCTTTCTTTCCTTGCGTCGCCTTTCTTCCCTTGCGTCGCCTTTCTTACCGTTCCTGCTTTCCCTTGCGTCACCTTTCTTCTCGTTCCTGCTTTCCCATGCGTCGCCTTTCCTCCCGTTCCTGCTTTCCCTAGCGTCAGCTTTCTTCCCATGCATCTCCTTTCTTCCCTTTCCTACTTTCCCTTGCATCGCCTTTTATTCCATGCGTCACCTTTCTTGCAGATCCTGCCTTCCCTTGCTTCGACTTTCTTCCCTTGCGTTGCCTTTCTTCCCGTTCCAGCTTTCCCTTGCCACGCCTTTCTTCCCGTTCCTGCTTTCCCTTGCGTCGCCTTTCTTCCCCTGCGTCGCCTTTCTTCCCTTGCATCGCCTTTTTTCCCCTTCCAGCATTCCCGTGCGTCGCCTTTCTTCCCTTGCGTCGCCTTTCTTTCCTTGCGTCGCCTTTCTTCTCCTTCCTGCCATCCCTTGCGTCGCCTTTCTTCCCGTTCCTACATTCCCTTGCTTCAACTTCCTTCCCTTGCGTCGCCTTTCTTCCAGTTCCTGCTTTCCCTTGCGTCGCCTTTCTTCGCTTGCGTGGCCTTTCTTCCCTTGCAACGCCTTTCTTACCGTTCCTCCTTTCCCTTGCATCGCCTTTCTTCCCGTTCCTGCTTACCCTTGCTTCGCCATTCTTCTCGTTCCTGCTTTCCCTTCCGACGCCTTACTTCCCGTTTCTGCTTTCCCTTGCGTCGCCATGCTTTCCCTTGCCACGCCTTTCTTCCCATTCCTGCTTTCCCGTGTGTCGCCTTTCTTCCCTTGCATCGCCTTTCTTCCCCTGCGTCGCCCTTCTTCCCTTGCGTCGCCTTTCTTCCCGTTCCTGCTTTCCCTTGCGTCGCCTTTCTTCCCCTGCGTCGCCTTTCTTCCCTTGCATCGCCTTTTTTCCCCTTCCAGCATTCCCGTGCGTCGCCTTTCTTCCCTTGCGTCGCCTTTCTTTCCTTGCGTCGCCTTTCTTCTCCTTCCTGCCATCCCTTGCGTCGCCTTTCTTCCCGTTCCTACATTCCCTTGCTTCAACTTCCTTCCCTTGCGTCGCCTTTCTTCCAGTTCCTGCTTTCCCTTGCGTCGCCTTTCTTCGCTTGCGTGGCCTTTCTTCCCTTGCAACGCCTTTCTTACCGTTCCTCCTTTCCCTTGTATCGCCTTTCTTCCCGTTCCTGCTTACCCTTGCTTCGCCTTTCTTCTCGTTCCTGCTTTCCCTTCCGACGCCTTACTTCCCGTTTCTGCTTTCTCTTGCGTCGCCCTGCTTTCCCTTGCCACGCCTTTCTTCCCGTTCCTGCTTTCCCGTGTGTCGCCTTTCTTCCCTTGCATCGCCTTTCTTCCCCTGCGTCGCCCTTCTTCCCTTGCGTCGCCTTTCTTACCATTCCTGCTTTCCCTTGTGTCGCCTTTCTTCCCTTGCGTCGCCTTCCTTCCCTTGCGTCGCCTTTCTTACCGTTCCTGCTTTCCCTTGCGTCACCTTTCTTCTCATTCCTGCTTTCCCATGCGTCGCCTTTCCTCCCGTTCCTGCTTTCCCTAGCGTCAGCTTTCTTCCCTTGCATCTCCTTTTTTCCCGTTCCTGCTTTCCCTTGCGTCGCCTTTCTTCCCATTCCAGCATTCCCTTGCATCGCCTCTCTACCCTTGCGTCGCCTTTCTTACCATTCCTGCTTACCCTTGCTTCGCCTTTCTTCTCGTTCCTGCTTTCCCTTCCGAAGCCTTATTTCCCATTTCTGCTTTCCCTTGCATCGCCTTTCTACCCTTGCGTCGTCTTTCTTCCCGTTCCTGATTTCCCTTGCGTCGCCTTGCTTCCCTTGCATCGCCTTTCTTCCCTTGCATCGCCTTTCTTTCCTTGCGTCGCCTTTCTTCCCATTCCTGCTTTCCCTTGCGTCGCATTTTATACCCTTGCATCGCCTTTCTTACCATTCCCGCTTTCCCTCGCGTCGCCTTTCTTCCCCTGCGTCGCATTTCTTCCCTTGCGTCGCCTTTCTTCCTGTTCCTGCTTTCCCTTGCGTCGCCTGGCCTTCCTTGCGTCGCCTTTCTTCCCTTGCATCGTCATTCTTCCCTTGCATCGCCTTTCATTCCTTGCGTCGCCTTTCTTCTCGTTCCTGCTTTCCCTTGCATCGCCTTTGTTCCCTTGCGTCGCCTTTCTTCCCTTGCATCGCCTTTCTTACCGTTCCTGCTTTCCCTTGCGTCACCTTTCCTCCCGTTCCAGCTTTCCCTTGCGTCAGCTTTCTTCCCGTGCATCTCCTTTCTTCCCTTTCCTACTTTCCCTTGCATCGCCTTTCTTTCCATGCGTCACCTTTCTTGCAGATCCTGCCTTTCCTTGCTTCGACTTTCTTCCCTTGTGTTGCCTTTCTTCCCGTTCCTGCTTTCCCTTGCCACGCCTTTCTTCCCGTTCCTGCTTTCCCTTGCGTCGCCTTTCTTCCCCTGCGTCGCCTTTCTTCCCTTGCATCGCCTCTTTTCCCCTTCCAGCATTCCCGTGCGTCGCCTTTCTTCCCTTGCGTCGCCTTTCTTTCCTTGCGTCGCCTTTCTTCTCCTTCCTGCCATCCCTTGCGTCGCCTTTCTTCCCGTTCATGCGTTCCCTTGCGTCGCCTTTCTTCTCTTGCGTTGTCTTTCTTCCCTTACGTCGTCTTTCTTCTCGTTCCTGAATTCCCTCGCGTCGCCTTGCTTCCCTTGCATCGCCTTTCTTCCCATGCATCGCCTTTCTTCCCTTGCGTCGCCTTTCTTCCCTTGCATCGCCTTTCTTTCCTTGCGTCGCCTTTCTTCCCATTCCTGCTTTCCCTTGCGTCGCATTTTATACCCTTGCATCGCCTTTCTTACCATTCCCGCTTTCCCTCGCGTCGCCTTTCTTCCCCTGCGTCGCATTTCTTCCCTTGCGTAGCCTTTCTTCCTGTTCCTGCTTTCCCTTGCGTCGCCTGGCCTTCCTTGCGTCGCCTTTCCTCCCTTGCATTGTCTTTCTTCCCTTGCATCGCCTTTCTTCCCTTGCATCGCCTTTCATTCCTTGCGTCGCCTTTCTTCTCGTTCCTGCGATCCCTTGCGTCGCCTTTCTTCCTGTTCCTGCTTTCCCTTGCGTCACCTTTCCTCCCGTTCCAGCTTTCCCTTGCGTCAGCTTTCTTCCCGTGCATCTCCTTTCTTCCCTTTCCTACTTTCCCTTGCATCGCCTTTTATTCCATGCGTCACCTTTCTTGCAGATCCTGCCTTCCCTTGCTTCGACTTTCTTCCCTTGCGTTGCCTTTCTTACCGTTCCTGCTTTCCCTTGCCACGCCTTTCTTCCCGTTCCTGCTTTCCCTTGCGTCGCCTTTCTTCCCTTGCGTCGCCTTTCTTCCCTTGCGTCGCCTTTCTTCCCTTGCGTCGCCTTTCTTCTCCTTCCTGCCATCCCTTGCGTCGCCTTTCTTCCCGTTCCTACTTTCCCTTGCTTCAACTTCCTTCCCTTGCGTCGCCTTTCTTCCAGTTCCTGCTTTCCCTTGCGTCGCCTTTCTTCGCTTGCGTAGCCTTTCTTCCCTTGCAACGCCTTTCTTACCGTTCCTCCTTTCCCTTGCATCGCCTTTCTTCCCGTTCCTGCTTACCCTTGCTTCGCCTTTCTTCTCGTTCCTGCTTTCCCTTCCGACGCCTTACTTCCCGTTTCTGCTTTCTTTTGCGTCGCCCTGCTTTCCCTTGCCACGCCTTCCTTCTCGATCCTGCTTTCCCGTGTGTCGCCTTTCTTCCCTTGCATCGCCTTTCTTCCCCTGCGTCGCCCTTCTTCCCTTGCGTCGCCTTTCTTACCATTCCTGCTTTCCCTTGTGTCGCCTTTCTTCCCTTGCGTCGCCTTCCTTCCCTTGCGTCGCCTTTCTTACCGTTCCTGCTTTCCCTTGCGTCACCTTTCTTCTCGTTCCTGCTTTCCCATGCGTCGCCTTTCCTCCCGTTCCTGCTTTCCCTAGCGTCAGCTTTCTTCCCATGCATCTCCTTTCTTCCCGTTCCTGCTTTCCCTTGCGTCGCCTTTCTTCCCATTCCAGCATTCCCTTGCATCGCCTCTCTACCCTTGCGTCGCCTTTCTTACCATTCCTGCTTACCCTTGCTTCGCCTTTCTTCTCGTTCCTGCTTTCCCTTCCGAAGCCTTATTTCCCATTTCTGCTTTCCCTTGCATCGCCTTTCTTCCCTTGCGTTGCCTTTCTTCCCCTTCCTGATTTCCCTTGCGTCGCCTTGCTTACCTTGCATCGCCTTTGTTCCCTTGCGTCGCCTTTCTTCCCTTGCATCGCCTTTCTTCCCTTGCGTCGCCTTTCTAACCATTCCTGCTTTCCCTTGTGTCGCATTTCTTACCCTTCTGTTGCCTTTCTTACCATTCCTGCTTTCCCTTGCGTCGCCTATCTTCCCTTGCGTCGCCTTTCTTCCCGTTCCTACTTTCCCTTGCGTCGACTTTCTTTCCGCGCGTCGCCTTTCTTCTCTTTCCTGCTTTCCCTTGCGTTGCCTTTCTTCCCTTTCCTGCTTTCCGTGCGTCGCCTTTCTTCCCTTGCGTCGCCTTTCTTCCCTTGCGTTGCCTTTCTTACCGTTCCTGCTTTCCCTTGCATCACCTTTCCTCCCGTTCCTGCTTTCCCTTGCATCGCCTTTCTTCCCTTGCGTCTACTTTCTTCCCTTTCCTACTTTCCCTTGCATCGCCTTTCTTTCCTTGCGTCGCCTTTCTTCCCTTGCGTCGCCTTTCTTACCGTTCCTGCTTTCCCTTGCGTCACCTTTCTTCTCGTTCCTGCTTTCCCATGCGTCGCCTTTCCTCCCGTTCCTGCTTTCCCTAGCGTCAGCTTTCTTCCCATGCATCTCCTTTCTTCCCTTTCCTACTTTCCCTTGCATCGCCTTTTATTCCATGCGTCACCTTTCTTGCAGATCCTGCCTTCCCTTGCTTCGACTTTCTTCCCTTGCGTTGCCTTTCTTCCCGTTCCAGCTTTCCCTTGCCACGCCTTTCTTCCCGTTCCTGCTTTCCCTTGCGTCGCCTTTCTTCCCCTGCGTCGCCTTTCTTCCCTTGCATCGCCTTTTTTCCCCTTCCAGCATTCCCGTGCGTCGCCTTTCTTCCCTTGCGTCGCCTTTCTTTCCTTGCGTCGCCTTTCTTCTCCTTCCTGCCATCCCTTGCGTCGCCTTTCTTCCCGTTCCTACATTCCCTTGCTTCAACTTCCTTCCCTTGCGTCGCCTTTCTTCCAGTTCCTGCTTTCCCTTGCGTCGCCTTTCTTCGCTTGCGTGGCCTTTCTTCCCTTGCAACGCCTTTCTTACCGTTCCTCCTTTCCCTTGCATCGCCTTTCTTCCCGTTCCTGCTTACCCTTGCTTCGCCATTCTTCTCGTTCCTGCTTTCCCTTCCGACGCCTTACTTCCCGTTTCTGCTTTCCCTTGCGTCGCCATGCTTTCCCTTGCCACGCCTTTCTTCCCGTTCCTGCTTTCCCGTGTGTCGCCTTTCTTCCCTTGCATCGCCTTTCTTCCCCTGCGTCGCCCTTCTTCCCTTGCGTCGCCTTTCTTCCCGTTCCTGCTTTCCCTTGCGTCGCCTTTCTTCTCCTGCGTCGCCTTTCTTCCCTTGCATCGCCTTTTTTCCCCTTCCAGCATTCCCGTGCGTCGCCTTTCTTCCCTTGCGTCGCCTTTCTTTCCTTGCGTCGCCTTTCTTCTCCTTCCTGCCATCCCTTGCGTCGCCTTTCTTCCCGTTCCTACATTCCCTTGCTTCAACTTCCTTCCCTTGCGTCGCCTTTCTTCCAGTTCCTGCTTTCCCTTGCGTCGCCTTTCTTCGCTTGCGTGGCCTTTCTTCCCTTGCAACGCCTTTCTTACCGTTCCTCCTTTCCCTTGTATCGCCTTTCTTCCGGTTCCTGCTTACCCTTGCTTCGCCTTTCTTCTCGTTCCTGCTTTCCCTTCCGACGCCTTACTTCCCGTTTCTGCTTTCTCTTGCGTCGCCCTGCTTTCCCTTGCCACGCCTTTCTTCCCGTTCCTGCTTTCCCGTGTGTCGCCTTTCTTCCCTTGCATCGCCTTTCTTCCCCTGCGTCGCCCTTCTTCCCTTGCGTCGCCTTTCTTACCATTCCTGCTTTCCCTTGTGTCGCCTTTCTTCCCTTGCGTCGCCTTTCTTCCCTTGCATCGCCTTTCTTCCCTTGCGTCGCCTTGCTTCCCACTCCTGCTTTCCCTTGCGTCGCATTTCATACCCTTGCATCGCCTTTCTTACCATTTCTGCTTTCCCTTGCGTCGCCTTTCTTCCCTTGCGTCGCCTTTCTTCCCATTCCAGCATTCCCTTGCATCGCCTTTCTTCCCTTCCATCGCCTTTCGTCCCTTGCGTAGCCTTTCTTCCCATTCCTGCTTTCCCTTGCGTCGCATTTCATTCCCTTGCGTCGCCTTTCTTACCGTTCCTGCATTCCCTTGCGTCGCCTTTCTTCTCGTTCCTGCTTTTCAGAGCGTCGCCTTTCTTCTCGTTCCTGCTTTCCAGAGCGTCGCCTTTCTTCCTGTTCCTGCTTTCCCGTGCGTCGCCTTTCTTCCTGTTCCTGCTTTGCCTCGCATCGCCTTTCTTCCCCTGCGTCGCCTTTCTTCCCTTGCGTCGCCTTTCTTACCGTTCCTGCATTCACTTGCACCGCCATTCTTCTCGATCCTGCTTTCCCGTGCGTCGCCTTTCTTCCTGTTCCTGCTTTCCCTTGCGTCGCCTGGCCTCCCTTGCGTCGCCTTTCTTCCCTTGCATCGCCTTTCTTCCCTTGCGTCGCCTTTCTTACCATTCCTGCTTTCCCTTGCGTTGCCTTTCTACCCTTCCGTCGCCTTTCTTACCATTCCTGATTTCGCTTGCGTCGCCTATCTTCCCTTGCATCACCTTTCTTCCCATTCCTACTTTGCCTTGCGTCGACTTTCATTCCGCGCGTCGCCTTTCTTCTCGTTTCTGCTTTCCCTTCCGTTACCTTTCTTCCCTTTCCTGCTTTCCCTTGCGTCGCCTTTCTTACCATTCCTGCTTTCCCTCGCGTCGCCTTTCTTACCATTCTTGCTTTCCCTCGCGTCGCCTTTCTTCCCCTGCGTCGCCTTTCTTCCCTTGCGTCGCTTTTCTTTCCGTTCCTGCTTTACCTTGCGTCGCCTTTCTTCTCGTTCCTGCTTTCCCGTGCGTCGCCTTTCTTCCTGTTCTTGCTTTCCCTTGCGTCGCCTTGATTCCATTGCGTCGCCTTTCTTCCCTTGCGTCGCCTTTCTTCCCTTGCTTCGCCTTTCTTCCCTTTCCTGCTTTCCCTTGCGTCGCCCTACTTCCCTTGCGTCGCCTTTGTTACCGCTCCTGCTTTCCATTGCGTCACCTTTCTTCTCGTTCCTGCTTTCCCTTGCGTCGCCTTTCCTCCTGTTTCTGCTTTCCCTTGCGTCAGCTTTCTTCCCATGCATCTCCTTCCTTCCCGTTCCTGCTTTCCCTTGCACCGTCTTTCTTCCCTTGTGTCTCCTTTCTTCCCTTTCCTACTTTCCCTTGCATCGCCTTTCATGCCTAGCGTCACCTTTCTTCTCGTTCCTGCAATCCCTTGCGTCGCCTTTCCTCCCGTTCCTGCTTTCCCTTGCTTCGACTTTCTTTCCGTGCGCCGCCTTTGTTCACGTTCCTGCTTACCCTTGCTTCGCCTTTCTACTCGTTCCTTCTTTCCCTTCCGACGCCTTACTTCCCGTTTCTGCTTTCTCTAGCGTCGCCATTCTTTCCACGCGTCGCCTTTCTTCCCATTCCTGCCTACCCTTGCATCGCCTCTCTACCCTTGCGTCGCCTTTCTTACCATTCCTGCTTACCCTTGCTTCGCCTTTCTTCTCGTTCCTGCGATCCCTTGCGTCGCCTTTCTTCCTGTTCCTGCTTTCCCTTGCGTCACCTTTCCTCCCGTTCCAGCTTTCCCTTGCGTCAGCTTTCTTCCCGTGCATCTCCTTTCTTCCCTTTCCTACTTTCCCTTGCATCGCCTTTTATTCCATGCGTCACCTTTCTTGCAGATCCTGCCTTCCCTTGCTTCGACTTTCTTCCCTTGCGTTGCCTTTCTTCCCGTTCCAGCTTTCCCTTGCCACGCCTTTCTTCCCGTTCCTGCTTTCCCTTGCGTCGCCTTTCTTCCCCTGCGTCGCCTTTCTTCCCTTGCATCGCCTTTTTTCCCCTTCCAGCATTCCCGTGCGTCGCCTTTCTTCCCTTGCGTCGCCTTTCTTTCCTTGCGTCGCCTTTCTTCTCCTTCCTGCCATCCCTTGCGTCGCCTTTCTTCCCGTTCCTACATTCCCTTGCTTCAACTTCCTTCCCTTGCGTCGCCTTTCTTCCAGTTCCTGCTTTCCCTTGCGTCGCCTTTCTTCGCTTGCGTGGCCTTTCTTCCCTTGCAACGCCTTTCTTACCGTTCCTCCTTTCCCTTGCATCGCCTTTCTTCCCGTTCCTGCTTACCCTTGCTTCGCCATTCTTCTCGTTCCTGCTTTCCCTTCCGACGCCTTACTTCCCGTTTCTGCTTTCCCTTGCGTCGCCATGCTTTCCCTTGCCACGCCTTTCTTCCCGTTCCTGCTTTCCCGTGTGTCGCCTTTCTTCCCTTGCATCGCCTTTCTTCCCCTGCGTCGCCCTTCTTCCCTTGCGTCGCCTTTCTTCCCGTTCCTGCTTTCCCTTGCGTCGCCTTTCTTCTCCTGCGTCGCCTTTCTTCCCTTGCATCGCCTTTTTTCCCCTTCCAGCATTCCCGTGCGTCGCCTTTCTTCCCTTGCGTCGCCTTTCTTTCCTTGCGTCGCCTTTCTTCTCCTTCCTGCCATCCCTTGCGTCGCCTTTCTTCCCGTTCCTACATTCCCTTGCTTCAACTTCCTTCCCTTGCGCCGCCTTTCTTCCAGTTCCTGCTTTCCCTTGCGTCGCCTTTCTTCGCTTGCGTGGCCTTTCTTCCCTTGCAACGCCTTTCTTACCGTTCCTCCTTTCCCTTGTATCGCCTTTCTTCCCGTTCCTGCTTACCCTTGCTTCGCCTTTCTTCTCGTTCCTGCTTTCCCTTCCGACGCCTTACTTCCCGTTTCTGCTTTCTCTTGCGTCGCCCTGCTTTCCCTTGCCACGCCTTTCTTCCCGTTCCTGCTTTCCCGTGTGTCGCCTTTCTTCCCTTGCATCGCCTTTCTTCCCCTGCGTCGCCCTTCTTCCCTTGCGTCGCCTTTCTTACCATTCCTGCTTTCCCTTGTGTCGCCTTTCTTCCCTTGCGTCGCCTTCCTTCCCTTGCGTCGCCATTCTTACCGTTCCTGCTTTCCCTTGCGTCACCTTTCTTCTCATTCATGCTTTCCCATGCGTCGCCTTTCCTCCCGTTCCTGCTTTCCCTAGCGTCAGCTTTCTTCCCTTGCATCTCCTTTTTTCCCGTTCCTGCTTTCCCTTGCGTCGCCTTTCTTCCCATTCCAGCATTCCCTTGCATCGCCTCTCTACCCTTGCATCGCCTTTCTTACCATTCCTGCTTACCCTTGCTTCGCCTTTCTTCTCGTTCCTGCTTTCCCTTCCGAAGCCTTATTTCCCATTTCTGCTTTCCCTTGCATCGCCTTTCTTCCCTTGCGTCGTCTTTCTTCCCGTTCCTGATTTCCCTTGCGTCGCCTTGCTTCCCTTGCATCGCCTTTCTTCCCTTGCATCGCCTTTCTTTCCTTGCGTCGCCTTTCTTCCCATTCCTGCTTTCCCTTGCGTCGCATTTTATACCCTTGCATCGCCTTTCTTACCATTCCCGCTTTCCCTCGCGTCGCCTTTCTTCCCCTGCGTCGCATTTCTTCCCTTGCGTCGCCTTTCTTCCTGTTCCTGCTTTCCCTTGCGTCGCCTGGCCTTCCTTGCGTCGCCTTTCTTCCCTTGCATCGTCATTCTTCCCTTGCATCGCCTTTCATTCCTTGCGTCGCCTTTCTTCTCGTTCCTGCTTTCCCTTGCATCGCCTTTGTTCCCTTGCGTCGCCTTTCTTCACTTGCATCGCCTTTCTTACCGTTCCTGCTTTCCCTTGCGTCACCTTTCCTCCCGTTCCAGCTTTCCCTTGCGTCAGCTTTCTTCCCGTGCATCTCCTTTCTTCCCTTTCCTACTTTCCCTTGCATCGCCTTTCTTTCCATGCGTCACCTTTCTTGCAGATCCTGCCTTTCCTTGCTTCGACTTTCTTCCCTTGCGTTGCCTTTCTTCCCGTTCCTGCTTTCCCTTGCCACGCCTTTCTTCCCGTTCCTGCTTTCCCTTGCGTCGCCTTTCTTCCCCTGCGTCGCCTTTCTTCCCTTGCATCGCCTCTTTTCCCCTTCCAGCATTCCCGTGCGTCGCCTTTCTTCCCTTGCGTCGCCTTTCTTTCCTTGCGTCGCCTTTCTTCTCCTTCCTGCCATCCCTTGCGTCGCCTTTCTTCCCGTTCATGCGTTCCCTTGCGTCGCCTTTCTTCTCTTGCGTTGTCTTTCTTCCCTTACGTCGTCTTTCTTCTCGTTCCTGAATTCCCTTGCGTCGCCTTGCTTCCCTTGCATCGCCTTTCTTCCCATGCATCGCCTTTCTTCCCTTGCGTCGCCTTTCTTCCCTTGCATCGCCTTTCTTTCCTTGCGTCGCCTTTCTTCCCATTCCTGCTTTCCCTTGCGTCGCATTTTATACCCTTGCATCGCCTTTCTTACCATTCCCGCTTTCCCTCGCGTCGCCTTTCTTCCCCTGCGTCGCATTTCTTCCCTTGCGTCGCCTTTCTTCCTGTTCCTGCTTTCCCTTGCGTCGCCTGGCCTTCCTTGCGTCGCCTTTCCTCCCTTGCATCGTCTTTCTTCCCTTGCATCGCCTTTCTTCCCTTGCATCGCCTTTCATTCCTTGCGTCGCCTTTCTTCTCGTTCCTGCGATCCCTTGCGTCGCCTTTCTTCCTGTTCCTGCTTTCCCTTGCGTCACCTTTCCTCCCGTTCCAGCTTTCCCTTGCGTCAGCTTTCTTCCCGTGCATCTCCTTTCTTCCCTTTCCTACTTTCCCTTGCATCGCCTTTTATTCCATGCGTCACCTTTCTTGCAGATCCTGCCTTCCCTTGCTTCGACTTTCTTCCCTTGCGTTGCCTTTCTTACCGTTCCTGCTTTCCCTTGCCACGCCTTTCTTCCCGTTCCTGCTTTCCCTTGCGTCGCCTTTCTTCCCTTGCGTCGCCTTTCTTCCCTTGCGTCGCCTTTCTTTCCTTGCGTCGCCTTTCTTCTCCTTCCTGCCATCCCTTGCGTCGCCTTTCTTCCCGTTCCTACTTTCCCTTGCTTCAACTTCCTTCCCTTGCGTCGCCTTTCTTCCAGTTCCTGCTTTCCCTTGCGTCGCCTTTCTTCGCTTGCGTAGCCTTTCTTCCCTTGCAACGCCTTTCTTACCGTTCCTCCTTTCCCTTGCATCGCCTTTCTTCCCGTTCCTGCTTACCCTTGCTTCGCCTTTCTTCTCGTTCCTGCTTTCCCTTCCGACGCCTTACTTCCCGTTTCTGCTTTCTTTTGCGTCGCCCTGCTTTCCCTTGCCACGCCTTCCTTCTCGATCCTGCTTTCCCGTGTGTCGCCTTTCTTCCCTTGCATCGCCTTTCTTCCCCTGCGTCGCCCTTCTTCCCTTGCGTCGCCTTTCTTACCATTCCTGCTTTCCCTTGTGTCGCCTTTCTTCCCTTGCGTCGCCTTCCTTCCCTTGCGTCGCCTTTCTTACCGTTCCTGCTTTCCCTTGCGTCACCTTTCTTCTCGTTCCTGCTTTCCCATGCGTCGCCTTTCCTCCCGTTCCTGCTTTCCCTAGCGTCAGCTTTCTTCCCATGCATCTCCTTTCTTCCCGTTCCTGCTTTCCCTTGCGTCGCCTTTCTTCCCATTCCAGCATTCCCTTGCATCGCCTCTCTACCCTTGCGTCGCCTTTCTTACCATTCCTGCTTACCCTTGCTTCGCCTTTCTTCTCGTTCCTGCTTTCCCTTCCGAAGCCTTATTTCCCATTTCTGCTTTCCCTTGCATCGCCTTTCTTCCCTTGCGTTGCCTTTCTTCCCCTTCCTGATTTCCCTTGCGTCGCCTTGCTTACCTTGCATCGCCTTTGTTCCCTTGCGTCGCCTTTCTTCCCTTGCATCGCCTTTCTTACTGTTCCTGCATTCCCTTGCGTCACCTTTCTTCTCGTTCCTGCTTTCCCTTGCGTCGCCTTTCCTCCCGTTCCTGCTTTCCCTTGCGTCAGCTTTCTTCCCATGCATCTCCATTCTTCCCGTTTCTGCTTTCCCTTGCGTCGCCTTTCTTCCCTTGCGTCTCCTTTCTTCCCTTTCCTACTTCCCCTTGCATCTCCTTTCATTCCTTGCGTCGCCTTTCTTCTCGTTCCTGCGATCCCTTGCATCGCTTTTCTTACCGTTCCAGCTTTCCCTTGCGTCAGCTTTCTTCCCGTGCATCTCCATTCTTCCCTTTCCTACTTTCCCTTGCATCGCCTTTCTTTCCATGCGTCACCTTTCTTGCAGATCCTGCCTTCCCTTGCTTCGACTTTCTTCCCTTGCTTTGCCTTTCTTCCTGTTCCTGCTTTCCCTTGCGTCGCCTGGCCTCCCTTGCGTCGCCTTTCTTCCCTTGCATCGCCTTTCTTCCCTTGCGTCGCCTTTCTTACCATTCCTGCTTTCCCTTGTGTCGCATTTCTTACCCTTCCGTCGCCTTTCTTACCATTCCTGCTTTCCCTTGCGTCGCCTATCTTCCCTTGCGTCGCCTTTCTTCCCATTCCTACTTTCCCTTGCGTCGACTTTCTTTCCGCGCGTCGCCTTTCTTCTCGTTCCTGCTTTCCCTTGCGTCAGCTTTCTTCCCATTCATCTCCTTTCTTCCCTTTCCTACTTTCCCTTGCATCGCCTTTCTTCTCTTGCGTTGCCTTTCTTCCCTTGCGCCGCCTTTCTTACCATTTCTGCATTCCTTTGCGTCGCCTTTCTTCCCTTGCGTCGCCTTTCTTACCATTCCAGCATTCCCTTGCATCGACTTTCTTCCCTTGCATCGCCTTTCGTCCCTTGCGTCGCCTTTCTTCCCATTCCTGCTTTCCGTGCGTCGCCTTTCTACCCTTCCGTCGCCTTTCTTACCATTCATGATTTCGCTTGCGACGCCTATCTTCCCTTGCATCGCCTTTCTTTCCGTTCCTACTTTCCCTTGCTTCGACTTTCTTTCCGTGCGCCGCCTTTGTTCACGTTCCTGCTTACCCTTGCTTCGCCTTTCTACTCGTTCCTGCTTTCCCTTCCGACGCCTTACTTCCCGTTTCTGCTTTCTCTAGCGTCGCCATTCTTTCCATGCGCCGCCTTTCTTCCCATTCCTGCCTACCCTTGCACCGCCTCTCTACCCTTGCGTCGCCTTTCTTACCATTCCTGCTTACCCTTGCTTCGCCTTTCTTCTCGTTCCTGCTTTCCCTTCCGAAGCCTTACTTCCCATTTCTGCTTTCCCTTGCATTGCCTTTCTTCCCTTGAGTCGCCTTTCTTCCCCTTCCTGATTACCCTTGCGTCGCCTTGCTTCCCTTGCATCGCCTTTCTTCCCTTGCGTCGCCTTTCTTCCCTTGCATCGCCTTTCTTCCCTTGCGTCGCCTTGCTTCCCACTCCTGCTTTCCCTTGCGTCGCATTTCATACCCTTGCATCGCCTTTCTTACCATTTCTGCTTTCCCTTGCGTCGCCTTTCTTCCCTTGCGTCGCCTTTCTTCCCATTCCAGCATTCCCTTGCATCGCCTTTCTTCCCTTCCATCGCCTTTCGTCCCTTGCGTAGCCTTTCTTCCCATTCCTGCTTTCCCTTGCGTCGCATTTCATTCCCTTGCGTCGCCTTTCTTACCGTTCCTGCATTCCCTTGCGTCGCCTTTCTTCTCGTTCCTGCTTTTCAGAGCGTCGCCTTTCTTCTCGTTCCTGCTTTCCAGAGCGTCGCCTTTCTTCCTGTTCCTGCTTTCCCGTGCGTCGCCTTTCTTCCTGTTCCTGCTTTGCCTCGCATCGCCTTTCTTCCCCTGCGTCGCCTTTCTTCCCTTGCGTCGCCTTTCTTACCGTTCCTGCATTCACTTGCACCGCCATTCTTCTCGATCCTGCTTTCCCGTGCGTCGCCTTTCTTCCTGTTCCTGCTTTCCCTTGCGTCGCCTGGCCTCCCTTGCGTCGCCTTTCTTCCCTTGCATCGCCTTTCTTCCCTTGCGTCGCCTTTCTTACCATTCCTGCTTTCCCTTGCGTTGCCTTTCTACCCTTCCGTCGCCTTTCTTACCATTCCTGATTTCGCTTGCGTCGCCTATCTTCCCTTGCATCACCTTTCTTCCCATTCCTACTTTGCCTTGCGTCGACTTTCATTCCGCGCGTCGCCTTTCTTCTCGTTTCTGCTTTCCCTTCCGTTACCTTTCTTCCCTTTCCTGCTTTCCCTTGCGTCGCCTTTCTTACCATTCCTGCTTTCCCTCGCGTCGCCTTTCTTACCATTCTTGCTTTCCCTCGCGTCGCCTTTCTTCCCCTGCGTCGCCTTTCTTCCCTTGCGTCGCTTTTCTTTCCGTTCCTGCTTTACCTTGCGTCGCCTTTCTTCTCGTTCCTGCTTTCCCGTGCGTCGCCTTTCTTCCTGTTCTTGCTTTCCCTTGCGTCGCCTTGATTCCATTGCGTCGCCTTTCTTCCCTTGCGTCGCCTTTCTTCCCTTGCTTCGCCTTTCTTCCCTTTCCTGCTTTCCCTTGCGTCGCCCTACTTCCCTTGCGTCGCCTTTGTTACCGCTCCTGCTTTCCATTGCGTCACCTTTCTTCTCGTTCCTGCTTTCCCTTGCGTCGCCTTTCCTCCTGTTTCTGCTTTCCCTTGCGTCAGCTTTCTTCCCATGCATCTCCTTCCTTCCCGTTCCTGCTTTCCCTTGCACCGTCTTTCTTCCCTTGTGTCTCCTTTCTTCCCTTTCCTACTTTCCCTTGCATCGCCTTTCATGCCTAGCGTCACCTTTCTTCTCGTTCCTGCAATCCCTTGCGTCGCCTTTCCTCCCGTTCCTGCTTTCCCTTGCTTCGACTTTCTTTCCGTGCGCCGCCTTTGTTCACGTTCCTGCTTACCCTTGCTTCGCCTTTCTACTCGTTCCTTCTTTCCCTTCCGACGCCTTACTTCCCGTTTCTGCTTTCTCTAGCGTCGCCATTCTTTCCACGCGTCGCCTTTCTTCCCATTCCTGCCTACCCTTGCATCGCCTCTCTACCCTTGCGTCGCCTTTCTTACCATTCCTGCTTACCCTTGCTTCGCCTTTCTTCTCGTTCCTGCGATCCCTTGCGTCGCCTTTCTTCCTGTTCCTGCTTTCCCTTGCGTCACCTTTCCTCCCGTTCCAGCTTTCCCTTGCGTCAGCTTTCTTCCCGTGCATCTCCTTTCTTCCCTTTCCTACTTTCCCTTGCATCGCCTTTTATTCCATGCGTCACCTTTCTTGCAGATCCTGCCTTCCCTTGCTTCGACTTTCTTCCCTTGCGTTGCCTTTCTTCCCGTTCCAGCTTTCCCTTGCCACGCCTTTCTTCCCGTTCCTGCTTTCCCTTGCGTCGCCTTTCTTCCCCTGCGTCGCCTTTCTTCCCTTGCATCGCCTTTTTTCCCCTTCCAGCATTCCCGTGCGTCGCCTTTCTTCCCTTGCGTCGCCTTTCTTTCCTTGCGTCGCCTTTCTTCTCCTTCCTGCCATCCCTTGCGTCGCCTTTCTTCCCGTTCCTACATTCCCTTGCTTCAACTTCCTTCCCTTGCGTCGCCTTTCTTCCAGTTCCTGCTTTCCCTTGCGTCGCCTTTCTTCGCTTGCGTGGCCTTTCTTCCCTTGCAACGCCTTTCTTACCGTTCCTCCTTTCCCTTGCATCGCCTTTCTTCCCGTTCCTGCTTACCCTTGCTTCGCCATTCTTCTCGTTCCTGCTTTCCCTTCCGACGCCTTACTTCCCGTTTCTGCTTTCCCTTGCGTCGCCATGCTTTCCCTTGCCACGCCTTTCTTCCCGTTCCTGCTTTCCCGTGTGTCGCCTTTCTTCCCTTGCATCGCCTTTCTTCCCCTGCGTCGCCCTTCTTCCCTTGCGTCGCCTTTCTTCCCGTTCCTGCTTTCCCTTGCGTCGCCTTTCTTCTCCTGCGTCGCCTTTCTTCCCTTGCATCGCCTTTTTTCCCCTTCCAGCATTCCCGTGCGTCGCCTTTCTTCCCTTGCGTCGCCTTTCTTTCCTTGCGTCGCCTTTCTTCTCCTTCCTGCCATCCCTTGCGTCGCCTTTCTTCCCGTTCCTACATTCCCTTGCTTCAACTTCCTTCCCTTGCGCCGCCTTTCTTCCAGTTCCTGCTTTCCCTTGCGTCGCCTTTCTTCGCTTGCGTGGCCTTTCTTCCCTTGCAACGCCTTTCTTACCGTTCCTCCTTTCCCTTGTATCGCCTTTCTTCCCGTTCCTGCTTACCCTTGCTTCGCCTTTCTTCTCGTTCCTGCTTTCCCTTCCGACGCCTTACTTCCCGTTTCTGCTTTCTCTTGCGTCGCCCTGCTTTCCCTTGCCACGCCTTTCTTCCCGTTCCTGCTTTCCCGTGTGTCGCCTTTCTTCCCTTGCATCGCCTTTCTTCCCCTGCGTCGCCCTTCTTCCCTTGCGTCGCCTTTCTTACCATTCCTGCTTTCCCTTGTGTCGCCTTTCTTCCCTTGCGTCGCCTTCCTTCCCTTGCGTCGCCATTCTTACCGTTCCTGCTTTCCCTTGCGTCACCTTTCTTCTCATTCATGCTTTCCCATGCGTCGCCTTTCCTCCCGTTCCTGCTTTCCCTAGCGTCAGCTTTCTTCCCTTGCATCTCCTTTTTTCCCGTTCCTGCTTTCCCTTGCGTCGCCTTTCTTCCCATTCCAGCATTCCCTTGCATCGCCTCTCTACCCTTGCATCGCCTTTCTTACCATTCCTGCTTACCCTTGCTTCGCCTTTCTTCTCGTTCCTGCTTTCCCTTCCGAAGCCTTATTTCCCATTTCTGCTTTCCCTTGCATCGCCTTTCTTCCCTTGCGTCGTCTTTCTTCCCGTTCCTGATTTCCCTTGCGTCGCCTTGCTTCCCTTGCATCGCCTTTCTTCCCTTGCATCGCCTTTCTTTCCTTGCGTCGCCTTTCTTCCCATTCCTGCTTTCCCTTGCGTCGCATTTTATACCCTTGCATCGCCTTTCTTACCATTCCCGCTTTCCCTCGCGTCGCCTTTCTTCCCCTGCGTCGCATTTCTTCCCTTGCGTCGCCTTTCTTCCTGTTCCTGCTTTCCCTTGCGTCGCCTGGCCTTCCTTGCGTCGCCTTTCTTCCCTTGCATCGTCATTCTTCCCTTGCATCGCCTTTCATTCCTTGCGTCGCCTTTCTTCTCGTTCCTGCTTTCCCTTGCATCGCCTTTGTTCCCTTGCGTCGCCTTTCTTCACTTGCATCGCCTTTCTTACCGTTCCTGCTTTCCCTTGCGTCACCTTTCCTCCCGTTCCAGCTTTCCCTTGCGTCAGCTTTCTTCCCGTGCATCTCCTTTCTTCCCTTTCCTACTTTCCCTTGCATCGCCTTTCTTTCCATGCGTCACCTTTCTTGCAGATCCTGCCTTTCCTTGCTTCGACTTTCTTCCCTTGCGTTGCCTTTCTTCCCGTTCCTGCTTTCCCTTGCCACGCCTTTCTTCCCGTTCCTGCTTTCCCTTGCGTCGCCTTTCTTCCCCTGCGTCGCCTTTCTTCCCTTGCATCGCCTCTTTTCCCCTTCCAGCATTCCCGTGCGTCGCCTTTCTTCCCTTGCGTCGCCTTTCTTTCCTTGCGTCGCCTTTCTTCTCCTTCCTGCCATCCCTTGCGTCGCCTTTCTTCCCGTTCATGCGTTCCCTTGCGTCGCCTTTCTTCTCTTGCGTTGTCTTTCTTCCCTTACGTCGTCTTTCTTCTCGTTCCTGAATTCCCTTGCGTCGCCTTGCTTCCCTTGCATCGCCTTTCTTCCCATGCATCGCCTTTCTTCCCTTGCGTCGCCTTTCTTCCCTTGCATCGCCTTTCTTTCCTTGCGTCGCCTTTCTTCCCATTCCTGCTTTCCCTTGCGTCGCATTTTATACCCTTGCATCGCCTTTCTTACCATTCCCGCTTTCCCTCGCGTCGCCTTTCTTCCCCTGCGTCGCATTTCTTCCCTTGCGTCGCCTTTCTTCCTGTTCCTGCTTTCCCTTGCGTCGCCTGGCCTTCCTTGCGTCGCCTTTCCTCCCTTGCATCGTCTTTCTTCCCTTGCATCGCCTTTCTTCCCTTGCATCGCCTTTCATTCCTTGCGTCGCCTTTCTTCTCGTTCCTGCGATCCCTTGCGTCGCCTTTCTTCCTGTTCCTGCTTTCCCTTGCGTCACCTTTCCTCCCGTTCCAGCTTTCCCTTGCGTCAGCTTTCTTCCCGTGCATCTCCTTTCTTCCCTTTCCTACTTTCCCTTGCATCGCCTTTTATTCCATGCGTCACCTTTCTTGCAGATCCTGCCTTCCCTTGCTTCGACTTTCTTCCCTTGCGTTGCCTTTCTTACCGTTCCTGCTTTCCCTTGCCACGCCTTTCTTCCCGTTCCTGCTTTCCCTTGCGTCGCCTTTCTTCCCTTGCGTCGCCTTTCTTCCCTTGCGTCGCCTTTCTTTCCTTGCGTCGCCTTTCTTCTCCTTCCTGCCATCCCTTGCGTCGCCTTTCTTCCCGTTCCTACTTTCCCTTGCTTCAACTTCCTTCCCTTGCGTCGCCTTTCTTCCAGTTCCTGCTTTCCCTTGCGTCGCCTTTCTTCGCTTGCGTAGCCTTTCTTCCCTTGCAACGCCTTTCTTACCGTTCCTCCTTTCCCTTGCATCGCCTTTCTTCCCGTTCCTGCTTACCCTTGCTTCGCCTTTCTTCTCGTTCCTGCTTTCCCTTCCGACGCCTTACTTCCCGTTTCTGCTTTCTTTTGCGTCGCCCTGCTTTCCCTTGCCACGCCTTCCTTCTCGATCCTGCTTTCCCGTGTGTCGCCTTTCTTCCCTTGCATCGCCTTTCTTCCCCTGCGTCGCCCTTCTTCCCTTGCGTCGCCTTTCTTACCATTCCTGCTTTCCCTTGTGTCGCCTTTCTTCCCTTGCGTCGCCTTCCTTCCCTTGCGTCGCCTTTCTTACCGTTCCTGCTTTCCCTTGCGTCACCTTTCTTCTCGTTCCTGCTTTCCCATGCGTCGCCTTTCCTCCCGTTCCTGCTTTCCCTAGCGTCAGCTTTCTTCCCATGCATCTCCTTTCTTCCCGTTCCTGCTTTCCCTTGCGTCGCCTTTCTTCCCATTCCAGCATTCCCTTGCATCGCCTCTCTACCCTTGCGTCGCCTTTCTTACCATTCCTGCTTACCCTTGCTTCGCCTTTCTTCTCGTTCCTGCTTTCCCTTCCGAAGCCTTATTTCCCATTTCTGCTTTCCCTTGCATCGCCTTTCTTCCCTTGCGTTGCCTTTCTTCCCCTTCCTGATTTCCCTTGCGTCGCCTTGCTTACCTTGCATCGCCTTTGTTCCCTTGCGTCGCCTTTCTTCCCTTGCATCGCCTTTCTTACTGTTCCTGCATTCCCTTGCGTCACCTTTCTTCTCGTTCCTGCTTTCCCTTGCGTCGCCTTTCCTCCCGTTCCTGCTTTCCCTTGCGTCAGCTTTCTTCCCATGCATCTCCATTCTTCCCGTTTCTGCTTTCCCTTGCGTCGCCTTTCTTCCCTTGCGTCTCCTTTCTTCCCTTTCCTACTTCCCCTTGCATCTCCTTTCATTCCTTGCGTCGCCTTTCTTCTCGTTCCTGCGATCCCTTGCATCGCTTTTCTTACCGTTCCAGCTTTCCCTTGCGTCAGCTTTCTTCCCGTGCATCTCCATTCTTCCCTTTCCTACTTTCCCTTGCATCGCCTTTCTTTCCATGCGTCACCTTTCTTGCAGATCCTGCCTTCCCTTGCTTCGACTTTCTTCCCTTGCTTTGCCTTTCTTCCTGTTCCTGCTTTCCCTTGCGTCGCCTGGCCTCCCTTGCGTCGCCTTTCTTCCCTTGCATCGCCTTTCTTCCCTTGCGTCGCCTTTCTTACCATTCCTGCTTTCCCTTGTGTCGCATTTCTTACCCTTCCGTCGCCTTTCTTACCATTCCTGCTTTCCCTTGCGTCGCCTATCTTCCCTTGCGTCGCCTTTCTTCCCATTCCTACTTTCCCTTGCGTCGACTTTCTTTCCGCGCGTCGCCTTTCTTCTCGTTCCTGCTTTCCCTTGCGTCAGCTTTCTTCCCATTCATCTCCTTTCTTCCCTTTCCTACTTTCCCTTGCATCGCCTTTCTTCTCTTGCGTTGCCTTTCTTCCCTTGCGCCGCCTTTCTTACCATTTCTGCATTCCTTTGCGTCGCCTTTCTTCCCTTGCGTCGCCTTTCTTACCATTCCAGCATTCCCTTGCATCGACTTTCTTCCCTTGCATCGCCTTTCGTCCCTTGCGTCGCCTTTCTTCCCATTCCTGCTTTCCGTGCGTCGCCTTTCTACCCTTCCGTCGCCTTTCTTACCATTCATGATTTCGCTTGCGACGCCTATCTTCCCTTGCATCGCCTTTCTTTCCGTTCCTACTTTCCCTTGCTTCGACTTTCTTTCCGTGCGCCGCCTTTGTTCACGTTCCTGCTTACCCTTGCTTCGCCTTTCTACTCGTTCCTGCTTTCCCTTCCGACGCCTTACTTCCCGTTTCTGCTTTCTCTAGCGTCGCCATTCTTTCCATGCGCCGCCTTTCTTCCCATTCCTGCCTACCCTTGCACCGCCTCTCTACCCTTGCGTCGCCTTTCTTACCATTCCTGCTTACCCTTGCTTCGCCTTTCTTCTCGTTCCTGCTTTCCCTTCCGAAGCCTTACTTCCCATTTCTGCTTTCCCTTGCATTGCCTTTCTTCCCTTGAGTCGCCTTTCTTCCCCTTCCTGATTACCCTTGCGTCGCCTTGCTTCCCTTGCATCGCCTTTCTTCCCTTGCGTCGCCTTTCTTCCCTTGCATCGCCTTTCTTCCCTTGCGTCGCCTTGCTTCCCACTCCTGCTTTCCCTTGCGTCGCATTTCATACCCTTGCATCGCCTTTCTTACCATTTCTGCTTTCCCTTGCGTCGCCTTTCTTCCCTTGCGTCGCCTTTCTTCCCATTCCAGCATTCCCTTGCATCGCCTTTCTTCCCTTCCATCGCCTTTCGTCCCTTGCGTAGCCTTTCTTCCCATTCCTGCTTTCCCTTGCGTCGCATTTCATTCCCTTGCGTCGCCTTTCTTACCGTTCCTGCATTCCCTTGCGTCGCCTTTCTTCTCGTTCCTGCTTTTCAGAGCGTCGCCTTTCTTCTCGTTCCTGCTTTCCAGAGCGTCGCCTTTCTTCCTGTTCCTGCTTTCCCGTGCGTCGCCTTTCTTCCTGTTCCTGCTTTGCCTCGCATCGCCTTTCTTCCCCTGCGTCGCCTTTCTTCCCTTGCGTCGCCTTTCTTACCGTTCCTGCATTCACTTGCACCGCCATTCTTCTCGATCCTGCTTTCCCGTGCGTCGCCTTTCTTCCTGTTCCTGCTTTCCCTTGCGTCGCCTGGCCTCCCTTGCGTCGCCTTTCTTCCCTTGCATCGCCTTTCTTCCCTTGCGTCGCCTTTCTTACCATTCCTGCTTTCCCTTGCGTTGCCTTTCTACCCTTCCGTCGCCTTTCTTACCATTCCTGATTTCGCTTGCGTCGCCTATCTTCCCTTGCATCACCTTTCTTCCCATTCCTACTTTGCCTTGCGTCGACTTTCATTCCGCGCGTCGCCTTTCTTCTCGTTTCTGCTTTCCCTTCCGTTACCTTTCTTCCCTTTCCTGCTTTCCCTTGCGTCGCCTTTCTTACCATTCCTGCTTTCCCTCGCGTCGCCTTTCTTACCATTCTTGCTTTCCCTCGCGTCGCCTTTCTTCCCCTGCGTCGCCTTTCTTCCCTTGCGTCGCTTTTCTTTCCGTTCCTGCTTTACCTTGCGTCGCCTTTCTTCTCGTTCCTGCTTTCCCGTGCGTCGCCTTTCTTCCTGTTCTTGCTTTCCCTTGCGTCGCCTTGATTCCATTGCGTCGCCTTTCTTCCCTTGCGTCGCCTTTCTTCCCTTGCTTCGCCTTTCTTCCCTTTCCTGCTTTCCCTTGCGTCGCCCTACTTCCCTTGCGTCGCCTTTGTTACCGCTCCTGCTTTCCATTGCGTCACCTTTCTTCTCGTTCCTGCTTTCCCTTGCGTCGCCTTTCCTCCTGTTTCTGCTTTCCCTTGCGTCAGCTTTCTTCCCATGCATCTCCTTCCTTCCCGTTCCTGCTTTCCCTTGCACCGTCTTTCTTCCCTTGTGTCTCCTTTCTTCCCTTTCCTACTTTCCCTTGCATCGCCTTTCATGCCTAGCGTCACCTTTCTTCTCGTTCCTGCAATCCCTTGCGTCGCCTTTCCTCCCGTTCCTGCTTTCCCTTGCTTCGACTTTCTTTCCGTGCGCCGCCTTTGTTCACGTTCCTGCTTACCCTTGCTTCGCCTTTCTACTCGTTCCTTCTTTCCCTTCCGACGCCTTACTTCCCGTTTCTGCTTTCTCTAGCGTCGCCATTCTTTCCACGCGTCGCCTTTCTTCCCATTCCTGCCTACCCTTGCATCGCCTCTCTACCCTTGCGTCGCCTTTCTTACCATTCCTGCTTACCCTTGCTTCGCCTTTCTTCTCGTTCCTGCTTTCCCTTCCGAAGCCTTATTTCCCATTTCTGCTTTCCCTTGCATTGCCTTTCTTCCCTTGAGTCGCCTTTCTTCCCCTTCCTGATTACCCTTGCGTCGCCTTGCTTCCCTTGCGTCGCCTTGCTTCCCTTGCGTCGCCATTCTTCCCTTGCGTCGCCTTTCTTCCCTTGCGTCGCCATGCTTCCCATTCCTGCTTTCCCTTGCGTCGCATTTCATACCCTTGCATCGCCTTTCTTACCATTCCTGCTTTCCCTCGCGTCGCCTTTCTACCACTGCGTCGCCTTTCTTCCCTTGCTTCGCCTTTCTTACCGTTCCTGCTTTCCCGTGCGTCGCCTTTCTTCCTGTTCCTGCTTTCCCTTGCGTCGCCTGGCCTCCCTTGCGTCGCCTTTCTTCCCTTGCATCGCCTTTCTTCCCTAGCGTCTCCTTTCTTACCATTCCTGCTTTCCCTTGTGTCGCATTTCTTACCCTTCCGTCGCCTTTCTTACCATTCCTGATTTCGCTTGCGTCGCCTATCTTCCCTTGCGTCGCCTTTCTTCCCGTTCCTACTTTGCCTTGCGTCGACTTTCTTTCCGCGTGTCGCCTTTCTTCTCGTTCCTGCTTTCCCTTGCGTTGCCTTTCTTCCCTTTCCTGCTTTCCGTGCGACGCCTTTCTTCCCTTGCGTCGCCTTTCTATCCCTGCGTAGCCTTTCTTACCGTTTCTGCTTTCCCTTGCGTCACCTTTCCTCCCGTTCCTGCTTTCCCTTGCGTCAGCTTTCTTCCTATTCATCTCCTTTCTTCCCTTTCCTACTTTCCCTTGCATCGCCTTTCTACCCTTCCGTCGCCTTTCTTACCATTCCTGCTTTACCTTGCGTTGCGTTTCTTCCCTTGCGTCGCCTTTCTTCCCTTGCATCGCCTTTCTTACCATTCCTGCTTTCCCTTGCGTCGCCTTTCTTACCATTCCTGCTTTCCCTTGCGTCACCTTTCTTCTCGCTCCTGCTTTCCCTTGCGTCGCCTTTCCTCCCGTTCCTGCTTTCCCTTGCGTCAGCTTTCTTCCCATGCATCTCCTTTCTTCCCGTTCCTGCTTTCCCTTGCGCCGCTTTTCTTCCCTTGTGTCGCCTTTCTTCCCTTTCCTACTTTCTCTTGCATCGCCTTTCTTTCCATGCGTCGCCTTTCTTGCAGTTCCTGCCTTCCCTTGCGTCGACTTTATTCCCTTGCGTTGCCTTTCTTCCCGTTCCTGCTTTCCCTTGCCACGCCTTTCTTCCCGTTCCTGCTTTCCCTTGCGTCACCTTTCTTCCCCTGCGTCGCCTTTCTTCCCTTGCATCGCCTTTTTTCCCCTTCCTGCTTTCCCGTGCGTGGCCTTTCTTCCCTTGCGTCGCCTTTCTTCCCTTGCATCGCATTTCTTCCAGTTCCTGCTTTCTCTTGCGTAGCCTGTCTTCCCGTTCCCCCTTTCCCTTGCATCGCCTTTCTTCCCTTCCGTCGCCTTTCTTCCCGTTCGTGCGTTCCCTTGCATCGCCTTTCTTCTCTTGCGTTGCCTTTCTTCCCTTGCGTCGCCTTACTTCCCGTTCCTGATTTCCCTTGCGTCGCCTTGCTTCCCTTGCATCGCCTTTCTTCCCTTGCATCGCCTTTCTTCCCTTGCGTCGCCTTTCTTACCATTCCTGCTTACCCTTGCTTTGCCTTTCTTCTCGTTCCTGCTTTCCCTTCCGGAGCCATATTTCCCATTTCTGCTTTCCCTTGCATCGCCTTTCTTCCCTTGCGTCTCCTTTCCTCCCCTTCCTGATTTCCCTTCCGTCGCCTTGCTTCCCTTGCATCGCCTTTCTTCCCTTGCATCGCCTTTCTTCCCTTGCGTCGCCTTTCATACCGTA